>BOPP01000146.1:2773930-2806159 GCA_017312745.1 Gryllus bimaculatus
CACCGAAGAGCCTCCGCTCTTGAGAAGTTGAAAGGAAGTGGAAAAGCTCTTACACAATATGCTATGGTTAAGCAAATGTTTCAGTAAAAAAATTAAGGTTTAAAATTATTCGTAGTGCAGAAGCATCATGTACCATTTGATGTGATTTGGAAGTCTGATATACTTAAAAAAACAACTTATTTTCGTAAATCTTAATTATGACGCCAAAGATTAATCAGTATGGACTTACCTGGGACGGATTAATGTTTTGCTTGTGAAGATGTGATACAAATGATGACGGAGCAGTGATGGAATGAGAGGGAGAGTAAACGTGAGAACTCTCTTGCACCAAACGGAGCTCCGTCTTTATCCACCATAAATCCACATGGATCGACCAAGTTTTTAACTCATATCCCAGTGTTGCAACGCGAGCGGTCTGACAGCTGCCACATCTCGAGTCGCCTCACGTTGTTTTAAACAAGGATTTCAAATGTGGAATGGCTGAAACGTTCTACCAGCGGTGACGTTCGCTGGTATGACTAAGCATGTAGCGGGCTATGTCTGTGCACGCATGAGTGGACAGCGACTCGGAGAACAGCGCACCGCGCGACGAGATTAGGGAAATTAGAAAAACAACATCATATAAAACGTCTGACATTTGCTTAAAAAATGAACATGAAATTTTGAATTATGATACTGCAACTATTAGCTGTATTGATATTCCCATGTTCTGGCGTAATGAGCCCACATAGGAAGATTCCATCGTTTGATAATTAAGTATAGCATTTTCAAGTACATTGTGACCTTTCCAGAGCTCTTTGGCTGAGAGGTAGCATGTGCTTCCAACCTCTGTCCTCAGAAGTCTGGAGGAGGGTGAAGCTCATACTTGGGAGCCTTCGCAGAAAATACGTACGCTCTGAAGAACTTGATCTTTGGGCAGGGTCTGATCTAGCTAGCTTGTCATGCTAAACCGGAGGCAAATTGTCACTCTAGGTTAAATTTTATGTTAATAATTCTAAACTTCAGTAAACTTATATTTATGTTCAATGTTTTCATTTAAAATCTTAGGGGAAATATTATTTTGCCACTTATCATAGAATTTGTCGGATTGGCGGAAAGAAAATACATTGTTGTATTGAGGATATTTTACTTATATTTATAAAGTGTAAATAATGTAAAATTAATTTTAATAGAATTTTGACGATTTTGAACATTAATCTACTGTGTGGTACTCTCCAAAATTCTAGCCGAAACCGCATAATAATCGGACGTTCTTGCTCGTGAAAAGCATTCTTATATTCTCTCTTTTGGAGAACGGTAGTTATCGATCAGTTGACATACCGATATCAAACAGAAAGATTTAAAACTAATCCCAGATTCATGCGACAAAATTTTGAAATGCTTTTATTTCAAGTAATTGTAATAAATTTTATAAATTATTTAAATTTTACAAACCTGACAGATTATTGTACGTAGTATAATATAGCGAATTATTGTGCATACGGAAATTATAATACGTCTAGCAACATTGGTCGAACTCATTGGCATTATTCAAATCAATTTGGTGCTATAATTCAAGTGTTTTCCAATTAAAGAGTTTAAACTACATGTTCAATTTATCGTATAATAACAGTACTTATTATTATATCATTATTATAATAATAAAATATTTAAAATAAATATACTATAAAAGTAGTCGAGCCCCTAAAAATTTGCCGCCCTAGGCAGCTTCCGATGTTGCATATGTTTAAAACTGCCTGTGTGTGTCATGTGGAGAGAAAGGCCCCTCTTTATGCTCGTGTCAGGCGCACCGGGTCGTGAGAGGAGAGGGAGGGTTGGGGGAGGGGAGGGAAAGGAAGGGGGACCGTTTTCGGCGCCGTAACCGTCTCGAGTGTCTCCCGCACAAGGCAGCCTTGTACCCACTGCTCGCCACACTGCCGCGGTAATCGCACGTAAAGGCAAGGTTCCGGCCCAATTCAAATTAACATATCTACCACTAGTCGCACAATCTCACGGTGCCATATAGTCAAGTTTATGTGTGAATTACGTATTAGAAAATATGATTTTTTAAATAAACGTTCCTACTAAACGAGGCTTCAAGTTTACACACCTCATGTACAATTTTATCCCTAATACGACAATTCATAAATCACTCAGTAATAAACCTGACATAAGGCTACTAAATCAGTACGAGTAATAGCTCTCATCTTTACCAGTAAACGGGGCACCTGGCTCCTATTCTCACACAAACTACGTTTCATTCGAGAGGAGTTGCAAGGCAGGCCTAAGTATTTCGGCGTCTCTAAGTCGTTGCGACTTAGTTCGGTGTCACTCAAGTCGCGTGCGAAGCAGCGGTCAGAGGCTGTGCTTGAATGTGTGTGATGGGAGAGAAGAGGCGGTGATAGGAAGAAATGGAGGAAGAAGAGGAAGGAGCAGGTGCTGATCTTCCGTCCAGTGCAGCCTATGGCCGATAAAACAGTGCGTCACATGGAAATCTAATCGTAAAAATTATCAGAAGAATTAACAATGTATGACGTCCATATATTTCCAGCATGAGTGTTATTCCTTAAATTAGTTCCTGATTTACAATGTCTTATTGAGAGAAGTGGTTCAGTGCGAAACGCACAGGCATCGCAATCTGGAGGTCTGGATTCGATCCCCGGGGCGAGAATCCTCACTCGCTATTCGCGGTTTCCCTCGATCATAAGGCGAATTCTAGGATGGTTCCATCCTTACTAGCGCACTATTGTCTTCTGTGGGAATCTCGTTGGAATGTACATTTCTTGTGAAGCTCGTGGCGTTCGCATCCCTTCCTGCACCGCACCCCTTCACCAATCACCCTCCTATTCGTCATTCTTAACTTTTATTTGTGGTGGAATCGCTTAATCTAGCAGCGCATGAAGATCACCCAAATCTCTCTTGATCGTGCACTCTTCGCGCAGTTACACACCTCTACATACGAAATGTAGAGGTATTATCGCCATTGCAAGTATCAGTCGCTTATCGACATTGCAAGTTGCATCACACGACTAATTCGTTTTTACCCAATAGGAATTATTCAGGTAAATTCTAGTTTCCTCAAGACTTCATTGACTAGTCAAAACTAATTAGTTTTGAGGACGTTGGGAAATTTCCTGCCACCATCAGCCAAGTCCCCCTCATCAACACCCTATCATTTTATTTAGCATTCTCTGGAAAAGGTGCTTGTCCTAATGTGAACTTAGTTAATAATAATAATAATAATAAATAATAATAATAATATAAAAAATAATATCTTATCCATTTCCAACATTCTAGGGGAGGCGCGTCAAACTGCTCGAGGTACTTGCCGCCTGCGAAACCTGAGAATCCTGCTGGTACGGGCAACTTCCCCTGACCAGCTTTTATGTCCCATCCAAATCCAGGAAGGATTGTGCACGCGCAAGCTGTAGCGGGGGAAGTAAGCACAAAGCGCGCTCAGAATATTACGACAAATAGCTCCTGCACAACAACAACAAAAGATCGTGTCCTAGCAAACAACCGAAATTTGAATAATTGTAAGTACTTTATTAATCATTACTTTATTTCATGTTTTCTTTTAAATCCTGCCTTTTATAATATTTTTTCCAAGGAATGTATATAAATGGTCATTTCTTTACCTGTTTTCGTGTTGTGTAATATTTGTTGCATGTAGCAATCATGTGAAATAACACGTTTGTATGTAGTCTACCTTTTGTACCAAAACCACCTCTTGCAATTGGATGTATTGGATTATTCGTACGTGCGGACTGCTCTTTTAATAAATAAGAACCTTTGCTTCCAACTTGAATGTTAGAAGTAAATGCAATTATAACACTGAAGTAAATGCGATTACAAAATAAAGATATTTCGATTCAAAATTGTTGAAATTTACTATCAACTCATAAATTAAAAAAGACTTGTATTTTAATGGATAATTCCATTGCTTTGGTGTAGAAAATTCGAAAAAATATCACTAAATTTGGGGCAATAATATTCAAATGACAGGCATGGACTATGTATGCAGTAATCTGCCAGACCGAGGAAATTTGTACAACGTTTATTTTTAAATCTCCCGGCAGTTGCTCTAGATACAATAGCCGCGAACTCGAAACAGCAAGTTACCTTGCCCACGACATTGACAATGCCTGTTCTAGGGTAAAGAATACGAAGGGTCGTGACATTGGCGATAACTCCTTTGTCAACTAGCGCTATCAAAACTCCGTATCACTTGTTACATACCTCACATAATTTACATATGCATTTGCCTATCTAGTTGTCCATACATGGCAGTTGCATGCAGTGAAGGCGTCTTTAGAAAGCGATAACAAAAACTTCGCAGAACGATCTACCCAAAAACTTGCTTTATATCAAAATGTTGCGAAGAATTTGGGAAGAAATGAGAGCCAAAAATACATCGGCGTCTTTATTTTGTCTAGACTCTAGATAATGCGCAATTGGCTGTAGGTAAAAGTGCAGAAGACCGGGGCAGGATGGGAGGGAAGAAGTGAGATGGTGGGGGAAGGTGCGAGGTAAAAGTACATGTAAGAGCGCTAGAAACGGTCAGAGCTGGTCTTCATTAAATTGAAATTAAGTGACTGCTTTCTAGTAAATCAACACCGGAACTGATTTACCTTCAACTTTGTTCAGTAAATATTTCTTTAATTTTTCGCCGAATGTAAGGGCTGGAGGTTATGGTTTCGTTAGATACCCCGGAACTCTGGGGAGGGGGGGAGGATCCAAAACAATGAAAGTGTCGATTTTTACAGAAACAATCAGAACAATAAATTGTGTTATTCTGCGTATTTTTATTCTGGAAGTAACAGCTGAATTCCAATAGTGTGTCACTGCCTACTACACAGCTGGCGTTGCGGGACCGGAAAGTTAGAAGAGGCCGTCCACCATTAAATATTTACGAGATTAATACGAGTTTAACGAGCGAAATTTATTAGTTGTTCTTAAGCAGTATCGTCCTACTTTTTGGAAAACCATTTTCAAGAGTATTTTTTGCTGCTGCTGCTGCAGTTCACTTGCGTCCCTTGAAAGAATATAATCTATACAACTTCAAATAAATAATTCATTCACAACAGAAAATAATCGCTAAAACAAAGAAGAAAGTGAATCAATTCGCAGCTGGCCATATTTTGATGTTTTTGATTATGCGGTCGTTGAGACGTGCATGCCGCAGAACAGCCATGCTGAACTATGCCCGCCGACCTGATGTGGTGCCTTGGAAACAGGATTTCGGCTGCATCGGCCGAGCCCCGCGTGCAAGATTGGGGTATATGAAAGTCCTCACGGGGAATTTAAAATATCTCGATCCGGTGTGCAGATTCCCACCTATACTCACTGTGTTAGTGCTAAGGGCGCTCGGGAAAGACAGAAGAATGTTCGTTGACTAAATGATTGTTCTTTCCTTTCCTTTAGCTGCTAAACTGTTCCTTTCTGGGAATAGTTCAATTGAAATACTTCGCGAACAACTCCGCTACCCAGCATATAGTGAGTGGTGCTAGTCGACACCAGTACGACGTGGAAAGTTGGTAGCTCTGAGCTGGACAGCCTCACCCCCTCTCAATTTGTAGACGTCCCGGGAGTGTGTTGGGTACCGTCGTATCCGGATGCCAGCATGACGGTGCCTTAGTGCATCTGAAAAGAGGTGAGAATAGGTCTAATGGCAGGAGCCAGCCTGCGGGGGCATAATGTCCCCATGGTATGAAAATTTGTGTAATCGGACTTACTACGGGCAAAATGTTAAACACGAAAACTACGGCTGCGAGATGCCCCGCTCACACTTTTCTGCAGGCCTCAATCCTGCACTACAAAACCTTATGAGTAAGTGGACGGATTTTGATCGCCTAAAACATTGCCAAAAATGATCAATAAAGTGCTCTTAAAATGTCCTAAAATCCAAGAAAAATGACGTAAAAGATCACTTCAGATGAACAACTCAAGCAGTTAGATATGTTACTGATGTAATCGAGGCTTCTCCTTTTGTGAACTCAGCTTGCAAACTTTAGGGTTAGACTGTTCTTTAAAAGAAAATCTATGTCTTCATATATCGCGAAATCGGCCGAACTGACAATGGCGCTGATGAGGGTCTCTGAACCATAGATTGCACAGTACTCACAACATCTAACAGTACAACATATGAGCGAAGAAATCCAATAGCCTCCTCTGGAATTCTGTGGTGAATATTTGTTGCACCTCGTAAATATTTTTTGAAGCAATTACCATTAAAATAACATTACAATACATGAAATCAGAGAAAATGCAGTAAAAATTACGTGAAGAGGTAAAAAATTATTTAGTCGTAATTGACAAAAATGGAAAAAAGACATAAAAATGTGTCATTTCGTTTGAACAACAATAAGAATTTCTATACTAAACGGCACTGCTCTAAAGTGAAAGGAGAAAATGACATTTCATTAAAATCCTACTTACGAGATTCAAAAGCAAATTTTTACGAGTGGACGGTCGGTTGAATTAGTAACATTTCACAACAAATTTACTAAAACAAGTCCGAACTCAACTAAAACAATATCGGTAATTTTTGTAGGCTATTTGCATTCAATACGTGAATTTAAGTATGGTTCGTTTGGTAAGTTTCATCCATTTGCTATGAACTGAAACTTATGTAATAATTTTGAAAATGTGGTAAAATATGTTTTACCTACCCATTTATTCGTCACTGCAATATTTCATATTCTTACTCAATTTCAAAAAATATTCTTCACCTACCAAATATTTCCGTTTAGGATTTCTTGGTCTCCTCTGTGGGGCATAAACGACACCTTCCGTGGGAAAGATAAGCGAGCAACCTCCTGTGAAAACGTTAACCGAGCTTTCTCCAGTACGCGCACTCCAGGAACACACGCTTCTTGTTACGCTCACTTAGAGATAAGGCTGCTTTAACTTCATATTTCCTTTTTCCTGACGCAACTAGGCAGGAACCCGTGAGCCCCGCGGAAGACATTTCCATGCAGTTACGAGAGAAGCACATGTGATAGAAAGTACATAATTTGAGAACTCCTACGCTGGGAAAAGTGCACAAACTATTAAATTGTAATAAAGGGCGATATTACGAAAGGAATACAGATACTGAAGATTTCAGTTTACAGAGTAAGGTGAACCATTCCGTATGAAGAGGGAAAAATGAGAACTGCCTATTTAATCGACATTTCATGGAACTAGCTTTCGGGGCAGTATCTTAGCCGGACGTGATTGGCATTTTTGGTCGAAACGAGATTGAATTTTCGAGCGCGTGTTTTTTTTATACGTACCGAAACGATAAGATTTATTTGATCTATTGGTGTCAAAAGTATGAGTCTATCAGGTTCCGATGTGTGTGGACGTGGAGAAAGCAATCATTAATAGAGGCGAGTCATTTCGCGAACTGTAATTACACGAACACTTTTTCAAAAATTACGAAGAATTACTAAAACGGAATGCAGTGTAAGTATTACCGCTTTTAATTAAATTCACTTACTATGAATGAAGCTTATATACACGCTTTGGCGGGGGACCGCGGGTTCTCGCAAACGCATAACTATTACTATTAACGTAAAATTACGTGTAACCCTAAATCCGCATTCCCCCTTCATAACTTTCACATCTCATTTGATCCCATTTTGTTTCCATTATTTCAAATCCACACTGCTCGAGTCGTATATTTTTTTTAAATATATATTTATCCCAGTATGTGGCGCAATGTTCAAGGGAAACCTATATTCTCAAATCCCAAAACTTTTAGGTTGTACGAAAAAGAATTGCACGAATAATAAGCAAATACAGAGAACATGATTCCTCCAAGCCAATCTTTATTAAGCCAGAAATCCTAGAGATAGAACGTTTGTCTTGTTTGGTGACATTGGAATAAGTAAAAAACATTCAGTAGGGAAAATTGTTTAGCCTTTCAGAAATGTTTAATACTCGTACATTGTATTGATTTCCTCCTTACAGTTTTCGCAAAGAAATGAAATAATGTACACTAACATTTTCTTTAAGAGATAAGAAAGGGAGATAGGAATATTTTTGACGAAATGATGCATGCAGTAATTTTTTTATTGTTTTGAAGATCAGTTTTAAAACATTTTCTTAAGGTCGGAAGAAAACTAGGTATAGATTCTACCTACAGAAGTAGAAGAGTGATGGTAGATTTCTCAACAGACCTGAAGAAAACTAGAACAGATTACAGTCCCCCCCCACACACACACATTACACAGTTTTAACAGCTTTGGACGATAAATAAGGAGACAAAATATTATTTTCATTAAGTCGTTAGCTACCGAGCAACTGTTTAAATTGTGTTACAATAAAATGTTTTCAAAGAAACGTTCATGTAGTCAAATTCGTAACGGAAGATTTATTAGCTTTCTTCAATTTTTCCATCTGGTTATTAAGACTTGCTATTTCTTATGCAACATTTTTTGTTTTTTGTTTTTGCTCTGTATGCTGACTTATAGAGAAGGTAAGTATTGGAATCATCTCAACAATACGATCTCAAATTTTCGGCCGAACTAAAATTCGTGTCAGAGTTGAGCTCTAATAGTAAGGTTTCAAATATGGTTAATGAATGTGCAAGTGGAAAGGACATACCAATACAGACAATTTTGCACCCGCTAGTTGGCAAGTGTGAGGATCGATGGATGTTTGGGACACGCATAAGTGTCAGATTAGATTTTGAGTTGTAACTTCGTAAATACGTCAGAGGAAAGATTTGTGCGGATGCACAGGTCATTAAGATACTATTTTAATTTTTGGAGGATACTTTACATAAAGCCCCAGACATTTTCAAGCGACTGCAATAAAAAATCTTATTGTATATTAAAAGAGACAGGTTCGCAATAAAGTTGCAGTTTACAGAACGCTTACTAATAAAAAATTCCTGTAATAGGATAAATTTTCTGTTGGTTCTGCCCAGCAGGGTCGAAGAATAACTTCAGCTGGTAACATTAACAGCAAAAACAACAACAATAATAATAAAAAAATTCTCTGTTAAGTATTTTCATGCATCGTGGGTAGAGTTGTAACATCTTTCCAGAAATGATTTTCCTACACAGAAAGGACTTACACTATACGATGAACACATCTCCTATTAATTATTTCCGTTGTTCTGAAATATTGTTTTGTTTCGCAGAGTTCCAGTCCGAACAATACACAATGACTCCCTATAATGTGTCGCAGTGTGCTAATGTAACCTAATTCTACGTTGGGTAGAATTAACTATGACATGTTTTTTAGCAAAACTTCAAAACAATACAATGCTATCAACAGACATCTGTATAATACTGATGACTACGTCAAAGGTCTATGTTTTCAGAAGAATAATTTATTAGAAATCTCATGATTGTGAAAATTGCGAATATTAGAATAATATAGACAACCAAATATCCGCTCGTAACAAAATGTTTATATTGCAAATTTGATGGAAAGGAAGAAAGGGAGGGAGCCACACAGCATACGTCTGACGGAGGTGGCCTAAATGCATGCCAGTTGCGAGCGGGACTTGAGGCGGGGGGGCGAAGTGCTTCCTGGGCGGACAGGAGAGCGACACAAAGCGAAGAGGAACATTTAGGGCCAATCACCTCGGGGCTGCATTTCGCTTGCACATCGATCTGCCTCTGCGTAATTTAAAGCGGTTGAAGTTTGAGTCAGGTTCTAGCAAAAGGCTCTTTGAAGATTAGGGATGGGACATAGATGTCTATGTTTTTTATAGCAATATCGATGCTTTAGACAAAGCCGATATTTAAATCGATGTTTTATGCTCGATGGTTTAAGTTTTTGAGGTTTCGATTTTGATTGAAAATGTCCATGTTTCTAGCGAAAAAGTTAAAATATGAAATAACTGTGTCGTTGTACGAACGAACAAACGCTTGTTTTGTTCTCTCTTCATCGAGCGTCCATTGTGCTATTACTTTTTTATTTAGTTAACTGTTAAATTTTAATTACAAATTAATTATCACGCCCATTTTGAAATTAAATTTAATTGCGCCAGAATGTAATGTTAATATACCACCCTTACAACTTTGATGTTTATAAAAAATAGATTTCTGATCGATTGTTTAATTTTTAACATCGATGTCCGATGTTTTACTGTCGATGGAGATTCATAACAACCAACTGTTACTGCCTACAGGAGAGACATTCCTTCAATGCTTCGCCAGCTGACAGGCAACCTCGCACAACCCCAGCTACTCCGACCCAGGGGCACCCAGAAAAAACAGAAGCTTGGGGGAGTTGATCTGTGGAGACTTCTCCTCCACATTTGACCAGAATTCATTTCTCCACGCATGAGAAATGACTTATAGTGTTAAATTTGGGCTAGAGAGAAATATATTTTTCATTTCTTTTGAATGAAAAAAAATCGGGACCGTAATTAAGTCGTGGCCTGCGGAATGTTGCCCTGTTCTGAACGCCCCGCTCCGACCCTTCGCCCTCGACCTGCGTCTGAGTCTTATCCGGCGCGGGCGCGGAGAGAGCGGGTGGGCCGGTGTACGGGCGGGCGGCGCCCCTGGGCTGCTGTGTTTGGGTTTCGCTTTCGGGAGCGCGTGGCCGTGTGCGCGCCCGTCAGCGCCGTCCGCTTTCGCAGCGCATGACCAGTTTCCGGCGGCCACGACGGTGACGCGCGAAACGCTCGCGCCGGCTCCGGGCCACGACGCTATGCGCTCACGGATCTCAGCCCACTTACTCGCACTCCAGCGAGGCTCGCCGCGCGAACTCCGGGTTTCCACCCACGGAAACGGGACACAAGAAAAATATTGGGGTATTATTACTACGAAGCTTATTTAAATAAAATTCCTTACGAAAAAATGGTCAAATAAAATCCGATTATAAATTTACAGGTGCAATAGAGATCAGCGGATAACAGAATGTTGTGTTCTGTCGGCCCCGTAACCAAAAGTCTCCAGAGACAACGTACTCTAGATGATTGGGACTCACCACTCTACAGTTCTGAATGAGCCGTCTAGAGAAGCGTTGACAGAAGTATTATTTCATTTCCAACTGCTTGGAATATCCGAGTCTGATCATTACTATTTAAGCTGCTGAGGAGAGCTTGCTACAGGAGCTCTGCCGGTGAGTGCGCTTGAGGTAGGAGATTCGAATACCACACACAGCACAAGACGTATCCACCAAGTAACGGCGACGTGGAAGGAGTGGCGAAACCCAGAAGCTGAATACTCACTGGCGCTTGAGGCGTCGCTGGCTGTGCGGGCGCCTGCAGCGGTGCTTCCTAGCGCTGTCCCCGTGCCCGTGCCCGTGCCCATGCCCGTGCTGAGGGTCCCACGCGAGCCCTCGGCCCAGCGCCCCGGGCGGCGCCAGCGAGGGCGGAGTCGCGGGCGGCACCATGGCGCTGGCGGAGCGGAGGCGACGGCGGCCGGCGCGGGCGGAGGCTGCGCGGAGAGTCCGGGCGCGAGTGCGCGACGCGACACGCACCGCGACCACCTGCGGAGGGGTGGGGGTGTCGCCGGTTCCGCTCCGCCCGTCTCTTTCCGTCCCTCCCCGTCCCGTTGGCCCGAGAAGCGGCACCGCCAAGCAGCCACCGAGAGGACCGCAACGTCGCTTGTTTCGGAGCCTCTGGCCCGGATGAGCTTCCCGCCCGCACGACCGGGGGAGGTGGATCAGGGCATTAACTGATGCCACTGCAGTGCCTCTGACCCAGAGGTCCTAGCTTCGATGCCCGACGGTGACAGGATTTTCAACACAGGCTAGACAGCTAGGCCGAGATCTGTTGCTTTCTAGAGGAGAATTCTGGCGGCCGGTTGCTCTGATCGGTAGTTTTTCGTGGTTTCAATTCCAGGCGAATGTCGGAGCTAAACCGTAACAAACTGGCTACGGACCACGAGCGATCTTTCCCTGCCATTCCTTGTCCTATCCTACTCCTTATATACGCATACATGCACTACACAAGCCGGGAAACCAGTCGGGAGCTTCGAACTTGCCCCGGCTGAGCGGTGTTCTGCTCGAGGGAGATACCTGGTTGGGGTAACCCTCGCTAGCCGACGGTAGGTCGGCGCCGGATCTCACCTTCCAGATGAGGAAGGTCACCGACACCTTCTCAAATAAAAACCACACTAAAGTTACAGGACTAATGACTTAAGGAGTTGATGCACCCGGAATCACTATCAACCAACCGCCCGTCTTGTCAATGCCGAAGCCCCGTGGCAATACCTAGAATCAATGATTTGTTGGATAGGCGATTAAGAATGTATGGTGTAAATTATGAAGCCACGGTGAAACGAGAGAACTACGACAAAACTTGCCGAGAACCCGCTTTGTCCACCACAAATTCCGTATGAATAGTCAGGGATTTGATTTCCGGTCTCTTCGGTGGTAGGAGAGCTGTCTATCAGCTCGTTCCTCTTCATGCAAGCGTTCATGCCCAAAATGAAGCGCTTTTCCTATTCTGAAACAATATCTGGATGATGCAAAAACGGTTGTATTCAGCTGCTTAACAAGATGCATTTATTACTTCATGCAATTCATTTTTAACTGATGTCATTGGTGATGTAATTGTATGTTGGGTAAGAAGTGAGCCGTTTGACATTCATAGTATTACAACACAGTTCCGCAGATTGGTGTATGACTATCTATACAGCATTGTTTTTTTTATTTATTTGTTTGTTTTTACAGACTTGGCCGTTTTACGCATCCCAATTTCCATGCCCCTTTATTCAATATATCGTTTTCCTCCATTTCTCTTTTGTTATACGTTGTTGTATTGTTGTATGTAAATATAGAATTCTGAAATCAAAGAAAGAGAAACTTTCGTCTATTAGCAGTATCATTAAAAAAGTCTCCTTTTAATTTGAGATGCAGTGCCATGGATCGCTTTTGAGTTTCTTCTGAACCACACTAACAGCCACTTAGCACTAACGGAAACAATCAATTCAGAAAAAAACGGTCAAATAATAGCTTAAACAAAAAAGAAGTTTCATATCCTAATTATCAATTTCAAACACTACGTTTATAACAACCAAACAAATTTGAAATCACGCATAATAAGTTAATAAAGACCCAAATTATTTTGTCTGTACTTCGTTGCGCTCCAGACTTGTCTATTCTGTATTCATCCAGCCAATACAGATGTAAACTAGGATGGATGATACAGCACCGATTAGCGGATAGAACGCATTACACGCGCAATAAAACAGTTCCATAGAATTGAAGTCAGTATTATTACATATATCTATTATACTTTTAAATATTCTACGGAAAAGAGTAAAATAAAATGGAGAGTTGCACGTAGATTTTTTATGTCCTGGGAAGTAGAAATGAAATCTCAGGAGTAGTTTTATCATCGTAATTTGTTTATCATAATTAGTAGTAATATATCACTACGATGGAATTACGCCTGAGATATAATTTAAACTAGTAAAATAAAAGTTGTTGCTGTGAGAGTACTACCCAAACATCTGAATCGCGCCTTCCCAACGATTTCAATCTAATCTTATACTTTGCCCACTTATATCTGTACTCTTGCAAAAAGGGCTTTCAAGTCAATATTTCTCGGCAATGTCTCCTTTACACAAAGTTCGTTCCAAATATCTTCATTTCTCTCTCGAAAGTGTTCAACTTACCTGTGTGGAGAAATCTCATTTCCGCAGAGTGTATGCTTTAAGTTGTTGCCGTTTGTAAACCCAAGTTTTATATCCTTGTAAAAGTTCAGGCAAATTCAAGAGGAATAAGAAAAAAACATGCTCCTAACAGGCTACACCATTTTTATTTTTCTTATTTTTTATATTTCTCTGTCATGTTGGAAACTAACATCGCAGCATAAACCGAAAATGCTTTACTTGTTGGGCTCCTAGCTCTTGTAATAATATTTTTGGGGCAAGAATCTATCCTTTCACCAAGGACAGGATCGCTTTAGGCTTCTTTCAAGGGAACTAAAACCTATCGACAAAATCTTCACAAAGAAACTATTCTTTATTAGGCGCAGCGAAATTAACGGAGAAATGTATTTTGTAGCAGGCAATGCCACACATTAATACAAGCTTTGTTTTAATATACCATCCACGGAGAGTGAGCATGTTGGTGTGCGCACGTGCGCGCGTACTCGTTTACTTTGCATTACTTCAATTTTCTTTAAAATATATTACGAATAATGAAATTAATAATAATGAAAAAAAATAGTAACAAAAATAAAAATAACAAAAAATAACAACAAATAATAATAATAATAATAATAATAGTAATAATAATCAAGATATTTCTCCGACGGTCGCTTGTTTTAGTTGAAACTAAATTGCAGTTGTATTATTTTTTTACTTGAAGTGAAATACTTTCACATGGTTTCGTGACATTACGCACAGCAAGTTTTAAGAATGTCGTACGCTCATACTTGGTGAATTTGTTTTCATCGTCAGTTTTGTAGGCGATGGTATGCCAACAAACTTCCGTATTACTCCTAAACCTGAACTTCCTGTGACTTTAACAATACGTCGCTGTTTGACGTATTCAGTTTTTCCCCTTCGCAGGAGTAGATGAGCATGAAATTTGGAAAATCTCTTCATTCTTCACCTTCAAAAACAATACTGTAAATTGTAATCACGTTAAGTGTGATTCTTTCATGAAGAGAGAGTGTGTCACGTTTACCCTAGTCAGATGAAAAAGTAAGATGAGATGAACATGCATGTAGACGAAGACGTAAGTTGATTGTATGTCTTAGATATCAGCTTTATGGTTTTATTATTTGGAATTCAGACTACTACTCTTGAAGCTGTGTAACTAAGAGCTTAAATACTAAGTGTACGACCAGAGTACCCCACCTTATCAAAGGGCGGGAAATCCCAAGCCGTAGCGGGAAGGCACTTTTTTTACACAAGCCCTTTCGGTCATACCTTGAATGGAGGACTTGATATGAATGATGAAACCAGTGGTTAAACGCGACATGGATAACGCGAGAGCTCCAGGCACCAGCATCCACCAGGATTTGAACCCCGATGCCCAGAGGTGGAAGGCGAGCGGCTTGTCTAAGAGAGAGGCGCGGCAGGCGGAGACGGAGGCGGGGGCGGAGGTGAGCCGAAAAAACGCCGCCGCAGGGCGTTCGCCTCTGGCACGCGTCGCCGCCGCCGCCCCCCCCCCCCCCCCTCGGCTTACGGCACCGCGGAGCACTCTGCGCGACACGACACGACACGACACCAGGCCAGGCCACGCCACGCCAGTGTGTGCAGCTAGTGACGAATCGTGACAAAAACAAAAGGGTAGACTGTACACTCCGATTTAAACGTACTGGCGCGTCTAAGTCACTAGCTGGAAAAAGAGGGGGGCATTGTCATCCAATCGGGAGCTCCAAAATAAAAAAAATAAGTCATAACAAAGCTCCCGATTGGATGACAATGCCCCCCTCTTTTTCCAGCTCGTGACCTTCTAGTGCCACTATGTTTAAATCTGAGTATAAGGTGACCGCCACTCCCGCTTCCTGAGATTCTCTGGGTTCTCGGTATATTTGTTTTAATCTCCATGTTTGAACAATTATTCTCGGCACTTTGATGTTACTCATGAGACAGACTTCCAATGTTAGAATTACATAAAAATGAACCATAATTTCAATTTTCAAAGTAAAGCGAATTTAGCAAAGCCTGTTAGTTAGTAGCGCCTGCCGGGATCGAATTCGCATGCCACAGTCCTGTTTGAAGAAAAAAATCTACTTTAGTAATTTCCAAATTGCACGCAGAAATTGAGACAAAGATACAACCTCCGGCTATGCGAGAGGTGTTAAGGTTTCGTTGGGTACCTAGGAACTCGGGGGAAAATATAAAAACATTTATATTTACATTCTCCAAGAAATCACAAGAAAACTATGCAGTAACTGGCAGTTTAAGAAGAGTATGTGATTCCGTTAGATACCTAGACATTTTTTCCCTTGCACAAATATTTTGTTGTGATATTTCGTCTCTTCTAATACAGTGCTTAGTGACTATTTTTCATGCTCAGTGCTTATGATACAACCGACTTCATGCGACAGGAAGGGTTGATGGAAGAAGTTGCACGTGTTTAAATATTTGCCGTTCATCAGCAACGTTTCTGATGTTGATGTGTAAAGAACTGTGAAACCGTACTGTACAAAAAGTGTGTTATTGCAATATTCAATAAGACGTTTTATAAAATATTGAATTTATTACACGAAAAATGAAAATATTGGAACACCTTTTTTTGACCTTTTTTTTCAGCAGCATTTTTTGTGCTATACGCTACTCGTTTAGTACTGTTTTTACACCTTCCGCTTGCTCCAAGTGAAATTAAAGATTATAAATGGACTCGTCAAAAAGTGGTCACCCACGTATGCAGCAGCACCAAGGCAGAAAGTTTTCCAAGTGATAATTCCCGAAATGACACCCCAAAGAGGCGTGGTAAAAAATTCATAACCATAGTAAATAAAATTAAAATAAAATAAATACTTCAACGCTTGAGAAGCTAAAATGGGTATGCTTGGGGCGGGGGTCGGGGGAATTGAAGTACCTATTCCACAACTACTCTCGGAATACTACGGTGACGAATCACAGCGTATTGAAATGCTCTCGGGTGAGAAACACGCCTACACCAGCGGTTGGTGTAGTGCTTTTCGCTCTTCATTTGAATTTCCCCAATTCGTGCTGGCAGGGCGAGGCGCTGAGAACGACCTCTGCTTCCAACTGCGAAAACAGACTCTGGATTCAAAAATGTTCCAGGCAACTATGTTTTATTTTTCTTTAATGCTTTCTTTGTATTTTTGTTGAAGGAATAGACAGTGTATCTTGTTTCCCCCGTCACAATGCCACTGAGTGGATCCCACGATACACAACACAGAAAAATGTTATTGTATGATAACGTTTGTTACAATTTCTTGAACGTTCTTGAAATTGGAATAATTTTATTGGAGCTGGGGAGATGGGATTGATTTGTTAGGGGAAGATCGCATGTTGACAGAAGATTAAAGAATACTTCAATTTTGAAGCAGTTCAAAATTCCAAATCACATTTACGACAGGATGTATAATTTTTTAGTGGCAAGACAAAAACAATTGTAATAAACATAGGCTAAAGAGAAGATTAACCCAAACAAGAGTCTTTGCTTCCATCATCAGTAGGCAGTGAAACACGAAACTCCCTTCTAACAGGAATTTTTAGGAACAAAAAAAAAAAACAGGAATGCCAGAGATAACAGAGACAGACTCGAGAGGAAAACGGAACGAGGAAATGAGCCGAGCCCAGCCAGCACACAGCTCTCTCGAGCGAGTGATTGGGTCGCTAAATGTTTATCGCCGCCTCATAGCAATCGATCCGAGAATAGCAGCGCGGCCTTTGCTTCGCGGTCGCCTCGCAAGCAGACGACTGCCGGCGGCCGCACTCATGCGTAAGCACAGCGCGTATGTGCAGCACACGCCCTCCTTGCAGCCAGCAAGACTATCAACGACGCCGATAACCCGCCCTTGATCGGACTTCTATTTATCAGCTTACAACCAAATTTTTGGTAACATAAAATCACATTAATACAAACATTTTTGGTAAGAAATTACAAAATTTGGGAGCAATTGTTACAGTAGTATGAATGTTTTTTGTGGAATAAAAGTTAATACGTGCGTGATGTAACGTATGCGGTCTCATTAAAAACTGATGGTAAGGTAATCGCATGTACGCCTATTCTCTTTTATTCTCTTTGAATAAATTATGACTCCTTTGATAGCTTTAATGTGGTCAACCTGAGAAGTCCGTCTACCTCGTCCCCCACAGGAAAACGTTACCGGAACGATACTACACACGTTTACCTAATTTTCAACGGTATTGGTCTTTTTCCCACACTACGATTCGACGGTAAGGACAAAGGATGGCAAACTAGTGTTGTGAAATTAACTTTTATGAACTTTTACACTTTCCAAACCCGGCTGCTATTTCTCGGAAATCGTTAATTGAACCAGCAAAAACACTCATTTGCATTCTTTTCAGGTTCCTATCCTTCCTTTCTACGAACACGCTGGCCTAACATTGTCAGATTACACATCGTAATATGTCTTGAGCTATTCAAAACGCCAATGAAAACTAAACTGACACAAATTAATTTTATTTATTGCAATGTAAAGTTATTCAATCATTAAGAAACATGTCTTACGAATCTCTTTTCATGAACGCTACAATAATAAGTATATTTGTAGTGACATTTTAGATGTAAATTATATGTTTAATTAAATGTAATTTAGATGTAAATTTTAGATGTTTATAATGAGGTAAAGACTTTCTCGTTTTAAGGAATGACCCTCTACTTCGCGGCAGTGACAAGTGAATTACTGAGGCGGTGGCTTCACGGCATTGCACTCAGCCTTCGCTCTCGCCCATCGGCGCCAGGCAGCGAACGCCACGCACGGGAACTCGTGCATTTCCTCAATTTTACCCCCCCCCCACTTCCTAGGTTGAGCATTTTCGAATTCCTGCTGATGAGCCCCATTCTCTCGTTGAAACGGAGAAACAGCTTCGTGACGGTAGGTAGAATGGTAGGTATTGAGCCTGACACCGATTCTGTACGTCTGGATTCCGCGTTGTTCGCCGTTTAACCTTAAAGCTGTCTTCTTTGCTAGCATGCTTTACCAACCACGGGTATGAAGTGCCAATACACATCATTTGTAATTCTGACCAAAATGATTAAAGTAAATATATATTTCCTGTAAAAAATCAATAATCTACATGTAATTACAAGGATTTTATTCACAAAACACACACACACACACACTAATATAGTTAAATATTTTCATTTTAAAGGTTTCAAAGTCACTTTTTCTGGACCGTCGGTATGTTGTCCTTCAATTACGTACTTAAAGTTGATTGCGTTAATCTTTAATTGTACAAAATGTTACATATAACACGAGTACTAACAGCTATACTATACTGCTTCAATAACGGATGTCTACCATAATATTAATCAAAGTAACGTGTAATAAGATTTTCAAACAACAGAATGCACGTAAACTATTTCTTTTTTTTAACGTCAGGATGTATTTACCTAAACGTTCAGTTGTCGACACACTTTTAAAAAAGTGAATCCATTTAAAGTATACTGAATCAACAGTTATTGTTCTGAGTTAGTGCGACAGGAAATGTTTGTCTATGTTGAAAACTTACTGTTGACGGTGTATTTTATTTTTGGTATGAAGATAGGATCTCTTCCAATGACCACATGTTGAAGCCGAGGGTAAACACCACGCTTGGGTTTACGAATAAATCCGAAAAGAGAGTCCAAGAATAATGCGCTTTGTATGGGTAGTAGGAGAGAGACGTTTTTATATTAGATTGCCTGAAGTACCATGCCGGATCCCTACCTTGTCCGAATATTTATTAATCACTACCATCAATTGCGAGGAAAAGGAATGTATTTACCAATAGTGAATCCGCGTCCTCATCCACCCTGCTCTGCCATGAATCTTCCACGCCTAACCTCGCCCTGCATCACCTCACTAGCCCCCCTCCCCATTCTGCCTGTTTGCAATACTTATAATCATAGCAACGAAAATTATCTTTGCTAGGGGCAGCTGTGAATTGTCGTTGCATACTCTCCTCGAAATTCCAGTACTTAAATTTGGCCATAAATTAATCAGCGCTTTTGAAATTCATCACCATACTTAGAGCAAAACATTCTACGTGTTCGAAGAAAAAAAAACTTCTATCTGGTCACTCTGGGTTTGAAGAAAAAAATATTTTCAGTCTTCCAAATGTCGAGTAAACAGAGTTACTCATACATTTTACCATATGGGTTAAGAGAAGGGCGATTAAAGTATTTTTGTACGAAATCTCACAACGACAGTAACTTTTTTCTAGTTTTAAAGGTCATGTGTATAAAATTTCATTAAGATGGGTAAATAGTACGAAACAAATAATTATTATTCTTGACATAAGAGATAATGACTTGAAAGGGTAGCTAATGATACGCAAGACAAAACACCACCTTCCTGTGAAAACATAGAAATCAGTTCAGCCATATACGAACTATTCCCAAGCAAACTGACGCTCGGTCGGTCTGACAGAAAATTCGTGAAAAAAATGCAACGCTTTATGTCATCTAAAAAAACGAACGAAATGATAAAAAGACCAATATATTGAAATCACATACATGCACTCCATATGTTCCCTTCGAAATATAGGCCCTTAGATACTACAGAAGGGTCGTAGCTAATTTTGGAAAAAAAGTGGGGAGATCATCTTTTCGAGAAAATACGGTATACGTGAACATGTCTACATCACGAACTTCGAAAACTTGCAAAGGCATTTCTTGTTATCTACTGCCAATATTCCGGACACGGCAAAATCTCAACTTTCTGTTGATGAAAACAAAGTAAATTAAGCGGAAGCTGAAAACTGGATTCACTGGACTATTTATTACAGCATCCTGCTCCTCGTTTGGCGCAACGAATATGTTATATTTTGCTCTACTGCCTTATTTAGCAATTGTTCTTGGAAATGACTCTTGTGTTCAGACCCATCGAAGGCATTGAGATAAGAACTGAGAGCGACAGGAGCTTATCTTCCCATAGTTCAAATTTCAGATACAAAATTGTACCTGTTCCTAGAATTCAAGAAGAATATTTTCCAGGAATGTATGCCCCACTTTAAACGGGCTTTACTTCGGCCCTCGGTAATACAAGGTTTTACAATTAAATTTGAAAACTTAAAAATATTTTATATTTCTGTTCGAAACAATTAAATAAAATAATGGTCCTTTCTCGATATCTAATCTTTCGCTCGATTCATGTTCGTTAATTCGTTGAAATTGACAATCGCAGTTCAGGATGCAAAAAAACTGATTCGGATTAAATCGACGGAGTCAAAACAGACACTTACTATTTGAGATACCCATCCTGCTTGCAATTAAAAGAATACGAGAATGCAATTTAGGCGATTGTTTCAAATTCCCTTGGCTTTCCTCCACAAAAAATAGATCGCCTTCCAAGTCGTCCTTGAGGAAATGTTCATTATACACCAGAATAAAGACGAGATAATGAAAAATGTTCGTGTTAGTGTAAACAATTTAAGGGTTGAGGTAACTGTTTGCCCCCATTCGCGTCAATGAACGTCTCTCAGACGTCGTGAATGGTCTTTCCGTCTTTTGACGTCTCTCAGATCCGTCATTCAGGAACGCACACAGAAATCAAGTAAGTATAATTAGACTTATACTCGGAATGTATGTAACATACTTCTATTTACCGCTATTTTGGTGTTTATCCTGACATTGTGTTTAAATTTGGCGATCTCAATCCTAGTTCTTAATTAATTTGTAAATTGAAGTATTGCAGAAAAAAAGTAGGCCAAGATATTTAAATCTGAGGTGAAGGCCAGGTGAGGCGAATGGGTTAAGCAACTACTTAGTTATTTCAAAGCAACAAGGCTCTCTAACAATACTCGTATTGAGTGATGAGCCTTGTCCGCTCCTTCTCATGGAAAAATCCTCGTTCGCTGGCAAAGTCATGCTGTTCATCCAACCTTCCCCACTCCATAGAATCGACTAATGAACTCTAGAAAGAGAAATTTTCGAATACGGAACTTTCTTAATGTCACTTAGGAATTAAAATAGTTATGGAGCTCGCGCAACAGTGTACTATCAGATCCATTTATCAGAAACAGATTTCTCCGGTGATTAAATATTACAGGTTTTCTTCCTATGAAGCCTCCAACAAAAAAGTGATAAAATAAACAATGTAAGATGCATAAGAAATAATTTGGAAAAAACCGAAATCTATAACCGACATTACGTGCCGTCCTGAGTCGGTACAGATTCCTTATCTAAGAATCGCAGACAAATACACCGCCCAAATGAAGTCCCGCTCCATTTTTTCTGCCAGTCAATTAAACTCGAGCGTTTATACCCTACCAGACAAATTCTTAATAAACGAGAATAATGAAAGAAATGATTAGTTGTCACACCTATATAAAGCATCTTTTTCTGAAGAAATTCATGGAAGGGAAAACCTCAGCCGAAAATTAATCTGATAGGTCAAAATGGATTTTGCATGCACTCGCTAAATTCACTGATACCTACGATCATTTTCCTTTAGAAGTGAAGGCACATAACGTGTTGCTTCTGAGAACTGTTTACTTTGTTTATTTTCGTGTTTTTCACTGAATATTATTTTTCTAATATTTTTTAATGAGGGATTTGAATTAGTACTGTCAGCATTAAGGAGTAAAATGAGCAGAAAACGGTAAGTTGTGCGAGAGCGGTAATCAAGAGAGCTGGAAATACCATGAGACCTGTGGCAATGTAATCATTTCCCGAGGAAGACTGGCACAAGACTCTGCTAGGGTTGGGGCGTGAAGATACAGAATATTTTTAAAAGCATAGTCGACACAACTTTGGTCTCTGAATGTACGAGTTCTACAATTGCAAAGGATTTACGAGATATTAGTTCAGTACACAGACAAATCTGATCTACTAAAAATATTAATTATGGTCCACCCTCATCGAATATGAAAAAATAACTGAAGACCAGACAAAAATCCTTCACAAATGTTGGCAGTCGAACAGCGTTACGCATTTCCGCGAAAATTATTAGTTGCCCAGATGCACACGCACAAGACAATCACCATTACCAACAGCCTCCAAAACAAAATCAGAGTGTTCTCATGAAGCAATTCGTCAATTGCTCTGCGTCGACACATTCACACACGGGTCTCCGATCCGAAAAAAAGAAAACCGTCATTGACATATACAGGACGCCTCGCACTGTTAGGGAAACTACCAAATTCTTATTCTTACTCGATAGCCGATGGAAAACAGGACCAACACACAAGAGCTGGGCGACCTAGCAGTGCAAAGAAGCTGCGCCGAGGGCAACTTTGCTTAATATTTGATTATCTTATAATCCATTAAACGGTTTCCAAATTGCCCATTCGTATCCCGCAGGCTATTTTAGAAGAAAAGATCACTTCGATCTGTGAATGATGGTTCTTGCGTAATAGATAAATATAAGAAACTAGTGGTCTGCAGTAGCAAAAATGCTAAAAAACATGCAAATGGTATTCCCAAAATTAGCACGCACAAAGCTCAAAAATAAATAAATCAACAACGTATTATTCCTTCACAAAGATAATGTGTGATAAAAGCTAATTTACACTTGAAAATACATTTTATTACATCGAAAAAACGCTCATTTCTTTCATTATTGAAAATTCAACTAGTATATGGCGTAGGATTACAGAGTTATGAAAACTTGCACAGAATTCACTTCCCCCAGTTTCACGACACACAGTTTAACTTTTTGACGTCAAATAAATACAAAAAAATATACGAGTCTGGTTAGGACTAATTTGAGGCTTTAAGAATGATCTTACTTTTAGAGAAACGCGTGAACAAAGCATTTCTGTTCGAGTGAAGTAAGCGATGTTCGTTATCATTCAATAAAGTGTTGGGTTTTTTTACCAAAATAAAAACGCGAGTCTAACTGCCCCATTCTCCGTGAACGTAAAATAAGTTAATATAATCGGAGGGTTAATTAGAAAAATGTTTTTATACAACTTATTTTTAAGATGTCAAAACATTACTCAGAAGTTCGAATCATGAACAAAAATCATCGAAAGCGTAGAGTGACACGATTTACTAAATTAATAACTTATTTCTTTATAAATTAAAATTCGTTGTTGAACTTTTTCGTAATCAAAAACCTTAGAATTGCTGATATTTCAGAAACAAATTTTAATTTGTACGTACTCTACTTACTGGAATAAATTATTTTCCTTTAATCGGACCCTAATCTTGCTCCCCGTGCATTGCAGGGGGGGGGAGGAGGAGAGCGCTGCAGCAGCGAGGCTTCTGTCGCGTCGGCGACACCGAAGCCCTGCGGCACGAAGACGGCCGCAGTGATATTCCGGCGCACAGTTAGCGTCTCTGTTTCAGCTTTTCCATCCCGCAAGCAGCGCCTGCAAATTCCCGCAGGACAGCACAGGGGCTGCACTTCAACACAGCGGAGCTCCTCGAACAGGCGAAACAGAAGACTCGTCAGGAGAAAGGCTAGACGTCGTGCTCTACATGTATCATATTTGAAACTCCGTATGGTGTAGGATCTGTATCCCAATTAGACGATTCCGCTACAATGAAGAGGTGATACAAAATTGAAAGTAGCAAACAACATGTTTCTAGAGATGTTCTTTCTAACAGAACACTCCGATTGGAACAACTAGAACTCTTAGAAACCTTCTAATTCATTATCACCATTTAGAGCCTGAAATGACATTGTGCACCTCAATTTCTTCACAAAGCGTGAGTTCTATCAATAAATCCCGTGAGGTGTAGGAGGAAGTTCTCGAGGTAAGCGTAACTGAATGAAAAGGAAGACGAACAATTTATTTCCTGATCATTTGCCAGCATTATCGTCTTTGGGACAATTGGACGCTTTGGCCCCTTGTGTGGCGCACGCGTTGTGCGGCTGTGTCGCGTGCGACGAAGCAAGACGATGCGTTGCGCAAGCGCAGACTACGTCTCGGCGCCCTCACACCTGCAGCCACAGCCGCGTTGCGCAATGCCCCCCCCCCTGGCGTCAACCCTTTTACAGCAGAAGAACCTCAAAGCCGAGGAGAAGAATAACCAGCGGATCACTACGAGGGCGAGTACCCCACGCTCGAAGCACCAGCTCTCATCCAATTACAGAAGTTAAGCAATGACTGGCACGGTTAGTACTTGCAACGAAGAGGTTCTGAGAACCAAAGTTTCAAGACTTCAAGAATTTAGGGGGGGGGGGGAATGGGGTTTTCGGCAGGATTTCCTCGACTATCTCCCGTTACCCCTTTCTGAAACATTTTTCATTAAACCGAGGGCAATTACGCGTGTGTTGTTGTAAATAAAGAACTGAATGGGGGGGGGGGAAGCATAAGCTCCCATCCCCTTAGGTGATACCGTCAGTGAGTGTGATTTTCGTGCTGCGTGTGCTCTACCTAAAACTACATTTCTAGATCCTCTACGCTCCCTTTTCTATTAAATATTTTATTTACATATATTTACACTACAACGTAAATAACACAAGTACTAAACACTCTTAATGTTATATAAATTTATAGGGTTGCTAGATGGTTTCGAAAGCCACTTCACAAATTTGTATAAATTCCCCAAATTATCAGCTGAAAAAGGAAAAGAGACAAACAAACCGAAATGTATCTAAATTACGATATATAATATTTTTTTATATTGGGCTCGGGCCACCTCTCGAAAACTTCAGGGAGAGTACTTCACTCCTGCCCTCCCCTGTGCACACGCTTATGCAGGGGTGACCTGCTGCAGAGAAGAGGCTCCCACCCTTGCAACAAGGCCATTTTGCCAGGGAGGGAATAGGAAGACAGAGTGGGAAGGCAGCGCACGGGAAGGCAGAGAATGAGAAGGCTAAGTGGGAATAAAGTGTGCGTGGGCGAATGCAGTTTCTCGGTCAGTCGGCATCCAAGGGAGCGACTGACGGAAGGTGAGATTTTCGCTTTCTTGAGTGAAGATGTGTCCCACATGCGGGAAGAACTGAACGCAACGAACAGACAAAAAATTAAGCAAAAAATAGAAGGCCTAACGTATATTTTACGTTACTACACTTACATGTCCATTCCTTATAAGAACATTTCTTTATTTAAAGAGAGAAATGGAGTGACAAATTTACCTTTTTTTGGAAAATAATAATCCGTTTGCACAAACTGGAGTGTTTTTATTTATTTATTTATTTATTTCGAGGATCGCTCCATTTGGTCTGACGAAACGGTCCCCCAATGCCCCCGGCGCCGCCCACTTGGGGAATCTCCGTCTGCCCCGGGGCGGCACCGGTCAATGTCTTGGCGCGGAGAAGAGGGGGAGGGGGAGGCAACGAATGGCTTCAGGCGTCGCGGGGCTTCGACTGCATACGCAAATGCCCTCCCCCATCCAGGCCACACAAACGCCGTGCTCTCGGCCAAAGGAATTGGTCTTGCAGACCGTACGTAATAAATCAATTTTCAAAAAATGTAATCGCAAGATTCGCTCCTACAGTCATCGGGTCAAAAGGGAGCAATTATGATGGAAATTACGGTTCTACACATAAGAGGATCTTTTCAGTAATGTACTTCGATGTAATAAAAATTCACGATTAAATGATGGAAAAAAATTAAATTTAAAAATACTGCCAACTACATTAAAATAAAAGCATATTTAAATACAGAAACTGTAAAACGTGTAAAATGAAACTAAATGAAAATTCTCGCATGCATATTGAATGGTGTTTCTACTCAGTTTTAGTTCATAAGTGAAAACTGCAAATTCATCATCTTCGAGTTAAATCCAGAACTGTCGATCATATAAAGTCGAAGTGATTTAGTAAATTACCAAACGCTTTCCTTGCGCTTGAATAAACACTTGTAGAATGTAAGACCGCATGCAAGTTATCGAGAATAAAACGTAAAAATTAACATTTCCCGAAAAATTGAAATATTCAACATTTTTGTTAAAAAATGATTCGCATAAGTGAAATAATATATTGAGGATTTTCTTATCACAGACGTGACACTACAACTTACCATCAATAAAATTGATCTAGTCCATGACGAAATAAAACATAAAAATCACGTTTGGGCAAATCTATCAATAATGGATTAAAAGAACCACATTGTCACATTCGAATTTATCCTTCTGAAAATGGAATATTAATAAACCCGAACCATTCTACAGTGAGAGATTGGCAGTTCCTCAATAATATCATGTAATCTTGAACCAGATATGGACTCCTAATTATGCATGTGCACTCAATTTCAATGTAAATTGAATGTGAAAATGCGTAATCCTCTACAGCATTCAAATATATTATTCCAAAAAATGTGTTTCAATGTATAATGCGTGTGGTATACGAAGAAGCATTTGTTCTACTTGTGTGTTTCGGTTTACCATATTCGTTTTATTTCGTAGTAATTTCTCTTTGTCTTTGCATACAATTGCTCTACTCTCATACAATTTAGCACAAAAACCCGAATGTAGCACCGAATAAAAACGAAAAAGTAATCTTTCTACATTATATAAATTTAAACTTGAGAGCAATCAGCGATGCATCTTAATCGTTATTTACCGTCGAGGTAATTTCATAATTATTACAAACATTTGCTGAAAATATTCATTTTCCATCAAATCTCCCCCTCATTGCTTTGGTCACTTGTGGCCTCAAGCAAACAATTTGACCGGCCTTCCAAATATGTGCATCGCAAATGCAACGCAGAGCGCTCGCTGAGCCACATGCAGGCGCGGGCGGGCGGGCGATGGGCGTAGTTATCGCGCCCGTGTGCAAGGTCGAGGGGGGCGATAAGGCGCCCACCCGCGCTACCTTTTTATCGCCCACCTACACCTGGCCCTTCCCCTCCCCCTCGCTTTCCCATCCGCACGTGCACAGCGCCCACGTCACGAGCGCCAACGGCCCCCCACCCCACTCTCGGCCACTGCTCACGTGGGCTTCCGGAAAGACGTCGTCGCCCCAGTCACGTTCGCCAATTCCTCCACGATAATTTGGGGGGGGGGTCATTGATAGCTGTTCAATAATAAACATATGTTACATATATTATACATATATTACATATACATATATTATTTTTGGAGAGTGTTTACACGATACTATGTAACTTTTTAAATAATTACATGATCCTAACATGTAAATATTTAAATCAATTTTGCCAAATAAAGGAAGAAAACAAACGAAATCCCAATTATATTTCGTTTTTTCAGGGGGACATGGCCTCCAAACACCCCCCACACCACCCCACCCGATGCCAAACTCCTTAGATAATCCTTTGAGGGTAAGCTTGTGCTTCTATTCGTGAACGCAGCAACGTTATTCAAATGCAAGTAATGTAATGACAGTTCTCGTCTGTTTCTTAATTTGAAGTAAACTACTATAAAAACATTAACACCAGTGTCGATCTGTTGGCTTTTCCTTAATATATTACTTTAGACTGCTACGAAGCTACATCAAAACTTTAATTATTAAATGCAACCTCAGAAACGGAAAAACGTTTAGACCCCTGTTCCGAACCCAAATCGGTGTATAATCTTATTAGGCATTGTTTGTGGCGATAGGTCCCGAATACCTTGAAAAAACCTAATGAAAGCACTGAGAGAACGATGAAACAAGAGCATTCTAAGAACTTTTATTGACAATCCACTCACGTAATCTAAAAACTGATGAACCATCCGTTTAACCCTACCACGAAGCTCTACCCATGCGTCTGGTTTTTAGTCGGAACGTAGAAGATACTTAATGAATGTGTATCCACGGCTTAGATGAGAGTTCATAAAGATTTCAGCTCGTCAATTAACTCATCTCACTTAGGAATGCGTTATTATCTTTCTTCACTCGGGCTGATGCTCCCTATCAGCTTATCTGCCCATCTGTCGGCAGCAGGATGTCATAATCAACAATGCGTCCCTATTGTCCTCCAGAGAATGTTGTAGCAAATTCCAACATTGGACTACTAGCATCAAGCAAATCGATTTGGGAAATTCCGGTCTTCTGATTTTAACAAAAAGTTAAGTATCAAAATTAGTAACATTTGCTATGATTTCGAATATTTATCACAAATATTTCTATCCAATTAGACTATATTTACAAAAAATACAATTTACAAAATCAGGATAAATTACCGTAATGTATAATAGCATTGGTTGCCGTAAAGCTTGGCCATCACAAATCATAATAATAAAATTTATTATTATTCCAGTAATATTGACATGATAAGGAATCGAATTAATATTTCCCCGGCTTTGTAGGTGCTTCGACTCTTTAGAATTTTATCCCTTTACAGGACTGATATGAACTATTATCTTATTTGCTATAAATATTTCAGCAACTCCGTCGTAGATTTCCTGATAAAGCATACAAACAATTTTATTTTTTGATAAGGTGACATGTTTACGAAAAATGAGAAATAAAAAAATAAAAATAAACAGGGATGAATTGCGGTCTTGGAAACTAGGGGCTCTAATCGCGCGAAAAGAAGACTTTACATTAACGAAGACACTCGTGATCCTCGAAAATGAAGCAAAGAATATGTCAACTGTTCACCTGACCACGAAGCACGTCGCCTAGAGTTTCGGAATACGTACTCCCTTATTTTACCCGAGTTGGATGGTATAGGTAAGTCAGCAATGTTCGCAACATTACATAAAAAAGATTTACTCTCGAGTAACATTGGTACAGATCTCAATTGACAGCATCGCGCGCGCAAACGCACACAGACACGCGCGCACACGCACACAGACACGCGCGCAAACGCACACAGACACGCGCGCAAACGCACACAGACACGCGCGCAAACGCACAACATCTCATTCAGCAAAATGAGCGTTCAAGAATACATACTCAGATTACAAGTCTGTAATGTTTTTAATGGCTGCTTGAAAAGCTGCGAGCAGTTGACAACTCACAGCGCCCTCTCTCTCCGTTCACAGAGCCTCCCACTCCCAACCGCCCGCGCATCTACACCAGCGCTACCGCACGGCTGCGACCGTTTGTAGAACGACTTGCGTTTCGGACAACAGACAACACACCAGTCCTGGCCATTGGCTTTCCATTCCGAGGAGGCCATCAAAACAACTTCCCTTCTCATTATTTACACGCAGGGTGCCAATTGGCCATTTTCTCCTTTGGGAAACATAAGCACAGAGTTCAACGTATCAAGCATGAACCCTGAAATGACACACTTTATTTCCGACGTTTTGTAATGGCAATGATTTTGGGAGTAGTTCAAATTTTTAATTTCGCATCCACCACAAACTGAAAAGAAACCCTCCAACAATCTAGAAATAGCCCGATTTTTTTTACGAGAGCCAGTCTTTTCTTCGATTATCACATATTGTCAGAAAACTAGTTAAAATATATAAACGATTACTCATCTAATTAGGAATACTAGAACAGGGCATAGTTTCTCTTATTTGTAACGGATGCGTAATTTTTAATATTGCAAATTGTATCTGGATTCAGCCACCTCATGAAAACTTCTTCAGCAAAAGAAACGTGCGATATACACATTTACTATTTTTGAATGTTCTCAGGTTTCAATGAAAACAGGTTTTACAGCATATTTATTAGCGCACACAGCTCGAGGAGCAATGTTTTCCGAATTTTCAATTGTAATATATTGTTGGAAACGAACAGGGGGGCAGATAAAAGTTTGAAAATTGCACACGTAAAATATGATTATAATACTAAATTGCAGTATCAGTTTCAACTAATCAGATTTGAAACTAAGGTGGTTAAAAAAACGCTAATAATGCTTCAACTGTGTTCAATTCGTTTGTTTGGCGCAGTATTACTATATTTTCCTTTACCACATAAGCAGTATGTCGAAAAGTAAAATTTATCTTCAAGGAACACGAATCATAAGACACGTGTTGTTCGAAAATGCATGACAAATTATCGCGTTCACACTATTTTCTTCAAAGCGCACCCTCCCCACTTCTCAGTTCTTCACCTAAGTAGTCTTAATAAACGCTTGTTTTTGAATATTGCATGAATATAATACTGTGCTGGGAGACTAGCATCGCAGTGGTCTCCGCATGCCTTGTTGGAGACGCTGATGCCGTGATTGGTCAGCACGCGAAGCATGGGTGCTCAGGCCTCATACACGCACGACTTTCGCACACATTTTTCGATTTATTTACTATGTCCTTTGGCAGATCATCAGCTACTACAGTGCCATGCAATCGGGACTTTAAGCGTCACCACTGCAGGTGTCAACCAAGCTCCCGAATGGATGATACCGTAACAGCTAATTTACTCCAACAGTCCCGATGTTTGAATCGAAGTATAAAACGAAACTATTTAATTCGTAATAACCTCGCAGAAAAATTGTGTAGGACATCAAGAAAGTGTGCTGTGCATGTTACGCTGATGATAAGGACGGTCCCTAATCTACACCGACAGAGCGCCCCCGCAACACGTGACGTAATTCCATTCCCTGCGATGACGAAATAACAGGGGAATAACACGCTGCTGACATGTAATTCGTTAACTTTACTTCTTGAGACGAAATACTCAGATATGTAGTACATTGCAGCTTTGATATTACTCAATTTCACTCCCTCGCATGCGCACAAACACACAATTTACGCTAGAGACTGCATACTTTTGATAACTTAACGCTAACGCACAGAATCTCTCACTTCCAAGGAATTCAACAAGTCAGTCAGCGGTTATATCTTGAATAAAGTCGCATAAATGATTAATCACATGCGTTCCGACGATAAAGGATGTAAGAAAACGGGCGGAAACATCGCAGGAACGATAATTTCCATATTTTAAGGTGTTTATGACAAACGACAGCACAAATCACTTATCCTGTATTTAAATTACTATTACTGTAATTGTAAAATAAAAATAATGCGCGCAAAAGCAATTGTTTATTGAATAACCAAGAGTAAATGAACTATTTACATAGGGCTCCCTCCGTATTAATTTGTCGTCACTTCAAAAACATTTACTTTGGAAAAACAAATTATACTGGTTTCTTAAAAAATATTTGTACTCACATTGTGTAAGTTGTAATTTTAGATTCTCGAGTTTCTTACCTGAAAACAAAAGAAACAAAATAAAAATTTTCATTGAATGGAATTTGATGAGGCTGAACAAGAAACACGATTGAAACTTCATTGCACTCACGAAAACATTACACAAAACGCTCTTTCACTTTCACTGAAACTACGAGTGTTTCAAAGATATACAGAGATATTCAAAATCTAAAAACCACGTTTGAACTTCGAAACGTAACTATTTCTGGCCGACGTCGTATGTCTGACAAGCGCCAATCAACGCTAGCTGAGACAAACAAGCTTCATGGAGGAAAACAGGACCCAAATGACGCCGATTCCCAGTGTTATTTTGTAGGAGAAAATGCTGCACTATTGCGACGCGAAGCCGCGTCAGCGCAGACGTTTCTTTTGGGGAGGATGGGGGCGGCGAAGGGGAATTGTGGTGCGCAAGGGACACGGAGGGGGGGCGCCCTCCCGAACTGCAGTGCCTGCGCCGGGGATCGATGCCAGGCACCGGCCGGCACAGTTTCCCAAATAGCCTCCAGACCATTTGTCATCTACCAACGACCACACGCGATACTACAACAACCAGTTGAACTTCCGAACAAGTCAATCGGAGCTCCCTTATCGTCTTCCTTCATCGAGAACGTGTATTTCTTTCCACAGATCCAGTTCTGTACGAGGACATCAGCCTTCAGCTGGACCCACCGATGTAGACGTAAAGCGTCGCTAGAATTTGTATTACAACATAAACTAAAGCAATTACAACTTACCAAATACTTATAA
>BOPP01000146.1:2812438-2822489 GCA_017312745.1 Gryllus bimaculatus
GAAGTATAGTTCTAGGCTCTCTTAGTCATTCTTTTTATTCGTGTATAATTAGTAAGATAAATAACTTCTGGTTGCTGACTAACACGTGCATGTTTATTTGCGAACATAACGTAAATTGTATAAAACAAGATAGGTCAAGTTGCTTTATGATTCACACTATAACAGTGATTTGCGTTCACTGATTAACATCAAGTAAATTGAAATATAAGAGGAAAAATAGCTACAAGACAGTTGAATCCAGTGCTATGGAACTCCATTATTTCAATGAAGACAAAGGAACGCATATATAACTGCTTCATAGAGAGTACACCACTATGGGGCAGATGTCTGGACACTAACAAAATATTTGAAAGACAAACTTCAATCAACTGAAATTATGTTCTGGCAAAGATGATGTAACCTTTTTCTGTTAGGCAAAATATGAATTAAGAAATAACATGAAAGTGCAAACAACCTAAAAGGAGACGATCGAAATGAAAAATTGAATTGGTATGGCCATATGAAAGGTTGAATTCGGATAGACTTCCACAAAAAGTTTGGGAGTGGATACTAATCGAAGAAGATACAGGGGAAGACCGAGAATAGCATGGAACATGGCAATAATTGAAGCCATGGAAAAAAAGAGAAATGGAGGAAAACGACCTATGGGATAAAGAGGCATGAAACTTGAGATGCGGAAAACTGCCAAAGCTGTAAACAAATATATATATATATATATATATATATATATATATATATATATATATATATATATATATAAAGCAAGCTAGGGCAAGCTAGTCTCCCGTGCGGTAGTGTAGTGCATGTTTAGTGTGTAATTGAGTATGTGGGCGAGGTTGGGGACAAAGAAGAAGGAGCGGTCGTGCGCGATCCATGGCCCGTTCGTTAGGGTGCTAAGACTCGAAGCTACGATACTTGAGCAAGCCAACATCCACATCGGATTGCCAGCGTCAAATAAGAAGAATTAGAAGACTTGTCCAAATAATCGTAGGATGGAAAGGTATAGAGGAAAAAATCAGTTTTCACGGGATGGCAACATGTTCATGTGGGTCGAGGATGTGTGAGTGTGTTCGCAGCGCGGCGCTGCGCTCAGGCTCTCTGTGGGCCCGCAAACGGCAACGGCGCTGTGAGGCGGCTGTTTGCCAATCCCTTTCTCAAATCGATAAATTGCACTTGCACACTTTCACTTCGCCACCATGCGCTTTACAATGAATCGTTGGAGCGGGTACCCTTCGAACGCACACGCTCGTATAAGCACACCGACACGTTCCCGGCGCACTGTTTCTCTTCGGCATTACGTCATACAGAGTTTCCAACGCGCGTAGTAAGTGCTTGATAGAACCTATTTCGGACATCAGCTGCCAAAACTAGCAACGGACCGTACATAACAGATATAGTTGGACATGAAGTGTTAGAACGAAGTCTTTATTGCTCCGGCAGTTCATGTTTGTGATTCAGAGCGTGAGCCCGGCCGCCGACTTCTCTCGCAGCACCGTCATTAGAACAGAGCCTCAATTCATCCCCATTCCATTTTGGCTTCCGATGTACAATTTTATATAATTTTTGGCAGGGGGCCCATCAACTGGAGAGGACTTTGAGCCCGGTGAGTGATGGTTACGGGAAGAAATTTATTGTAATTAAAAAAAGCAAAATATGCACATACGAGTTCATGTACTTATGGTGTCAGAAATATATAATCAAAAGTTGAAATATTTTAACGTTCAAAAGTATTCGAAGAAATATTTAATACGTAAATATATACGAGTAACCGGTGCGCACGTGAAAGGCATATCCAATGACGAATCGTTGGACAGGATGCAAACCAATATTGTAATTGAACTTAATTTTTTTCAAAAAGTAGTATGAGATGTCGATGGCATCTCGTGCCAAAGAAGTATTATCTCTGCGCCCAAGCCGCCGGGATTTCATGAATGGATTTCGAACATGAATGGGTTCTACTTTCCTGACGAGAGGTCCGCAGGGGTGAATGCTCCTCGGGGAATGAAGAAAGCGCGATAAGACAATGGTGTCCGAAATATGTCAGATTTCGATCAAGTTATGAATCGACTCGATAAAACACGAGTAAGCACTTGGTTGCGATTACTTCTGCTCCGTCAATATCTGTTCGTCCAGGATTTAGAGTATGGGAATTCCGAGAGGCAGTGGGTAAGGGCCTGACAATTCCCAACGAATGTGTGGAGGTCATTCAAGCGCAGCATTACATTACTTTGTTTCACAGAAAGACAACTCTAGGGAATATAACTACAAACTTATCTCTAATATGTGAAGAAAAGTGTTTTTAAACCATTCAGAATGTTTTGTAAATTGGAGGGGAAAAAGGAGAAAACAACAATATCCGCAAACTTTCATATGTTGCGTAGGTATGTATTTACATGAAATTCCGTTCTCGATGATTAACGAGCAGATAATAGAAATAATAATTATGATGCAATGGTGTAATGAGAGGGGTGGGAAATTAGAGAAGCCCGAGAAAATCGGCGGCGAATTATTTTCTTCCTAATTTTACTTAGTCTGGCCGGTACCGGTAATCGAATCCTAGTTGCAGCGGTGGACAGCTTATGTGCCATGACACCCTTTTCAAATGTGTCTAGTAGACAGCAACAAAAACAAAAAACATTTTCACGCATTATGACTTTATTAAGTTTTTAAATCGACGATGGAAATGAAAATGTTTGCTTCAACAGATATTTTTCACTGTGTTGACGGTGTCCTAACAAATATACGTTCTAATTTCGTACGTTTTTAGTCCTCATAAAACTTTCATTAAAACATTTCTTTGAAAATCCATGTCTACGATCAAATCGAAAAACGAATTATAACGCAGGTTACGGGAATTGTGAAAAAACAATTCAAAAATGAAAATAGATTTCAGAATGAGGTATTCTCAGTGTGTATCGTTCACCTGAAGGAATACGTATCAATTTTCTTCAATAGCCACCCAATCATATCTAAAATACGCACACTCAGAACAAATGTATGACCTTGCTCCCGCCTAGTAAGAGTGCAGAGTTAGAACTGACAGACTGAAATGAATTCCTGAGCAACCTTTAATTAACATTACACCGCTTTGTTACACTATTGCGAGTTCAGTTCACGCATTAACCCGCGCATTTGTAACAGATCGAAACATCCATTTACGAACTGATCGCATCGTCGCACCTGAAAGGCATTGCCAGAGCCGAAGGGAGGGTCAGGGTGGCACGTAGTTTGCTTCCCCTCTTTCCCAACGCGTACTAACCAGCGTCCATTAAATTTAAATATAATAAAACAATAAGTTATTTAATTCAATTTTGTCATTTGTTTACATGTCACCTCGGGTTTCTTGATTAACGTGAATACACGAGTCTGATAAAAACCAAATTGACAGTCGCAATAGTTTAATTATTTAGATTTATTTAGTAACAAAAACAGTAAAAACTGTATGTGACGTATGGGTAAGAACATCATCTGCGCACGTTTTCTTGTGTTCCAGAATCCCTTCCTATCATTTTAACTATAAATAGTTGAAAGATGAGTTAAAATTTAAAATAAATAAATAAAAATAAATTTTAAACAAGCGCGAGTTTAGCAATATTTGAAAAAATAGACTTTCCATTCCCCGAGTTATAGAAACTTATTGGCATCGGTAAACGAATGGCAAGTATGCTTTTTCTGCATTGCTAACAAAATCGTAACTCGCCCTTACCCCTACTCCTACCATTACAAGCAAAAGAAGAGTTCAACAAAGCGTGCGCATAGTGAAGCTACATTTACGTCCAGAAGCAAAATAAGGAACCATCTCAGCATTTGCTCATTGGATCAGGGACAATGTCTCACAATGGATTAAGGGCAATATCTCACAACTCTCCCCATACAAACTCCCGCGACTTTGTTGCTAGGTGTGCACTAGGCTTGGAGATCGAACCTTGTTCGCAGTGTGAGGACGGGCATTATCATGGAATCTCATTCCCCGGCGCTATCTTGCTCAGAAGATCCACGGCGTAACGAGTCAAAAAATCTATTGCGCTGACGTGTACAGTGTCGTAAAGATTTTTGGCACCCAAAGAGCTTAGAGTTTTCGAAAATTAAGTTTTTCAGAAACGATTTCATGAAGACGTGAAATTAGTGGAAAATTTCTAGAAAGATAAGATATTGTAAAACTACGGATTTCATTTACGAGTTCAACTGTACAATTCAATTCTTCCGTAAGCAAAGATGGACGCCCACTAGGTTTCCCATCATCCACTTTATTCTTCATTTAACTGTTTGATCCATCTCTTTACCATTCAATCGCTGCTCGCATTTCCTCCTTAAAGTTCAGAAATATCGATTAGTATCGACTAATTTTGTGTTCTTCGCATTCAGAAAACGAATTACAAATCTAATCTCGCACACGATTGTCGATGAGCTTCGCCATTGTAACCAAGCACTATAAGGTGTAAACAACAAACTTATCTCAAATTGGCGTCATCTCCTCATCCTCAGAGCAACTACCGCGCATGCACTGTACCACAATTGCAATGCTGCGGTGGCAAGAAATACGAATGGAACTTACTTCGTGGACGTGATTCGTCTATCTGATGTGAACACTAAAATTTGTGCGCCAACCATGCGAAAAAGGGAGGTTTAGTACCTAACATTTCCAACTGTACGAACACAAATCTACGTTTTCTGAGTATCAAAAAAGCCTGTAACGAATTGGAAGAAAACTGGCACATAAAAACTGAAGTTTGACTGTAATACCTTCCATACCATTTGCTAAAGACACTTCACGTTTTGCATTATGTATGAGGAACAATTGGCAACAAAACACCGTGAGTGCTACTTTTGAACAGGGAACTACCCCTCAGTCCTGCATCGAAGGCATGTAATACGAAAACATGTTTGGATATTATAGTTCAGCGGGGGCACATGCAAACCTTTGTATACACAACTGCATCGTGCAAAACTGGTTAACTGTGTTTCAGGTCCTTAAAACCGGGGATTCGAGACGCTAGGATTGTTCCTCAGACAGCAACAGAATTCAACCTAACTACAGTATTTTCGTTCAAGTGAACATAAGTCAAGGGTCCCATTTCACTAACATTACAAATAAGCATAAAAGGATTCGGTTAGAGTGAACCTGAACCTCGACTATAGTGAACGTAGGGAATACAACGTTTTGGAAATTAATTATCTTCTGGAAAATAATATATTGCCTCAGTGCCACAAATTCCAACACCAGGCAGCTTGAAAAAAAACATTGACGGCCAAAGGTCATAATTGAACCCTCTCTGGAGGTGAAAGTAGCGGACCCGGAATTGGGACTTTACTGATGACCTTATGTCACTCAAGTTTCACTGCGGAAACAAAGGCCGTGCCATGCGCATGCTACAACTGGAGGCGGCGACGCGCGATTGCTTCAGTTTCAAGCGTGGTGTTACGTGATATCCCGCGAGACAAGCGAGTAGAAGACTGGAAGCACGCGACTGCCACATTGTAGCAATATCCGCCGTGCCGCGCGGATAGGCGATCAGTTTCATTAGCAGCTTGCACCATCTCTCTGCCGAAAGCATCTCTTATGTTATTTGGCGAGTAAAAGGGCCCTCTGAGTGTAGGATGGTGTTCCAACAGTGCAAGAAGCATTGAAGCGTGCCTAGAGGGTGAAGGGTATTAAGAGATTGGAACTCGGGATAAGGATCTAGAAATAAGATTTATGAAAAATGTACGAAGCAAACGATTGAAAATAATTTATTTTTTTACGGAAAAGTGTACTCGTAATACAAGTAGACGTGTGTTGTACATCTTTAAACAGATATTGATATTTTTAATTCGTGCTGTTAACGTATTTCGCTGTACTTTACATTAATACAATCAGTCGTCGTAGAGAAATTCTATTTAATTTTGATATCATGGGATGTAGTGAACCAAAAATGTTAGTCCCCAGTTCACTATAACCAGCATAGACTGTATATAGCTAATGCGGAAAATACTCCACCGTCGGGACTAACACTAGGACCTCCCGATCAAAGACCCTGCAGTGGCAACGGCTATTATCACAGCCACTTTCAGCTGGCACGAGTGATCAGATACGAGCAAAGCAAACTTGAATCTAAAAAATAGAGAAAAAAATCCACGATATAATTAAAGCGCACAATGTTAATCTACATTATGCATTACAATATTAAACGCCATGCATTGTGGATAAACAAATACTACATGGCGTATAATGCTGTAAGGCACAATTTAGGGCATGGTCTTTCAAAGTTACGATCCACCTTCAGGCTCTTTTCGCTTTTAAAACACTGATTTACTCAGTGGGACAGGTCCAACCAGTACGAGAATCACAATCGACCTAGAAGGTATTCCATAAGACATCAATTTTAGGCCTTGAGCAGTCTGTGTCCGCGCCTACTCACATGCGATAATTGCCGAGTGGCTAGTCCGTCGGAGCAACGTTGCACAGAGACGCTAAACGATGAGAGACGCGCATGACCCAGTGGCCGCTGAATGTCCTTGCGTCAGGCTGACTCGCCACAGGAGGCGTGTGCTTTTCTTGGCTTTCTGCACTCTAATACATTAATCAATCGTCTGTTCTTACCCGTTCTTTTCCACAGACATTAGCCTCACCTTTACGTTTCTCATTTAAACGACGTTGCAGTGTGAATCTAAAGAAGACACGCATCACTACTTAATAGAAATGGCAGAATACATTGGGTTGTGATACAAATAACAAAACTTTGGCATTACATTGTATTAGACAAAATTAGTATAACATAAGCAATTTTAACGTTACTGTTTAAGGGAAACAAAAAGTGTAACCATTCAGATTTCTTCTGGAAAGCTTTCAGTCAACGGACATTTCAAATGAACGGCAATTAGACAGTCGCCGCACTACTGTACTTTTAACAAGCTTGCACAATTACCGCCTGGCAGCTGTATCATGATTAGCCACCGCACATGCGTGAATGGACATCACAAGTCAGTCCTGGTTGAGTAACGAAGTTCAGGAGATCAACCATGTTCTCGGAAACGTGCTCATCTGAACGGTGATGTTCCGAGCAACTTAGAATCAAGGCGGTATCGCAAGAACATCGCGGACCGGAAGCGGAATCGCAAGAACATCACGGAGATAACCACGCGCCGCGACTCCTGAAATGACATCTGCTCACAAAGCTTCCCCTACAGTGGACCTTTCGAGAAGAGCGAGTTTCATAGCGAAAAGGCAGGCGGATACGCCTTGCTCCACTACGGGTCACACGAAAGCAGATAGTGCCGAACGCACGGGCAGCTCCTTATGGTTCAACGTGTCGTGATTGGGCGGGTCGCAGTTTAGCGAGATAGTGGCGCCTTGCGGAATCTCATCCAACTGCTCAGACCAACTGCTCTGATCAGGAGTTTACCTGATCCCTTTTTGCACGAATGCCGGAGCCGAACTCTACTCGCGAAGAGGAAGAACCGAGCAGCACCATATACATGGACCGTCTCTTATCTCGTATCTTATCATCCCCTACAAGTCCACCCAAAACATTACAACCTATACATCCGTATCATCCGAACTCGCGCGCCAATGACCATACCAGTTCAAGCGCGCTAAAACCACAATAAAGCAGCGGGGCGCCCCTCACCTGCACCAGCGGAAGTTGCACGCACCGTGGGGCGCCATGGCCACTCTTCCGTCGCGGCTGCGCGACGACTGAGTGGCGGCGGCGGCGAGCGAGGGGCCGGGGCCGGGGGCGGGAGCGGGAGCGGGAGCGGGAGCGCGTGCCGCGGCGCTTCGCACCTGAACGTGTGACGCAACGGCGCGCCGCCGCGCCCGGAACCTTCCACGCGACCCCGCCTACCCGAGCCAGACGGCTCTCGCCCCGTGGCATCCTCGTCGCTTCACAAAGAAGGCTCCTCGCACTAGTACAGGAGCATTTCACTTCACACTCAGAGCGCGCCCCACTTGAAGGATTTATTTTTAGGAAGAGGTTCTTGAAGTTAAAGTAGTCTGATATTGTCGTAAGCATTGATTCGCACGTTAATCGTAAGATACTTCATGCCAACAATTGAAATGAAAGTGTAAATGAACGTGTTCAAAGCAATGGTCACATGCACCAGAAATTCAACCTATCTCCTGGTTTACGCTCACTTACTTTGGCTACTACGCTACCAAGACGGCGGATGCTTCCAACACCAATATCAAACAAGTAATAAATTTTATTGGTTCGTAAATTTCGAGATACCCACTTTGCTAGAACGGTTCACATACATTTCTTCCAATCACTGGCGAAAACTATTTTATTCAGCACAGACTTAATTGGTACTCATAAAAAGGGACCCACAGAAACTAAGAAAATGAATACTACTTATCGTAAACAATGCATTTTTCTCGATTAATCTCATTCATTGTGATGTGGGACGTAAATCAATGAGCGCTCTCAAAGGCGCCCTTGACGGAGAGTTTCAAGAATATTTTCATGAAACTGCGATGCAGGATGAACACAATCGGAAAATTTCGGCACAGAAAAATATGCGACAACCAAGAGGGGTTGAGATCCCACAGATGCAGATTTTCTACAAAATGAGAATGAAAACAATGCGAAACTATCTATGAAAACTTCAGATTTGCCATATTTGGAAACTAATTTTCTTAGGACAATGTGAAATTAATCAAATATTTGACGTACAGTTGCCCAGGCTAGTGAATATGCATAGTTGATGACAGATCAAAAACCCCCAGCGCTTTCTATCTGTTCAACAAACTGCTAGTCAGTATATTATTCTTGGTCATTTCTAATCTTGATAGAAAACTGCTATTCCTTGGCATCATGTTCAATTTGTCAAGAGCATTAGTATTCTTCCTCTCCATTGCACGATTTCAGATTCGAGAGAACCTGTAGTGGGACATTAAAAGGGGTTTGGCGGATCAGATGTTTGTTTCCGTTTACTCTGCTCTAGAACTTAAAACAGGCGTGCTGCTCATTAGTTCTCAAATACGTGTGTGATCCTGCACATACGCATTGCGCATCTGCTTCTGAATGTAAAAGGTTCTTTCTCGTGATTGCCACCGGCATTCGCGAAATGTTTACCTTAAGCTTCAGGAGAAACTCAACACAAGTGATTCAGCAAAATACGTAGACAGTTTCTCCGGTATTCATATTCATTGATTCATTTCACTCTTCATCCACTAAACATACATCTCTTAATTTCTAGACAAATTCTCAGAATAAAATGACTTTTGTGCACCATTTTGACGCAATATCTGGCACCTGACCTCATTGCTTGAGTTTGCTAGCGAGAGACACCAACGGCCTGTGTTTACAGGAGACGGACGTTCAACCACAACACTTGCCGCCCACGCCTCTGCGTGTTTCAGCAGCCACCACCAGCGCCAGGGTCGCCAACATCCCGACGTTGATCATGGTATTTTTTGTGGTTTTATTTATGCTTAGTAAGAATTTTATCTATAGAAAATGTCCAGCATTTTCAAAATTCTCCGTTCGTTCTTCGAGACACTTTTTTTGTTTGTTGTAGAAATATATAATTAAAATTCTTCATACTTCAATCAACGCGTCGAGTCGAGAATTACCTGATTTTAATGCTTGCAACACTGTCATAAAAGGTGCCTTCACCCAGAACCGAAACAATGTAGAGCACACTTTTGTAAATTAACAGTGTATAAAAGCCGCGTATTATCGGAGAGATTATAAGTTTACATAGAGTTTAAAGACTGCGATCTCGATGGAAAATCTCGCTGCGAGATGTTGGATTAATAATTTAAGGGGAGAAGTTATTTTATTAGTCTGTTCGATCAAGAACTTCATACTAGAGTTCAGTTTGCCGGTAAAGTGGAATATGCAACCGTGAGCCAGGCTGTGTATTTTTGTAGGAAAGAATTGAATACATGGAAACATTTCTAAACATGACTAAAAATTACTCAATTTCTGAATATATCTATCAGATAAATTTCAGAACTATTACACCACATAACCTCCTATTTAATTAAACAGTCAAGATTTGTTCAAAACGTCTGTCTTTCAAAACCATGTTCTGACTTTGTACGATTTCAGTTGGAAACTTACATTTT
>BOPP01000146.1:2823700-2848979 GCA_017312745.1 Gryllus bimaculatus
ACCACTTGATCGACTTGCTGGCGATCCACCACTTGATCGACTTGCTGGCGATCCACCACTTGATCGACCACTCTCTGAAGTTTCTTCGTAATTACACGCATTTGTAATACGTGTGCTTATAAAGTTTCTGGAAATATCAAGATTCTTTGAAAATGAGCACGAAATTTCGTATTGTCAGAAACGCATTGACGTAAATCAAGTCCGAATACCTAACCCCAGACCAAACAAACATGATAATCTGTGCGTTTTGGTGCACATCTAATTTTAAAAAATTTTGCCAGTACAACTGTTTGAAACGATTTTTTATGAATTTCTTGACAACTCTCAAGTGGTGGATAAAAATGCGAATGTTTCCAAAAACACGAATGGTAGTTTTTGTCCCCAGTCGATTTGGCTAAACGATATTGAAAATCATTCTTTAAAATTTGGTGATACTTTACATGAAGCCCTGACGGATATTTTCAAATTCTCAAAAACGACTCCAATTTGATTCTATTAATTTCTTGTAAGACCCCTATAAAGGTAGCATAGGTCCAATTTTCACGGTTATCTATGAAATATCGATAATTGCAAACTTTTTTCGGCGTCTTTCTATAACTACAAAATTGAAGATAGAGATTTTTCTTTCAAATAAAGTTTGTTTTCCATATTTAGTTCTTACAATAATGTCATGTCCCTTTTTTTAAATTGTATTTTGGAGCAATATTGCGTGCAAATTTGGCTATTTGGCTAAAATAATGACCAAAACCATATTTTCTGAATAACTACTCCAAATATTTTTTTCAAATTTTTGAAGGCATAGTGCTAAATGTACTTTATAAGATGACAAACACCCTATTGCTCTATTCTTTTGTTTTATTAAAAAATTACACAAATGTAATTTTTGAAATATCTCTAACGCTTTTAATATGCACATTTCCTGCAATTTGTAAACACTATCGCATTTGTGTCATAGTGCTTGAAATAATTTTAAATGACGTTTTCTGAAAACTCAATATTTTTTGTGAAAAGATGTTCAAATTTCAAATTTCAAATATCGTCTAAATGCCATTTTCTTAAATACGGTTCCAATTTTATTAATGAAAATTGCCATGTAAGTCGAGGTTATACTGTTCTTTAATAATCTTGAAATAATATTTCCGTTCAACTAAGAAAACTGAACATTAAAAAAAAGTACTTTGGGCGGCGATAGATGGCGGCTGGCAAGAGTATCTGGCAAGTCCTAATAGCTAATCGTGGCCAAAGGGAATAGAAAACTAATATGGGAATGCCTGTGCCATTCTGTAGCACCACTAGTTCAATTCTACCAATAGGAAGCGGCTTACATGGCTCTGGGATCAATTGATGTGACCGGTGTGTCTGATCGGGAGGTCTTAGTGACAGTCTCCACGTAGGATTTTTGACAATAGCTAAGAAGGTGGATCACGTTCAGCCGCCATCTGGAGAATTCCAGCGACCGGCTGCTCTGGTCGGTAGTTTTCTGTTTCTCTTACCAACCTAAGCGGAATGCCGGAGCAGTACCTTAAACAGACTGTGGACCGTGAGCGATGTTTCCTTTCTTTTCACTGTCCAATCTTCATCCTTCACAAAAACTTACATACACTACATTACCACAAACGCCAGGAAACCAATTGGAAGCTTAGAGCTTGTGCCGGCTGGAGCGGCGCCCCGCTGGTGGGAGATACATGGTTGTAGAAAACACGCAAGTCGACATATAGGTCACCGCCATCTCCGGCAATAAAAGCATGAACTACAGTTAGTAGACAGATGAGCTTAGCAGTCGACGCGCCCGGAATCTCCCGTCAATTAATATACTATGATGTATCCGTAAATATGAGGCCCCAATAGATAGCGGCTGAGAAGGTGGGACACTTCCACATACCCAGACTGAAGAGCCAAAAAACTACTGAAAATGGGTGCATGGTGAAAAAGAAAAGTTTCACTGCAATTCCCCGATAATTAAGTAATAAACCCCAGTACGAATACTAAACTACTAGGAGGAGCTAGGTTGGCTTAGGCTTCAGGGTCCCGATCACACTTGGGAGCCACAAGCCATCCACTCATGGCCAGTGTTCTTGCGCGCGTCGAAGTATGGCGGGGAGAGCGAGAGAGTGGAGGGGGAGAGGAGAACAGAGTGGGGTGTATGGTGCAGCGGCTGCAGCGGGGCGTCCCCGTTCGACGCACTGCCTCCGCCCAGAATAGCGCCGTGCCGGCGCCGCCGCGTCTCCGCAAGCACGAGGGGGTGGGCCACGAAGGGCGGGGCGGGGCGGGACGGGACCGGGCGACTAAATTTGGGCGCGTGCCCACTCGCCGGCTCGGCGCCCCGCGTTCAGTGCCCCTGCCGAGGGCGCAGGGCCACGCATCCTCAACGCTCGTCGCGAAAGACCTTTATGATTCACACACCGCAGCTCAAAAACGGAGAGGAGTCATGAACAGGTCATGGTCTGTTGTTCATGTTGTTCTGCAATTCTGTCGCGTACCCCGACTTCAGAGTCACTTTTTTCTGAAGCAAATGGCTAAAATACTCAAATATCCCGAACATAACATATGTACAATGTTCCGACGAAACGATAGGGGCGAACAAAAACTGAGAACCATCACGTCGCTACAAGTCGTACAAGTGTTTTGTTTGACTGTCCTTTGTCAAAGCAACAACCAAATATCCTTCTACTGGAATCAGCCTACTAATGCACCTACTAAAATCTGCCTCCTAATGCAAAACTCGTCTGCACGCCACACGGGAGGGTACGAGCTGGACTTCTCCAGCGCAGTTATGCTAAGGCGGCGCTTCCAGGGACTGACTGGGGGGCAGTGAACGGGCGGGAAGGGACGCGGACGCTGACGTCACCGCTGCCGCGTGCGTGAGCAGTGGCCGGGGCGTGACCCACGGCCCGCCCCACCCAACTGCTCCCGGATGCGACACTGCGAGAAAGAGGCGGAGCCGGCTCCGCCCTCTATCGACCAACACGCACAGTTTCTAGCCCTTACTGAATCCGCTAAATGAAATAGAAGCATCACACAATTCCAAAACTAGTGGGGCTACAACAGCACGTACTTCCTCGCTTCAGCAATGGTTATGTAAAATTTTAATACCGAAACTTTTTTCTATATTATCACAGCCATCATTCATTACAAATCGTAGCGCATTAGGCGCGAATATTGAAGTAATTTGAGTTAATACATCAATATACATTCGACAATACAAAACAGTTCCATCCTTGGAATAGATTAGTGCTAATTGCACTGATTAACATGAAATAAACGCTGCTTTGAAGAAGCACATTTTTTGTATAAATGTTCTACGAACCGGGCTTTTCTGTTTAAAAATTCCTACTTTTTACTGCATCATTATTTTACTTTCTTTATACTCGGTATTCGAAAAAGTAAAATGCATCTTTTGAAGCAGTTTGATATATTCTCACTCGAAGAATCTTTTCAAAAAAAACAAACATTTATATTGGAAACGTACGCAAAGAAAAAAAGCACTACGGTCTTATTCTTTCTGTAGATCGAAGTTATTAATCATATTTGACATGAGTAGATACTTCATTTTTAAGAAGGCATCAAACACGTACATTACGCGATTTTTTTTTGTTGGTTGTTTAATTCTGTGCAATAAAATGTGTGTAAGAAGCAGGTATGATTTGAGACACTGAGTGGTAATTAAAGATTTTCGAACTCTTGATGTCCTGCCGCAACGAGGCATCAACGGATAAGATCAGTCCCCAGCGGCGAGATTACACGCAAACGCATTGTCCGCGTCATACAAGCTCCCGCCCACCCACATTGCTGAGCAGTTACGATCGACTAGCGATGAATCAGAGCCACGCTTTCTACCAACTATGAGCGCAGCCCAAGGAAACGTGTCGAAAGGGGGATGTCAACAGACGAATGTGACAGCAGGTGAAACGGCGACGGCCACATCGCGCCAGAGAGGGAGAGAGAGAGTTCAATGCCATTAGGATCCGCGCTGCTGGACGCAGGGCCAGCCGACGGACTGGGTAGCGCAGTGTGAGGTCACAGGGCAAGAAACGCCATCCTTTACTGTATCCCCACGACGCGGCGACCTGAGCAATATAGACGCACTGTACACGTCAGTCGAAACCTCAGGAAACACTTTTATGGCCATATCCTGCTCTACAATGCAACGCGCTGCCACTTGTGCAGGAACGCCTCTTTTAAAGGTAAAGAAAAAGGAAAATTCCGTTCTCAGGACCCATCTCGAATTCGAAATTGTGAAACGGGCCGATATTAGATAATTAGAAACAGAAAGAGTTTTAAGAGTCATCATTAGGTGTTATCTCGTCATTGCGTGGCGATTATCTTAATGATCATCACTACCTGAACAGAGAACTCACAACAAATTAAATATAGGTTCGGGCCTCCCATACCATATTATACTTTTTTAACACGTTTTAGATTAATTTTATAAGAAATTCAGATAAGTTGATACGTTAATCTTGACGCAACGTTAACTGCGACTAGCGGCTTCTTGCAAGGGCCTGGGCTCCCTATAGTACGTCTTGTAGACAAAATGTAACATTTCGGATTGTCGTTATTTTTGCCAGATATAAGTTTTTGTGCCCCTTCAGTGTTTTAAATGAAAAAAAACCTGACAGAGCAATTTTCAGAGACTCTACGGTATTGTAAATTTATTGTACAAAAACATTCTTTACAAAAATATCTCATGGCTATGTACATAACGAGCGATTTTTATAATTATTGCATTTATGAGATCAAATTTTATTTGATTTCTTACGAAGGTTTTCCAAAAACACACTTTCAGTGAAAAAGGAATGAAAATTGCAAATTTTCGAAAAGGTTCAAATGACATTTTCTCAAGAAACTGGATCCAAATATTTCAGTATAAATTTGCGTGTAGGTCCAGGTTGTAGTGCTCTATAATCTTAACGTAATACTTCTAGTGTCAAGGAAAGGAAATATTCAGAAAAAGTGAAAAATATATATATTATGCGTCGATAGGTAGCAACTGGGAAGAGAGAGGGTCAGAAGTCAAAAGCTTGCCCAGAGTAAAGAGAAAGTATTTAACTAATGCTTCTTTGTGACACCACTAGCTTCCTTTTTGATTCACAAGGCCCTGTGATATACAACATCGCATTACGAAAATTAAGCATTAAGTAGCAAAAAGAACTTTCATAATTACAGTACATAATATTAATACCGGTCATTCACAAATACAAATATATCTCAATATTTGGGCCAAGTGTGAATGAAGGTAAGTAAATGCTTATAATAGAAGCTTCATATATAAATACTTTTTATAAAGAATATTAAGCTTTATTTATTAATTAGATATAAAAACTTATATTTTCTTACAGTACATACTTATTCACATTAATAACTTTTTTTGGCATTTAATTAAATTTGTGTGATTAAAGAGCGCTTTGCGAAATTTCTAAGCACGGATGTTTCTGCACTTATGCGAGTTTTCAAGTAATAATCATAATATGAAAATGGTAATAATAAAGAATGTATTCATATAACAGTAACAATAATAAAATTATTAATAATAATAGTAATAATAAAATTAATAATAGCATATTAATATAACAATTATTATTATTATTATTATTATTATTATTATTATTATGCACGAGTGGTCCAAGTTGGCCTGCTCGCGTGCAAAAAAATTGTGAAGTGTATTCAATTTTGCAATTTAGTATTAAACGAGCCCCTGCTTTTCAATATAAAGCCAGGAAATGAACAGCATACACAGCTATTCCTATTAAGAGCGAGTTTGTGGAAAACATAACATTACAGGTAAAAAGTGAAGGGGTGAAGAAGAAAGCAGATTTGAAAGTAACTAGGGAAACAATTTTGAAACAGGGGGAGGGGAGGTTTGGATTTTCTTGAATCCTACTTATACTCTACGAAATCCGAAATTTGATGCACAACAGCGCACAAACAACCTCTACGCACGAGGCATGTGTGCTGTTTTTTTCCAACATTCTCCAAAAACTTTTTACTTATTTTCTCAGCATTTTCTCCTCAAAAGTGTAAGGTTATTCACACCAAATGCTATTGCTTTATAGTAAATACTTTTACTCGCTACTTCGAACCAGAAGTAAATACTGAAGTTTTTATGCACACCCGCGTCAATACTGCGTTGGTCAAGGCAACAGCGTATTCCACATAACATTCGTACAAACGCCCATTCAAGAAACCCTGTGAGTCACCCGCGCCTGCTCGCCGAATCATCCGCGTACGCAACTCGCATGATAAACGGACGACAAGCCTCTGGAAGGTCTCCTGGCCTGGTTAGTCTCCGTTTTCACCTATCTTCATAATGCCGACAGAATAGTCGGCAACTTTGGGAGCACTTTTCTCCTATATAATACGAGCTTCGCTGAATTTTGACACTTATTGTATAATGAAGATAAATCCCAAAGCACTTCCTCTTTTCATGAAATAATCCATCATTAATTTTCTCTGAAGCGCCAAGCGCCCACGAGCGATGGTAGTATCCTGGAGTGTGTCGCACAGGCGTTCGATGAAGACGGGAGATGAATTCCAGCGTTGAAATGACCGCTACTGATGAGACTTGTCTTTCTGCGGTTGTGTGCGTGGGCGTGTCTGTACTGGGGGGGGGGTGAGCTCAAATTATTTCAGAATATCGATATATTAGTAAGCAAACGTTAGAATCCGGCAAATAACACCTGACGCTCAAATGAACATGCGGCAAACCCTGTGGGGCATACATAATTTATGATTACGACATGATAACACGCAGATTTCTTTGCCGAACACGATTAACGAGGAACATGTCTGATTAGTAAATGTATACCTTCCTATGTGTGTTCCTTTAGTTTGGATTAAGAGCTCTATAATAAGGGGCGTTTTCGAAATAACACGAATTTCTTTCCCCTCGCACGGAAACATCTGATTGAAATTTATTCATACAATGCATCTTTAAGGGTAATCACAAAGGGGTCAGTTAAGTGGGTCGATTTAGATAACATTTTCAAAATCTAAAGTGTACAACTTTTACAACTACTTACGACATTTACAACATATAAACGTGAATGGGAAAAACGTGAACAAATAACCTTAGTTTTAGTGTGGGAAAGATTATGCATAAATTAAATTACTTCAGTAGTAATTGTTAACATCATAAATAACTTTTTAAAAATCTCTTAAAATGGCTCCTTTATGATAACGTGTTCATAGGCCAAGTGAATAGGTTGATATAATTTGCTCGGAGTATGGCAGTAACTCTTCACCGGCTCCAATTCTCTGTTTCACATATCGACGAAACATGTAACTTGTACGTTAACTCGCATATATCCCGGTATAATGGGGTTTCGAAAACTACTGCAACAACAACAACAACAACAACAACAACAACAATAATAATAATAATAAGCCGGCCCCGTAGCCGATCTGATGGTTGAGATCGCTAAGACAGTAGTGCAGGGGCGATCTCTTGACAAAAGGATCACTGGTTGGAGACCCGCCTCGGGCATGGTTGTGTTGTGTGTGGGTATGTTTGTATATGTCTATCACTCAACATCATAATTTCATTCCATCCCCCAAGGCTAATGACCCTAGAGTATAAAAATAGAATCAGCAATGTAAAGCCCCCCCCCCAATAGAAACGTGCACCTATCCCGATGTTTAGTGAACCCGGTGGAAGCACGTATCGCGTAACCTCATGATGGCCGATTCGCGAAAGAAAAAAGTCTTCCCCGTGGCGCAGACTGTTGCGGCAGCCGTCGTCTGCGCCGACGACGCTGCAGGTTCGAGTACTGCGTAGGCATGGACATATTTGTAGATGGCCCTTCACCCTTCGCCATCCTCGCAACGCCTCGTAATTCATAATTCAAGGTGTTATCACCTCGGCTTACCAATGGACACAGCCGAAAAGTTGATCCCAATAATGACACGTTAATCTTTCTGGGGATAAATACGACTAGATCTTGGAAGATAACTAGCGTCCTAATAATGGCCAATACGATATATTAATAATAATAATAGTATTATTATTATTATTATCTTTGAAACAATTATTTTATTTCAAATTTACTTCATGAATTTTCGCGTGGCCTCCCAATTTTGAACTCCAAATTACGCCCATGGTAACGACATATTAGGCCTGAACCCGTGAGGCGGCGTAGTGTCACCAAACTGGTGGCGGAGGCTACATCTCGTGAGGAGTGTTCTCTGCAAGGTCGTGAATCCCTGCTGCCCGAAGAGAAACGCGTGACTTGTTCCCGATGTCGTGATTTTGGACTGGTTTCGTCGAACCATGTTGAACTTCTTCCAAACGGCGATGATATCTTCAACGACGGCAACTCATCTCGCCATCGTTCACGTCACGACGTGGAGTAAAAATAGTTTCAAAGAACACCCCAAAACTGCCAGCGTTCATGATGGGATCAAAAACCCACCCGTATGCTATGCAATAACCATGAGTAGGAGCTAGCCGAAACACACAACGCGCAGTGTCCGAGTATTCAACCAAAAAGCAGTTTCGACAGAGACTTCTTTGCACTTCTCTTTGTCTGCAGACAGCATGAATTCGCCAAATATTTTAACTCCACGGCCGAGCAAAGCTGCGTTCTCCTAGTTCACATTTGCGCTGGAGTTGTTGGGTGTAACAAACTTTTAGTCCAATCAGTTTCGTGGAGAGACCATAGACGACTATTTTCATTATATCATAACAATACGCATATATCATATGTTCAGTCATGATAGCCTGACTTCTACATTTTTAGAAGCCTACTTTCCTTACTCTCGGGTCTATAACACTAACTGCTCGGAAAGCGAATATATTACTTATGATTGTCACAGGGAATTCAATAATTTTTCTCTGCATTTCTTTCTATTGGAACAACGCATACCCATTCACAAATCATTATTATTATTATTATTATTATTATTATTATATTATTATTAGTAGTAGTAATAATAGTACAAACTTTGAAACAATTATTTTACTTCACATTTACGTATCGTGTAAGCGCCAATAGATAACTTTCAGCAAAAGGAACTGAATGTGACGAAGGCGATATTGCATTCAACTCGACAGCAGACTATTTAAAAATATTCATTATCGAAGAATATTCAGATTGAAAAATATTTATATATAAGAGGACAATGTGTAATTCTAATTTAAGAACATTATGATTATCGGTATTTGTAAGAGGTCGCAGAATACCAGGTTGTTTAAAAGCGACCTACAAAACAAGAGCAGAGTGTTTGTGCAGGCAGTTTGGCAGAGGAGGGGGCGGCAGAGAGGCAGCCTTTTGTGGTGGCGTGGTACGGCGCGCGAGGCTGCTGTCTGAGCGAGGGCGGCGGCGGCGGCGGCGGCGGCGGCGGCGGGACGCGTCAAGGCCGCCCGGCGCGACCAGAGCTGCGGGGAAGGGGGAAGAAACTCAGAGGAGGACGTTGTGATGATGCGGCGCGGCGGGGGGGGGAAACTGTGCTGCCTTCGCGTGACTTCTTTGCGCCCTCGCGCCCGCACAACACGACGTTCTTGCTCCCGCACCCGGATGCTTGGCCTCGCCACGGACAAAGCGCGGGCCTACCTTCCCACTTTATCAGCCGCGCCAACTGCAGCATCTACGAGGTCGGCCTGCACCTCCGACTCACGCTCAAGGAGCTCTCCAATTACCACATGCGCCTCCACCTTAACCCCCAACAAGAGCTCCGCACCCCAACACCTCAAACACATAAGCGCCGTCCCCCTCCACCTCAACGCCAACAGAGCGCCGCCCCCACCACATCAGCGCCATTTTTGCAGCGTGACAACCATGTGCCCAGCCACAATTCCGTGAGTGTAGTGCAGGTTGTATATTTGGAGGTTCTTAGGTGGTGCGTGAGATCTCGTGCCATTGTTCACGCCTGCTGTAGGCTTTCCCTCCACAGGTATCTCCCAGACAGGGCATGATCTCAGACTGATTTCCTGGCACGTGTGATAGTGTAGTGTGAAGTGAAAGTGAGTATGGAAGGGACATTGAAGAGAAAGGAAAGATCGCTCGCGGTCTGGGGCTGCGAGGACTGCTCCGGTATTTGCCAAATATTGATGAGAAAATATAGAAAACTATATCAAATATAGAAACCAGACCAGGGCTGCCGACCACTATCTACCGCTGTACAATGTAATCCTCTTCCAGACAGGGGTTGAATTCGTCCTCTACCTGTAGCAGGTTATACTGCGATTTTTCCGCAACTCTGCCTCTTGCAAGCATCAGCTGTTGACAGTTTCGTCCAATCAGGAGGTTAAACATCACCATAGTGACGTCACTAAGGTGACGTTCAAGCTTCCGATTAGATGAAACAGTCAACAGCTGATACCTGCCAAGCGTAGAATTGGAAAAAACGCAGTGTAGCAAAACCGCCTCAATGTGGACGCTAATCCTTTGTCCTCCCGGTTGGTTAGTGCAAAGACAACGGAAATGCTGTCTGTGAGTCAACTCAGCCTGTGACACGAACCTGACGTGGTGAATTACGATACATGTACACATGTTTTCGCATTTTATTCATGACTCGTTAATTTTAAGTTATTCGATTACCTCCCGAACTAATAAGCCGTCCGATTGTTTGGGTCGTGGCAGAGCGCCCTGACTGCAAAGCGGCGCCGGCCGACGGCCGACGGGAGCAGCGCCCTCTGCTGCTGGCTCAGCGAGTGCTTCGCCGCGCAATTCCTTTTCAACGGGTGCCGCGCCACTTATGGCGACTTCATCGCTTCCTTCCCGACACGAATTCTTTCTTAACTGCTGCGCGTTGCCGTTGCTATTCCACGTCCGTCCACAATAATAATTAGCGTCAGTATATTGCACTGACGCTGCGCTGTATTGCAGAGAAGGCAGCATAGCGTCGCTGTACTGCCGTCGGGAAGGCAGTCCTCGCACGCGACATTCCTAGTAGGGCAGCGACGGGCGCGAACCGGGACAGAAAATCCATCTTCTAGCAACCAATACCCACGGCTTGATATATAAAACTATGATTGAGAAGTATGTGCGCACTCACGAGCGTACGCAACTTACATTTTTATAAACTAGACTATCCTCCTTATAATAAATTGTCGAGATAATGAACTTTTACATCGGACTTGAATCAATGTCTCGAGACTGGGAGATGCCCCGCGCAGCAACTTCTGCGGATATCCATAAGCAATACTTTATACCATTTGAATTCATATTGTACTATGATTTATTTCTACATCTTTTTCGGAAAGCTTAAATCGAAAATTAAATGAATTATCCACGAATATATCGACGGACCAAATGTACACGAATACATCCAATCCCCTTGTTCTCATCAGCGCCAGCACTGGGAATCGACATAACGACCATGCACGTAGCACGCACGCGCCCGAATAAACCGCTCTCGCGAGGCGTGGGAAGAGGCGAATGCTCCTCAAGAGACTCTCACGGCGCCCTCGGGTCGCGCTCGCGTCGGCTGTGGCGTCGCCGCTCGCGAATCGCAGTAGCACGGGCTTTCGAGGTTCCACAGAATACTCTATCGACAGATCATTCGGTCCGGGTCTGGGAGTAATTCGCGGGAAACGAATCCAGTCTGGGAAGAAAAATCGAAAAATAAAAACATCATAAAGTTATCATTTGTTCCTTCTATTAAAAATGTTCCCTAATTACTGGTAAAACTAGAAACGCGTGTTCATCTTCTTAGTCACTGTGAGAAAAAACTGAATCGCCGTAATAGCCTTCGTCTAATTCGCCCACGAGAACGACATTCGTCTCTCTAAATTTTCTCCAACATACCATTTCATCTAACTTTATTATACCCTTTACGTTTATGGATTACAACAGAGTTTCTAAGCAGAAAGTGTGTCTACGAGCACAATAAACCTCTCCTCCCAATCACATTTTAGCCGTAACCAGATCAGTGCGGTCGACATTGGGCTAGGAAAACTTGCGTCTCGTGTGCCGTCTCGTGTAACAAATTAAGTTTTTTAATCGATACGTTCAGAGCGATGGGTTTGGAAGAACTGAAGGGGGCGAGGGAGGTCGCGCCGGCCCTGACCTCTGCGCCGCTCCCGGCTGCTTTCGCCGCCGCCAAGTGGGTCAGCCTGTTGCGGCAGAGCGGCGCGGGCGCAAGGGCTTCGACTCACTCGCGCGTCGTGTCGTGGGCTTCCCCTAATCGCCTTCACCCTTCACTTCCCCTCTCCACTCCACTCCACTCCTCCCCGCATAAGGTGCTCTACATCCCTGGAGAAGGAGCACTACGAAACGACAACGTTCTCTACACGCGATTGACAGGAGAGTTTTCGCTCAAAACTTCTGAAATTTTGAAAATGAGGAAAGTTCAAATTTATTCTGGAACCTGTCCTACAAGACCTATATTGAAGCCAAAGATTTCTTTCGCAGTGCAATTTATCCATCAATTTTAGATCTTGAAATAATAACACGCACAAAAATGAGTAGCTAGTTGAGTAATAATACTAAGAGTAGGAAAATACTTGGTATGCGGTGCATTTTCACTAATTTGATAGGTTCTGTAAAACAGGCTAACATCACAGAATACCACCTCGCTTTACAATATGTATTTATCTGCCAGCTGCTAATGCCTCGCAGTGTCAACTCAGTGCACGCCCTTCGCCCCTCCTATTGCGTTTGGCATAACTATCACTCAAGAAAATCACAAAAACTATCACTCAAGACTAAACAAACGATTTGGCCATGCCTGTGTCTGGCCATGAATATCTCAGAGTAAAATTAATTTTTAAGGCAATACGAAATGATTTGGCCTACAACTTCAGAAAATTAAAAGCAAAGTATTCCTTTTCAATGCAACCTTTCTGTCCACGCATTACCAGATATAGGAATCGATCCTGAAAGAGGTTAATCAAATCTGATAACTTCTATATTATTCTTGGCAACAGACGTTCACCAACGGCAAAGGCCTCCGTGAAGAGGGCGCGGAGTCGTGACTCTCAAAACAAAATAACAAATTGAACATTCAACAAAAATTTACTATCTGCCAAAAATTACACAAAATTAATAAAAATCACATAAAAATAAAGCTTACTTTCACGCACTATCACTTTCTTCTTCTAGTGTGTCACTCGATTCCCGCTACCTCGTGTTTTTAACTTTATTCTAAAATACGACCGAATGACGGTCATTAACACCGCAGCGTCTATCTGGATTCGGCTAATCTGTCTCGTGATTCGGTACACCTTTTGCATATGAGAGCTGTAAATGCTCTCTTTGCTTTCCACACCAACTCTGCTTTATTGTTACAGCTTGTATAACTTCATTTCAGGTTCGTTTCTTAATTCCAGTTCTAGTCTTACAAATTCTTAGTCTGATATTCCACATTTTTCTTTTTGTAGATAGCCGTAATTAACTATTGCTGAACAAACTTCGTCCTAACCCAAGTGACTTGGAATGATTGTCAATGTCAATGATTTCGTTAGTTATACACTAACTCGTTCAGTTTTACTAACAGTTTCGATTTTATACAAATAATTTCATTATAATAAACCACAATTTCTCATATGTTATGTTACGACTATTCTCGTATTCAGTGTGTCATTCTTTACGGCACAGCTGACGTCATGCGACGACGAAGAAATAAGCTTTAGTGTTCACGTGTGCTGTTTCAGAGTAGCCAATTTTTGTTAAAGATCCCAGTTTCCATGCACTCAACAGCAGCTTATTCGCTACTACTAGCGAAAAGTTATTATTTACTTGTATGGAATGGACGTGTTATCCGAATGTTATGCATTGTTGTACGCACCGCACAGATTTTACTTCTTGTTCGACATTCGCATCAGAATAACGTACGTAGGTCAGCCAGAAAGTAATGTCACCTATTTTTTCTTCTTATATAAAATTAGTTAAAGGAACCATTTGAATTTGACACTATTTCTCAAACCTTCTATAACTCACTGCAATAGTAACTTTCTACGTTAACTTCTGGCAGCACAGCAGTCCTTCGCAAACTGGCCGAAATCGATGTTCGTAAGAGACCGCGTTGCATGATAGAATACTAAAGGTGAAATTCCCATTCGGATTTACGAAAGACGGGAAAATGTGTGGGCGATGCAACAGTGGATGTCAACACTTAGGCGATGGGTTCGTTGCTGTAACGATGCTGAAGGGCAAATAGCGATGGTTGATGAAAAAGGGAGCGGCAAGTCAGCGACTGCAGTCACTTCATGTAACATGCAGCAAGTCTATGACATCATTCGTGGGGACCGCTTGATCTGCTTGGTGACTGCAGATTAAGTGAGGGAGATAATGCGACATTTTATCTGTCACAACAATTTAATAACACAACGCTACCTCTTACGAACGATGGCCATTTTTCAAGTTCTGCTACCACATGACGCAGAAAGTTACTACTGTGATGGATTATAGAAGGTTCCAGGAGTAGTACCAAATTCAATTTCACCTAGCTAATTTTATTTAAGTATAAAAAAATAACACATTCCTTTTTGACTTACTTTCATACATTTTCTCTTCGACCTATACCCAAGTGATCATAATATTATTGAAGTTACATACAACCTAAGAGAAGGTCTGTCTTCATTTTATAATATATTATATTATATATATATTATATATATATATATATTATATATATATATTAAAATTTTATTTTCCAAATATACCAATAGAAAGACTTCTCCCATTCGAGTCTCTTTCAGCGCGGGCGAGTGGGACAAGGGAAGGCGTTGTTTACGGATCGGAGAAGGTTTCCCTCAGAAATACTTACTTTCGATTCGTATACAATATTTAATAGATACTGAAAAAACAGTTACAAGTTACTAAACGGAATGACCTGGCACCTCGTGACGAGCAAACCGGCACGGCAGCGAGACAGGACTGATCTGACTTGTTTAGACATGGGCGCAGTACGCTTAAATACCAGTGCGTACGTGACTTATGCGCGCTGATGCTGGCATGAGGCGTCCATTACATCAAAAAGCTAGGGGCTGCGTAGGTCCGGGGGGGTAGTTTAGTCATGGTCCCTCGCGGGGTGGCTCGCGTCACGTGTTCTACGTGACTCTGTCTATAGCAGTACTTTTAGTTTAGGGTGCCTGAGAAGTTCGTCAGGGTGCATCCTTTATGGAGTCAGCGGTGCATGGAAGGGGTGGGCTCCGTTACTGTATTGCCTACGGTGACCTCTGTCTATAGCAGTACTTTCGTTAGGGTGCCTGATTCGTCAAGGGTGCTTCCAAGGGGTGGCGGTCATGAAAGGGGGTGGCTTGACCATTGTGGCCTACGTGACATCTGCCTGTGTAACACCCCTCCCTTGATTATTGATCGTCCTCGATCAATTCGTCTCAGATGGAAATATTATCTTTCCAATTTATAATTTTGTACCTCTCAGTTTATCTACTACATGCTGACCCTGCTTCGCTTATGTTCTCCCAATTTCGAGTGACGCAGAAGGCGTATTAAGCCTTGGCCCCCATGTCTAGGAAACAATTCTTGATTTTCTCCCGCGGTGCTGCTCTATATCCACAACTTATTACCATTTTTGCGTTTCTTCCATGCATATTTGAATTAAACAATTATTGTACACTTTAGTAACATGGTCTGAACCAACAGTTATCAACTTATAAACCTTTAACTTATAACATGAATATAATACAGTACACAAGGTTAAAATAGTTAAGGCTATTTGTACAAAACTTTTCCATTGACTTTCTTTCTGACTTACGTCAAGGTTTCATATTTACTTTCTAAAGATTCTGGCTTTCATTAGAAATAGATGATAGATCTCCTCAACTACTCTGTAAAACTATCTGGATGAATTATGATTCTTTAATTTCCGGATATCAACAGTGTCAAATTATGCGGAAAAAGTACGTGGGTGGAACTTGAAGTCGCAAGATTTAATTAAATTTTTCCTTGTGTGTGTTCTGACGGTTGCCAATACAATGTGCCAGTGGATGAATAATAAAAACACAGCCAGGGTCCAAAGAAATTTTAAATACTCCCGTTTTGGGACAGCGTTTCATGAAACCGCATTTTTGCAAGAGTCTGCATAAATTCTTGGTTTGGCGCTATTCCAATCCAACGTTATTTTTTCGTAGCAATTGTATCCATATTGTATGATTAACCAACCCTAATTAACGCCTATATGACCAAAGATTTATCTACAGGACTGATAATGTTTTCGTCGATAGTCTTAAGCATGGATCTTGCAAAGAAATAGAAAACCCCTGGGAACAGTTCTTTTGCATTTTATGTGAACATTCTTAATTTTTCATTACATTTCTTGACTTTTCTAAATAGGATGAAGGCATATAAAACTATGTGATGTTTAAATCCATTAAGACATAAGGAGTTTCAATTTGAATAAATTTGTTACCAATTCGTGACTGGTCAAAGATGGCAAAGAAAGAAGATTGGTTTCAAAAGGTATTTGCGTTTCCCTCGAGAATCGGGATACGTATCTTCAAAACAAATTATACCGTTTGTTTCAATACAGCAAATATTGATCGTACTAGCTTGAAGAAATAAAATAAATTTTTTCATATTGTGCCTGCAATTAACTGATTTTTGCCCGTAAGTTGTTTGGCAATTCGTGAATGACATTAATAAATTTTTGATAAGGTACCAGCATCAGGATGGACTTGCCCTTGTTCTGCATGTAAGATTATAGTTTCCGAGCATTCTAACAGACTCGCATACATAATTTACAAGTTGAACCCAAAATTAATTAGAACTTTAATTTCTGTCGATAGTTCTGTGTACGCTTGATTTTCAATGAATCATTAACTGCTACGAGTGAAGAAGTATAATTGTCTCAATCGGATAGAATTTTAAATAAAGCGTTTGTTTTATAACTGTTGATTTAAGAATGTGGGGGTTTCATTGTGAATTAAAGTAGCTAGTTTATTTATTGTTTTCATTATTTTATCTATTTCCTGATTATAATACTTCGGCGTCCTCTGACTGAGGGTGCCAAATAAAGTTTTTTGATATAATCTCGCAACGAACTTGAACATCCTCTCTTTTTCGCGTACATGATTTTATGAACAATAGCAAATAGAAGTTAACAGATTAATCGATATTCTCGCCAACTTTGGTAAACCTGTTCACATTAAAAGTCTATCAGAGGTCTTTTCAGTCTGAAGTTAGCATCTGCAGCTGACACTTGATGTAATAGTAGGCGTTCACTAGAATAACTTCTTCGGTGTCCATAGGTAGATAACGATCCTTCCATTCTTGATGAATAACCTGGCAGGTCCCATGTGGTCAAATAATAGACATTGGTAATACATTAAAATCCTCTAGCAGATGTAGGCTCCCTCGCACCAGCTTAATGCGACTGCTTCCCAATGAGCATATGATGTTCCACAGTGGTTCAGCTTCTTGGGCTCTGCAGGTTCCTGAAGGCGAAGCATTTTTCACCGCAGCAACTCAGTCTTCTCTGAGATGATTCGTGCTCTCGGCGGGCTGAAAACTATCTCCTTGGTCTTGTGATTTAATATTACAAACCCGCTTCCTTTTCCAATAAAAGGCTGCCCTGGATACCTTCCGTACCCTTGTAGCATTTCTTTTGGAAACTATTACAAATTCATGACCATTTAAAGTTAGATACTTGTTTTGGATGTTATTGTTCGGCCAGATATACCAGAATAACACTGCTCTTTCCACTTTATTGGGGCACCCGAGACGCCGCGTCTTCGCTGATTAAGTTTTATGCTGCGACCCCGGTATCCATCATCAATTTTGTTGTCTCCAACAGGGGTAAATTTAAGTCGGATTGTGATGGCGTCACTTTTTAGCAACATTCACGGCCGTTCGCGGGTTCTCGGCATTGCGAGCATAGTGGTTACCCCTGCAATTCCAACACTGCTATTTTTCTGGGCCTGGTTTTCCATGTCGGCGGTTCGGTCTTTGCTTTGCAATAGCTATTGTGCATTTCATTGCGGCGGTCGGCCTGTTTGCCGCACTGCTGCTGTCGCTCCGCTTCGCGCGGCTGGCCACTGCTGCTGCTGTCCTTGCGAATCCCGTTTGGCGCGTTGCGGTCCGAAAACGGGTTAAATTTTAGGGCTGACGATGGAGTTCTTTTCCGAAATTACTTCTGCTCTGATCCTTTTCAAGAGCCAAATCAACCGCTTCTGCTTAAAGACTTAGGGGCGCATTGCTTCAATAATTCAGTTTATTTCAAGGTCGTAAACCACGGGATAAACTGCGTTGTAGCTAATCTGTCTTTCTTATTTACGAATAATAGATTTTTCCTTCGATAGTTCTACTTATATCATCTAAAATTGAACGGCGCACTTCATGTTTGGCATTCATTAAATTGGTCCTTGCATGTCCGCCGCACACTCCCACGACCTTGAATTAATGAAAGCCCTTTTATTTAGCGGAGAGTTTCAATAGCTTCGGATTCTACCGCAATTCTCTTCGGCAGAGAGCTGCGCAAGAATCACTTAACGTTTTTGTGAGTAATACCATCTATGGCTCTTCGGGCACGGTTACCACAATCCTTTTGCGTCATAACAATTTGAACAATACAAGCCTTCCTGGGCATCGGTGCAGTCAAATAAGCTTTCGATTTCTTGTAAAAAAAGTTTCAATCGAAATATTATCTTCCGGTACAAGGTGGTTACTCGACAGCATTGCTGCCATATATTTCGTAAAAGTTTAGCTTATATCTGATAGAGGCGACTCAAATTCTCTGCGAATCTACTGCAGTAGAAGGTACCGCATGGATTTTGGGCCCAGATAATTTCATTCTAATCTACTAATTATGTAAACCCCGTAATTAAGTTGATCTTGATGCGTTGTTGTGAAAAGCCGGAAGGCAATCTGCACCATTACCGAATGAGAGTTTCGGAATTCATCGCTGGCTCGTCCGCCATGGGCTGCCCTTTTAAATGTGAACATTTTACTCACAGTACGATGCGTAAGAATCTGCATGTGGTGTGCTGCCCGTAGTGGACTTAGGCTGGCCTTCCCTGTGCTCGTCCTCTTGTAACTTGAACTGGCTCGCAGTAATCCTACCGCCTGCCAACCAGTTTTGGTGTTACGGATCGGAGAAGGTTTCATCAGAAATAACTTACTTCGATTCGTATACAAATATTTAATAGATACTGAAAAAACAGTTTCAAGTTACAAACGAGAATGAACCTCGGCCACTCGGGTGACGAAGCACCGCACGGCAGCGAGAACAGTGACCTGATTCTGATTGTTTAGACATGGGCGCAGAGCCTAAATTACCAGTGCGTACGTGACTTACTCCGCGTGTGGCTGGCAATGAAGGCGTGCATTACAATGCAAAAGCTAGGCTCAGGTCGGGGGGGTAGTTAGTCGATGGTCCCTCGCGGGGTGGCTCCGTCACCGTGTTCTAACGTGCTCTGTCTATAGCAGTACTTTAGTTAGGGTGCCTGATTCGTTTTCAGGGTGGCATCCTTTATGGAGGTCAGGCGGTCATGGACAGGGGTGGCTCCGTTACTGTATCCTATCGTGACGCTTCTGTCTATAGCAGTAACTTTCGTTTAGGAGTGCCTGATTTCGTCAGGTGCTTCAAGGGGTCGGCGGTCATGGAAGGGGGTGGCTCCGTTAACTGTATCCTAACGTGACCCTCTGTCTATAGCAGTCACTTTCGTTAGGGTGGCCTTTTCATTCGTCAGGGTGCTTCGGGTCGGCGGTCATGAAGGGGGTGGCTTGACCATTGGGCCTACGTGCCATCTGCCTCGTGTAACAGCGTTCGGGTTCGCGTGGGCCGAGGCTCGGCGTGGGCGAGGGCGAGCAGAGGCCCGTTAGAGGGCGCGGCCGCGGACACAATGGCGGGGGACGTGCGCGGCGTGGCCAAACGCAGCGACGGCAGCGCAGGCGCCCGCGACGCCAGGCGAGGCGAGGCCCTTCCTGGAGACGAGACGCGCCGCGGCGCGGCCGGCAGCGGGAGGCGAGCGGAAAAGCGGCCGGAAGAGACGGGGACGGGGATGTGGGGCAAGGCTGCGCCCACGCACAGTCGCTCCACGCGCGATGCAGCGCCTGCACTGCGCCACGTGCACTTCTGGACTTTAAATGGCTGCACGGAAATAGAGTCGGTTTACGCCAGCGACAGAGGTTTCTGTTTATGCTTTCTGAAACAGTTGCGCGTCGCGTTGCAAAATGTGATCTTCCGTCGGCCAGATGAGCTGAAGCGCCAGATTGTAATACCTTAATGTCAGATCAGTGCGAGCAATTAGATGTTATGAATAGTTTTAGCGAGTGTTTTACTTCGTTCTGATGTCGCAAAATAAATAGGAATTGATGCATTGATGTCGAAAAGTAAACAAAACTTGGGAATACGAGAATTAAGTTATCAATATGCCAGGTTACAATCACTTCAAAAAGTCTGCGCAGTTTACTTACATCGCGTTTTCAAAAATTGTCAATGTTTTACGAGTTTACTTATTATAACGACTTTAAAACAAACAATTATCAATGTTAATAAAATTTCGTTACAAGGGAATACCATAGCTCCAGCTGAAGATTGCCAAAGGTCGTGAAATGAATGCGAATCCTTACTATAGTAAGAATAATATCGTTCGCGCCCCAATTTAGTTCGGCATGAGCATGTGTCAATTGTGAAAGTAATCTGTCATACGACAGTAGCTCGTAAATGTCCAGGTTAATAAAAATATCTACAAGACCCATGAAATCCATTTGTAAAATTGAAATTCATTTCCTCCCAGCCACAGAATTCCTATAGAGTGCGACTCCCTCTTTCGCAATATTTCCCTTTCTAAACTTTACCTATTTTTACATCAAGGGGGTGTTGACCCCGAAAGAGAGTGTGCGCTAGGCGTACAATGTTCTCGCCAAGAATGGCGACAATAAATGGCACCATGGGCCGCACATTGGACAACCTGTACTAGAATATTAGAAAAAACAAAACATTTTTCCTAACTCCGATTTAAATGTGTGTCCACGGTCAAGAGCCGGAATGCGAAGGAAATACTCCAAATCGGGAGCTTCAGTACCACAAATTAAAGCTGTAACGCAGTTCCCGATGGAATGACAGTCCCCCACCTCTCCGTCCAGCTCGTGAGCTTGAAGGGACATTGTCTTTAAATCTGAGTATACGATGGTGTGATCCGATTCGAGCATTCTCCCGCCATCGAGCACTGGCGACTCCGTCATTGCCCAGCCCACAACTAGGGAATACAGGAGGGGAAGTAGCATCGTGGCCCGGTGTTGATTCTACTCTCACATTCGCGTGGTATTAACGGAAGGAAGCCATGAAAACATATCAGAACAGCCCGTCACTTCAATTCCCGTACATGTTGTGGTGCGGCATCGGAGCAGCTGCGTCATTGGGTGATGCAACTACGGCACCGTAGGTATTATTATCTACAATCTCCCTCTCTCACACAACTTCAATTGTGTGCTTCACGCATTCACGTTGTTCTCAAGGCCTGAGGATCTTGGAGGCGCTAACGTACAACAGGACCAGAGTTGCTCGGTGGTACTCACGTCGTTAGCTTCAGTGTGGAGGCAGTGAGAAGATGGTGCGCCACTGGCCTCTGGGCATTTTTGTGGGCGGTAAGCGTCCCACTACCACATACAAGTCCGACAGGGAGCAAGAATGCCCCTGTCAGGGTACCTAGATCCAGGCTGTACTCACGTCGACAGCTTCAAGGTGGAGGCAGTGTGGAGAGGTTGAGGGACTGGAGCGATCCGGACCTCCGTCCGGGTGGCCCTCAGATGGGCTCTTTGTTTAGTTGTGGCAGTGCCCAATACTCTTGGGATATTCGTCCCGGCGTATTGTGAGTGACGCTTAACTCGACTCCCGTGATAGCCTGAAAAGCTAGTAGCTCTGAGTTGGCTGAGTGGCACGACCCAGGTTTAATTGCAGAGGTCCCTGTGTGTGGTGACTGCGTTCCGGCAGGATTCGGATACCTGCCCAAAGATGTATTTGTGGGCCCGCGGGAGTGCAGATAAAGGCTAGAAACTAGGTGCCCATCCCAGGGGAAAAATCCCGATGCTAGAGCAGACAAGTATAGTTTGTAGGCTGCACGCCGCTAGTTAGTTGTTAGCACACTTCACGCTAACCCACAAGGAAAAAAATATTAAGAGGTACATATTAATCCACCTCCAGCCACTGAATGGATAAAGTTATGGGCAAAGTTATTGAAAACAACTTTGTATTTACACTAAATAAGTATTTAATAACATTGCTTCGGTCTCGGCAATAGCAAGAAGTATGCTATTGGTGATTCAAGGGAAATCCGATGAGGTTGACTAATGCATCAATAAACACATGTGATTCTAAATACGCTCTGAATGTTTGCATTCGTTAGTTCTTTCCTGTCAGTTTTCACTGTAAGGATACATCAATTACGTTAGAGTTTGACTCAATAGAAGCAACATAAAATTGATTGACATCAAAAACAATCTCAGTGGGAAGTGATTAACTTCATTCGTGTTCCCGAGCTCAGGCTGACAGCACCGATGTGATTCAAATTTGTACTATTCCTCTAATTAACTGAACATGTTCTTAACTTGTTACATTTTTGAGTAGTTTAAGCTCTATACGAACTGCAAGTGTCAACTGTCATTATGAATGTACAGTGTGAAGGAATTTTGGTGACTTGAGGATGCAGTCCAGGAAAGGTCACCGATAATAAACGCCTATCTAGTCGCACACGGCAATTACAGACTTCCTTGTGCTTCACCAAGTTGCATTAATAATTAGCATAGATTATTCATATTCTTGAAAAAAATGTTTGCGCGTTAAGCAAATAGTTTTTCATGTCACGAGCCCTCTAAATGTATCCTTAAAGACTTATAGAGGACGAGTAACATGTTTTTTTTGTTATTTCCAGTGTACAGCTATTTCAAAATAAACTTATCACTTTTATGAGTTAGGAATTGTCATTACTTTCTGACGCAACATTTGGTGGTCTGGATGCTTTGTTTATGATCAAACAGTCAATTGCTTTTTGGACTAATGCTCAATGATCGAGAAAAATGCCCGGGAATTTCGAATTATCAGAAGATATTTTCACGTCAGATGATATTCTGGAGGTAGCAGAAGCTGCAAGCTCTAGGTTGATCCCTTCTATATCTGTAACCCCTTATTAGAAAACTTATGATTTTATGGTTGGTGAACGAAAAGGAATGTTCGAGGGATTAACGATGAGACTATGCTAGCATACTACTTTCAACATATCTATACCAAAATTATAGTAAAAATATTTTTTTTACATTTATTTCCAAAAGTTGTGTTTTTTGTCAACGTCATATTTATGCCAAGATTTTCGGGCACTGATAAAATCTAAACCAGAAAGTCCGCTATATTAATGGACTCTCGAGCATTTAAATCACAGTTGCTGTGGACGCGCTCTAAAAGCGTAGTTTAGATGGTTAGTTGCTAGGGGCTAAGTGCGTGTTTACCAAAGTGAATAACAAAAAAATCATTCAAACGTCTTGAAGTGCCCTATTACCTACGAGTTAATCTCTCAACAGCATTGCCAAGAGAGAAAAAAAAATTGAATGTGTAAACTCCGGCCACACAACTACAACAATTCCGCGGTATTAAGAAACGTTGATAATTGTAAGTAGGTAAATATTTATTTTAAAGTATTATTAATTGCTTAGGAATTCTCTCATTCCTCTAGGTGGCAAGGTCGTTAGATCGACAACGGTGAAGTACTATAAATGAAAGCAAAATCTCTGTTCTTCGCGATGTTTAAAAAAACCTTCACCGGCCTAAGTTTTGAATGTAAGAAGTTAAATTTAGTACAGGTTCGGATGGAAAAATGTTCGCAGGCGAAGGTTTTATAAGTTATTGAAGTTATACGGGAAAGTATTTTATTTTTCTTCTATTTAATACATTGTACATTTTTTAGGAATGAGATGGTATTAAATGTAACGTACCTCACCGTGCGTTCTATGGAGGAATTATATTTTTTTTAAATGCTGCGAATTTCATCGCATCCAGAAATTCGGGCTCTTGGCCTAGGAGTTATGAAATCATGCTATTGTCACCACTGTTTTTAATGGGTACGAGATACAACCATCTTAACTTAAAATTTTGAGCCATACAGAACCACAAACTATTTAAAAAAATTTCACTTTCAATGTAAACAATGTGGACAAATAGTCAACACTGAAAGAAAAACTACGGACGCTGTAGTCAACCTAACCTATATTAGGTATTGCCAACTTATGAAAATGAAAAAGCATACAAGTAATATTACTAAACATTGTTTTTCTAGAGCAACTATTCAATACTTCTCTTAACTATCCACAAATAATTATTTAAACTCTCTTTTCACGTTCACAAGCAGCTATTGTTAATCTGTAGATGAAACAAATCGTCAAATGTTCGATGATTGACACGAACATACCACTTTGTGTACTACCAACAGAGTGCGAGCAGCATTTCGTTAATATAATTTTTCACCCATTCAAGTTATTCTGATTTCTTCATTCAGACTTCTCCCATACAAGGTTTTACTCCTTTTTTGTCAATAAGACGCATCAAAACATCGTAACCCAGATATGCACAGGAACGCCACGAAGCGGGTGAATGAAGCAAGAGGTAGTGCCACAAACGATTCCCGTTTATTATTTTTACCAGCTTTTCCTGAAGTCCGATTCTCCTAAAACTTAAATTTCCTATTCATTTTTCCTGATGGTTTCTTCTTGTGTAAAATATTCTTTCACATTAATTGTTATGAAGAAGTGATGTAAATTCGTAACTATGACAATTATAATTTACTTTACAATTATAAAGATGCAGAAACAGTCAACAGATCTTAAAACAATGTTAGTAACAAGACAACTTAAGCTTCCGCGACCGGAGACCATATATTCATGGCTGTCCAGGAGACGCGCGTCTCCTACAGCTCACAATCCATTGACAAATTTACCATTGAGAAATCACAACCACAGAAGAAAAACAATTCATTGTGTAGCAGGTGATAGCATAATATAAAAGGCTAACAAATATGGTTCTTCAACATGAACAATGCCTCAAAAAACTTGTCAAAACAGTACTTACGTGTCATACAGGACACAATCTCTATGTTCAACAACAGTTTCCATGAATGTTCACCAAATAATACTATTAGGGACATACATAATATGTAATAGGTATTTTAAATTTGGAAATTGCCTCTAGAAAAAATGTTTTTAAGGAAATTTGCTCTTAATAGCGTATTAGTTACCAATATTGTATTTTTAGGTCAAATGATCATTAGGAATTTTCTATAAGAAAAGAAGTTATAAGCGGGGGTCGGGGGACGCCCGTTAATGTTCTCCTGGCCCTCTGTTCGCGGAAGAGCGATTACCACCCGCACTCTCCAACTCCTCGCGAGCGGGGGGGA
>BOPP01000146.1:2849100-2884752 GCA_017312745.1 Gryllus bimaculatus
CTCGACGCTCGAGTTGAACCGTGCTCCCACCAGCAAGTCACATGGGGCGCCCTGGGGGTGTAGTGGTCAGATCACTCGCCTTCCACCTCTGGGCACTGGCCTTCGTGTCCCGGGCGATCCATGGAATGTGGGGACAACGAGGGTTCTCCCGTTTTCACTGCCTTTCATCACAATCCCTCCACAGCTATTCAGATGATCAATTACGCGCCCATCTATAGAGTGTAATAAATAATATTAATAAAATATGTAATACTATAAAAGATATTTTATCTAATTTTACCTAAAAGACTGTATAATACATCTTATGTTGATATACATAAGATGTATTAGGTACATATTAAACCTCCAGAAACGTTGGTGCTTTTTGCTTAAAAAATGTAATGTTATTAACATAAATATAAGTAGAACAGGGAGAAACGTGAAAAGTGTAGGTTTCGAAGCTTTTTTAAAGAGTACCGTACTGAAACATTTTTCGGGATTCGAATACTGGTGTGCCTCTGTTTTTCTACCCGATGTAGTTTTGAAGGATCTGATCATTTTCATCAAATTCAATACATAAAATGTTTTCTGCTTAAAGAAAATACTCCGCTACTAATGCTGCAAACGTCATGGAACAAAACTTACCGGAATGCTGTTTGTCTGCCAGTGAACCAGAAAACACGTTTAATTTGAAATTTAGTGTAAAACATATTTTTATCACGTCTGACGTTTTTAATACTTGTAGGAATATTGAATAATATTAACCATACCTACATATACTATTATATAAAATGATACACATTTCTTTCAATTAAATTAGTATCTTCACTCCAAGAAATTATTGGCGAATGTAATCAAGATTCAAATACTTTTTCGTGTTTTCGTTCCCCACATCTATGAAATGGGATTGTTAATTTTTGGAATTTAATTATCCCAATTGCATTATCGGTACAAAACTTTCTCCAGATAGATCTTAGAGTCACCCATTTCAAAACTTTTATAGACAGAAAGTAATGGAAAATTATCTTATAAAACAAAGAAATTGCACTACGAAAATGATTTCCACCAAGAATTCTTTACTCCGATTTAAATATAGTGACATCTGAGGATTGATCAGCCGGGCAGAGCTATCCAATTGGAATCTTCATTTCTACGTAGTTTTTGGTATTGAAGCTCCAGACTGGATAATTATAGTGACTTCCGATCGAATGCCATAAGTCACTATAATTAAATCTAAGACTACACGCTTTGCCTTGATTATGGTAGCTGGCTTTGTAACAGCGATCGCAAGAATCGACTTTGGTATATTTACGTTAAACAAAATTTTAATAATGTTATACTAACGCAAATATCGATCAATGAATATTTTAAATAAGGCCAGAAGAAAAGTAGGTGGTTAACAGCCGAGTGTGGAAGGGAACAATGCTGTCGTGCACTGCGCGCTCTACCTCCGAAACGGCACACGCTCGAAAACTCCTCTTACCTCGCTGTCGCACGAGCAAAGACTCTCTGCTGTTTTACTATAACATTCGAGACAAATAATTATTTTATTATTTAATTTGAGAGACCATCCAATGCAATTGTAGAAGGTTCAAATTTGCATTTGCTTAAGCACTGACATTAGCATGCGATCACATAATATGCAACTACTTTAAAGAAATTCTGTATTTGAAATGGGTTTTACTGAAGTTAACATATTTAATTTGTTTTCTTAATGGTTTATACAATACAGTAATTCGGCCCACATGTCAAATTGGCGCAAGAGTTCTAAGACTATAATAAATGAAACCTATACATTGATGGAAAAGTACTACATCACAGTTAATCAAAAAGCGTATAATCTACTCTCGTTTATTTTACAAAATCCTTTATAATTGCCTCTATTGCTTTCTGTATGGTAATTTTGAAAATTGTTAGCAAGAAAATGCTTATCTGTAAAAAGCACAATTTTCAGTTTGTTTAGTGGTATATCACAAGTGGATAGGAGAACTAGTGTATCTTTTACCCATGGCCTGAAAACATTACATGAATATTTTATCCAAATACCATCAATCTACTACTCCTGTAAGGATCACTGACGCAGCGATGTGAAGAGTTGCAAGTGCGCATGGTAAACAAGAATCCACTCTCAATTTTAGTCTTTCCGTTTTTCATATAGGCGCAACACCCGAGAAATGACTATTCATATTTGAGTTCGAAATTAACGTTCGCGAAGGAAAGAAAGAAAAACAACGTAACCGATAAACAATGAGAAACTAAATAACGGTTTCTCACGATAGTCAGCAATTCCGTACAAATACTCTGGCATATGCCGTTCAGTACACACACCGCCTTTACTTCGAACGGTTGTATTCATTCGCTATAAAAGAACCTGCCACATCCCCTTTCTCGCTTTACCTACCTAGTCTCCCCGTGCAATCGGTAGCACTTGGATCCGGAGTTGGGCATTGTTGTCGCCACACGATCTAGCTACGGCACCAGTGCGATAATCATTTCACTGAAACTAGTCGCACTGAACGAAAGCTGTTCACTTGCTGCGAGTACAGATGAACACGTTTTCGGGAACAGTTGTTCACATTCAACGTTGGAATAATTCCTTTTCAGTACACTGATGACACTGATAATAATTAGATTTCCCGCCATTAATAAACAGTGAGATTTAAAAAAAAATTAAAGATTACACTGAACTACCCTGATTTTTGAATGTTTAGATCGGAGACACCAATTTCTACATTTTGGCAAATTTGGCAGAAGCTCGTGTTCTGTTCTGACAACATATAAACAATATAAAATCTCAGTTTTGTCAGGTTTTCAAACGATGTACTGCATTGAAAGGTATAGCGCAAATTAAATGTAACGAAGAATTAATTCAGCGCACCAACAATTAAAGAATTGCTACTAAGACCTACTTTCCAAATCAAATCTCTCTAGGCAAATGCCTCACTTTAGGAATAACAGTTTTAATAATAACTGACACTCTCTCAAGACTGATGCCTTTGAACGTTTTTGTAAAAAAACGTTAATAAGTTAGTGAAAGGACAACATAGGCATGTGGTTACATAAATGCCAAAATTCATTTAAATAATTACGGTTACTGAAACAAATCGCCAATTATCATCGCTATCAGGGGATCAAAATGGTAAAACTGAAAAAGACAGAACTAATCAATACAATAATATTGCACAATTAAAGGCCGCTTTTAATCGCAATATTTGCTCATTTTTGCAACATTTTCAGTTCGTGAAAGAATCTGACTGACATGCGTTTAATAAGGCCGGTGGCGTTACCATGGAAACAGCCAATGGGAGCACTCGCGCAACCGGCAAGTCACTGGCGATGGCGCAGAACGTCATTCTAACCTCGCGTTTCGATATGAATGGATTTTCAGAATGGATCATACGAACTGTGGAACTATCACCGTGTATTCCACTTCAGCTTGTCAGAAATTTGTGTTACCAAGCAAAACCACCAAATGGTGTTACCATTCCGGCAAGTTAATCAACAAAGAATCTAGGCGAACAAAAACTGTTCAACATTCGTGCAAGTAAATACACATTGATGCAATTCCAACGTGGCTACCTGAAAGGCGGCATTCCGGGGGGTGCTGCAACAAGAGCCGCTTCCGCTGCCTGGCTCTTCCCGAGTCACTGCCTCAACTGCCTTCGCGCTGCCCGACCGACAGCCCGCCCGCTCTCTCGCACACTTCAAACGGTAGCGGTTGCGAACGAAGGCGCGAGGCGGTTGGGTGGCGGTTGGCACACGGTTGCCATTGGCGCTTCCCGCGGGGCATGCGCTTCGACGCGCCGTTCGAACACCACTCGGCGCTCTCGGGATTCCTCTCTACATTTTTGTTGCTAACGTTCGTAACAATCGCGGGAGCACGATTAAAATGCACGGTTCACAGTTCAACAATGGTTCAACATTTTTTTGTCTGCGTGGCCAGTAAGTACAGCAATCTTCCTTGATTGAGCATGTGATTGAGAAAGGTCAATTTTTCGTTACTTCATTTTTCGCAACACTTCAGAAATTCCGAAACCCCGCTGACTCGCGTCATGTAAACCTCGAGAACACAAAGGAGAACGAAGGCGTGTGTGGGCATCTACCGCCACATATTCAACTACGCATTTGAAACCAATTGATATGACACTTCTGGACTCTGAATGCTCACAAAGAATGACAATACACTTCCCCTGGATACTGTCTCGATGCTCTTGAATCAGCATACACCAGCGTTAATTTGAGGAGACGCGAATAAATGTTAAAACGACGTTTTATGAAGAAGAAACTGATTTCGTAATATCTGAATCCATATATTCGCAAACTTCGAAAGTGGATCGAAAACACCGGTTAAGCCGAATGTATGGCTAGGACAAAGTTGACACTTTCTCTGAAGTGCAGTAGGCAGTCAACAAAAGAAAGCAAAGCCTGCACTTCCCACAAGAGCTCACCTGCGTTGGCTGGCTCCCTCCGCGCCGCACGTGGCGCCGTCCCGTGATCTGGCGTCGAGTCGCCTCCTCCGGCGATCGCGGCTTCGCGCACAATGCTCGCTCGCTGTCGCTGGCCCAGCCGGCGCGGTGGCGGCGTCGGCGGCGGCAAGGGTAGTCGCCCCACTCCGCTCCCACCTGGCGGCGGCGCGCTGACTCACGGGCGGCTGCGGCGCCGCGCGCGGCCCGGCTAGCCCGGGGCCGTCGGCGCGAACGGCACGCGTCGACCGGACGGCTTTCGAAGTCACGGGCCCTTCGGTTCCCAGGCGACGGTCCTCCCACCTCCACAGGTTGCATTGTTACACGCACTTTTCTCCGAGCACAAATGCACATTATGTCCTTCTTTCTGTATCGTGAATGAACGATTAGCTATTTTCAAGCACTAACGAAACATTTGATAGAAACGATACTTGTTGGGGTACTTTTTCCTATTTACCAGGTTCCACTCATACCAATTTCTTTTTAGCATCTTTCTGGATGCAATTTTGGTCTGTATTGTGTTGTGAAGCTTGAATTGTGCAGGTGTGTAGCTTAACTCCCTGTTCTACATTCTGTCTCTCCCGTTATTCATCTTCCTACGCCTCTTAAAATGTCGAGGTCTTAGTGGATACGTTTTCGCGAGGGGAGTGCGTGGGCGTGGGCGGGGGCGGGGGCGGGGCGTGGGGAGAGTGACAGAATGAAGAAGGGCGTGGTGTGTTGACTGTCTGCCGCCTAATCAGAATTGAGGCCTCTTCTGCCACCGTACCCCTAAAGTGAACAAATTGCCTTTTTATACTAAGATCCATACTTTGAGATATTAAAACTTTCAATAAATAATATTATGTAATATATACATTTTTTATCTTGTTTTGTAGCCCTTTCTATGCAGATGCATTCAATGATAAATCCGTACAAGAGAAATTTCATAGGCGGCCTAGATAGCCGAGGCCGTGAAGGCCAAAGGGCCGTAGCTGCCTCATGCGTGAGGGGTCATAGATTCGTATCCCGCTCGGGGCATGGATGTTTGTGTGTCCATATACAGCATGCGATTTCCCCACCTTTACTCCCAAAGTCAAAATCAATGATCATCCTGAATTAGTGAATGCTAAGATAAACCTTGAAAACTAGTGTTCTTACAAAATGTTAAAGACTCTCTCGTCCTAATTAGTTTCCTATTATCTTCCTATTATCTCAATATTTGGTCCCTTAATTGAAGCATTAAAATGGGATTTAATTTTTATTGAAGAAGAGCGAAACCTTTTTTATTCGCATATTTTCTTTGTAAAATTAGGAGCCGTTTTAGAGAAAATGTTTGAGCATTTCTGAATATGCTTATTTTTGAGATGAGTTATATTAAAAAAATACTTTTGGAATTTCTAAAAACACCGAGAGAGATGGCTCAGAGCATCAATGTCAGGGATGTCACTGCATTTCCTCTGACCGGGAGGTCCTAGGTTCTAGGGCCGAGAGCCGACGGTGGCAGGATTTTCGACGTGTTGGCTAGGTCGAATTCGATCGCTGTCGACATTTTCCATGGTTTCTCCGATTAACACCAGGCGAATGCCGGAGCAGTACCCTAACAAACGGGCTACGGACCGCGGGCGATCTCACCTTCGTCTTCCGTATCCTCACCTTTTACACACACTTTCACAAACTGCACTACACTCTCACACAAGCCGGGAAACCCGTCAGGAACTAAGGGCTTGTCCCGCCTGGGGCAGTGCCACTTACGTGGGTGACACCTGGTTGGGGAAAACCCCTCTCCCTGACGGTAGGTCAGCGCCGGATCACGCCATGCAGCAGGGGAAATGTCACTGCCACGCCCGACCAAAAAACATACATCACACTTACAGGAGTAATAACCCTGGTAGTTGACGTGCCCGGAATCACTAGACAATTAATCAATATACAAAATATTACAAATTATTTGAAGCACTTGTTATAACCCTATGCAATAATACATTTTAAACATTCGTAAGTTTGTGATGTACTTCTACGTAAAAGAGAATATGTGCTTACTCCTTATGTAAGTGGTAGACGTCTTAAATACTGTAGTTAAGAAATATTAATTACAGTAATTAAGATAAATTGAGAAAAATGTTTAAATAAAGTTTATTTCACCGGGGAAACTCCCTTAAAGATAGATAACAAAATACGGTAGTATGTAAAATAAAATCGTTCTCCTGTGAAATTGCAATAATTGAGGGATGTCACTTTTGCTCGTGCAACTGACGAAATGTAAGCATCATAATTATATAGAAGCGTAATTTAAGAATCGTAACATCTTTTGTGTCTCGAGCGTTTGATTGCTGCACCACTGCGCCGCCGCGTGGGTTAGCGAGTTCCTGGCGCCAAGGCCGAAGGCGTGGGCGTGGTGTGGCGGGGCAGGGTGGTGGTGGTGGTGGGGGGGCGAAAAGCCCGCCGATCGCTTCCTCTCTCAACGTCGTCTCCCGCAGTCCCCCTCCTCGACGGCGACTGCTTATTCTTGTAACTTCAAGTGCGTAAGTCCATGGTGGAAAGAGAAGTGCCTAAGTCCAAAGAACTCTCAGCCGTTGCATCGGTTGAGTCTCTTGCTCTCATCTCACGAGGCGCGGTTCGGGCAGCCCTGCCGTATACAGAGGTCAACGAGCGCCAAAAGAATTTTGGTTCAAGCTCATTGGGTAGGAGGCTAGCGGTAGCAAAAGTAGCAAGGTAGCAAATTTGCCGTGCATCTGGTATTTAATATTGCTTGTAATTAATTTTGGAAAACATCTGCATACATATTTTCTGACGCGTGTTCTATTTATGTGTTAAAACATAGGCATACATTCAGTTTTAAAACGTTCACTTTAATATCTAAATCAAATGAAGTATTAATCTCATCCAGCATTTAAATATTAAGTTCTATTACGATATTGACAATATGTTTCACTGAAAATGCAATAGACAAAGTTGCGTTTAGTTCTCCTAGAGCAAACAGCAAGCTAAGGTTCAATATTCTCACGTCACTCACTCCCCTTTTCTGACGGTAAAAGTTCGTATTTAAGGTGCTACATTCCAAACGCACACGAGAGGTAAACCAGTTATAAAATTTTACTTCAAACGACAAAATAAGAAGAAGATTGAGAAGAAATTACATGAAAAAGATAAAGTGTCAACATTTTCCAAAATGCCATTTTCCGTGTTAAGCAATCTGTGTTCCCTTATCAACGTCCTCGCAAAATACGTCAGTTTCCAGTACAAATGTACCTTAATCAAAGGCATTGAGTATTGCATGAGTATAAAATTCATTTTAAGGTCGCCACAAATGAGAATTGAAATTGTCTGGATTGTGCCTGTTCTAAACAAAGTTGCTCGGCAAAATACCATCGTCATCGTAATACGTCTTGCATCAAAGTTACACTAGCAGATTCACCACTGATTAAAAATTGTCGTTTGAAGAATGGACGGATATTCCTGACGATTCCAAGAAAGGAAATCCCAGTGTAGTGTTCGCATTTCGCTGACATTTCGCCCTTGGGAATAATTCGGGTTCCGATTGTCAATATCTGGAAAGGCTCTCTTCAGCAGCAGGACGTGGAAAGGCATGCTCATTGAGGCTGAAGGGCGAAAATAGGAATTGAGAACACTTAAATTCTCTCCTGGTTCCCGAAGATGTTGCGAAGCCCAGGCAGGGTTATCCTTCGCTCGTACCCTGGCGGACCGCCCGGGGCCTTCCCCATGAGCTCTCGCGGCCACTTCACTCGACAGACTTCCTCCCTCGCCATGCGTGCCAACCATTAGAGGCTTCTCACGTCGGGAACTGACAGCGCATGGGGCAAAGCTTTAAACATGAGGTAAAAAAATAGAGAATAATCATTATTTTTAAAATATTCTCAATAATACTTTAGGTTGTAGCGATCCATTCAAATATATCTAATTATTCAATGTTTACAAAATACGCCACGGAATTATGATGGGTTTTTCATGATTTATAAAGCATCATTGAAACAAAACTCCTGGAAACTAATGATAGGCAGGAAATTATCCCCGTAATACTCTCAACTTACCCCGCAATTCTATCATTACCTTGGACGCTAAAGTTAGCACTCCTGAATAAAATGTAATGTTATAACCTAAATTAAAACAAATTCTTTAAACGTACGACATTTTTAATGAAACCATTAGGATTGTTTTTGTAAAATTATTATTACAAATACCCTGTTGCTCGCATTCACTCGAGTTATGTATAATAGCAATAAATTGACTATGCACTAATAAAACTTGTATGGCTTTCTCGAGGTCGGACCCGAGTGTGTTGGTGATAGAACCATTTACATACCAAATTATAGATTTTAACTATTTTCGTTCAACTATTTGCCCCAAATTTGATACCGTTATCAATGTTGAAGGGAAGAAATACCTCCCGTGATTTTAGTCCTGAAAGAACCTCGGAGGAGATACTCCTCTTGCACCCAGGCATGCGCATAATTACTCATTGTTCTTTGACCATTTCAACTGCGATTATTTCTAGTTTATTCGTATCTAATTTCAAAATGCGAGAAATAATTTGGGATTACTTGGCCTTGGCTACTGCGTCTTCGGCAGCGGAACAGGCCTCGGACGTCGTTTCTCCGCCAAACCCCCCTGCCCCCCCTCCGCTTTCAAGCCACTGGACTTCAGAGGGCTTCGTTATTTTCATGGCATTGTCACGCGTTGACATATTTTTTCACAATCGCCTTAGAGGTTGTAATTTATGTTAACTTTCTCATTAAATGAATTTGTTCTGTGTTTAAAATGATTTTTAAATGTTTGTAATGATGTAACTGAGCCCCGGTGGTTTGCACGTTCGCGTGGTCCCGAGATGGCCAATTCGCGACCAAAAGAAAATAACTGCCCACATTTTGCGCAAAGTATTCTAGAGACACCGACAGTCCTTAAGAAGCTGGTTGCAACCTGGAATAGATTTTATATCCAACCGGTTCATAACATTTTTAGCAGTCAATTAGAAGATTAATGATGATGATGATAAATAATAATAATAATAATAATAATAATAATGATAATAACAACAACAACACCGAGCGAAGCGACTCAGTGCGTATCGCGCTGGATTCGCAATCGGGAGGTCAGGGTTCGATCCCCGAGACGGCCATCCTGACCGGAGATTTTCGTTTTTCTGCCTTGGTCATAAGGCGAATGCTGGAATGGTTCCAAAAATCCATCTTCCCATTACTCCACCTCGCACCTCTCACCATTATCCTAGTCCTCCCCCCTCATTATCACCCTATGCCAATAATAATAATAATAATAATAATAATAATAATAATAATAATAGAACGTTGAAAATACCCTCGATGTACCAAACACACACTCCAAGTGTTAAGAACTCATCAAAACCTATGATATTTGCAATCAAATTTGGAGAAAAGTTGAAAAGATTTGGAGAAAAAAGTGCTTATACTTCTAGATGTCGCTTTTCTATGCGATCAGAACGTCGTAACCAAAAAAGCATTGAAATGTCTTAAAACAGGAGTTTGAGAATCGAGATAAACTAGGATGTGGGAACAGAGGTCGTGCCGATAGTTATCAATCAGGGCACAAGAATTTGTTCCGCAAAGTATATATGAAAGAACTCGTCCTAATTCTCATGTAACTCTCATGGTCATGCAAAACATTGGGGGAGTGCAATTTATTGGGAACAGCCCATATTTTGTGCAAAATATTGTGCAGGCATCCATTGTCGCTACTAGACATTCACTAATCTTTGCATTTAAAAACGTTTATGAACTTGGAAACTTTAAAATACGCCATCTTCTGTTCGGTAACTATAAATTGTGTGAACATGCTAGACGACAGCGAAGTGTCGACTTCTCTCAAAGATTGCAACTCGCATCGACTCCCCACCAAATAAAATTTTAAAAAATCCTACCAGAATCAACTACATGCTGGGTAGTAAATGTAATGAACGACGTGTAAACAATAGGCGGCAGCAGATATCCCTTATTTTATTATATTTAAGATAGTGGTATTACAATTCAAGGTTTATACTCTAAAGACAGTTAAAAAGAGCACGTTATAATACATCTTTCGCCGACATCTCGATCAGGTTTTCGTCCAGTTTCCCTGATCCTTGAACAAATGCTGAAATGGCCCCTTGTTTTGCTTCTGGACATAAATGTAACTTCGAATTAACTGCTCTCCATAGCACGTCACACAGTTCTTAACTGTTTCTGACGTAAATAAATTATAATAATAATAATAATAATAATAATAATAATAATAATAATAATAATAATAATAATAATAGGAACGTGTAGAACGTATTAAAAACTACCCGATTTCATATCAAACTCAAATTTCCCCACCAGTGGACAATATGCCTTTTGATTTGATTCCCCTCAATTATATTTCATTGGAATTGTTACAAAGTAGATGAAACTTATGATATTCGTATTATAACATCTTACAATAATAATGCTGGAAATGGCATTTATATTTTCGATATAATAGAAATTACGCCTAGCATTAACCGAGCTCTTAAAGAAATACAATAACTTGTTTTGGGACGGAATAACAGTTGGGATTCATCTTAAAATTATGTTTGTTAATATTATTTAAGTACCAGGAATAACTAAATGAAGCAAAAAAAATCGAGTGGTGATGACTCATTATCTCATAGGAATTAGAAAAGTATACAAATATCACTACAGTGAATTTGAGGGAGAAATACGTATAACCCGAGCTGATAATGATAACTCTGAGTCATCTAAAAGAAGCGGTTAATACTTTAATAAAATGTATTTCGAAAACAATAAATTGTGTGGCAAGAAACAAAAACCAAACATTATAAAAGGAAAAAAGTTAACTGGAAAATTAAATTTTCTAGAACACAACGCACAAAAATTAACAAGAAATGTTACATTCAGAAAACAATTCTGCGAATTTAGAATCTACACTTCAATTTTTTAAAGTGGTCGCTGACATTATGACATTCTTACACTTCCTGCTTTATAAAATTAATATTTTTAACAGCGGTACGCACATTTCTGAGGCAAAGGACGTTCGCGAATTTATTGAAAGTATTCATTTTATTAGGCAGAAGGTGTAACAATGATCTAATGTCATCAGCCATTTAAAAAATCGAAATATAAGTAGATGATAAGTCTATGAACTCATCGACTCATGTTTCCGGGTGCGACAACTATTGGTTATTAATCCAGTTAGTGCGGTGTATGTTCATCTCGGGAGATTGTGATGGATGGTGAGACCCCATGCCGACCTTCGCCTCGGCTTACGGAGGATTTCCCGCTTTAGATATCTCCCCCAGCGGTACCCCCCCCCCTAGCCGGGAAGCTTTAGAACAAAAGACACATGCCCACTAGTGGGCGCGGAACACGAATCTGCGCGAAATTTGATTGTGGGCGTACGCCCTTGAGGCGATTGGGTTATAGCTCTCGCTTCATCTTCATCTGCAACATTCTAAACTGAACGGAAGTTTTAGATTTATTCGAATATCAGACATGACCTTCTATTTTATCACAAGAATCACCTACGAGATTACTTCAAATAGCGTAATTTAACTGGCAAACTAAAATCGAAATTTCCTCTTCACGTTTTGTATACAGAGTTACTTAAAGTTTGTTTTTAATGTTGGAGAATGTCTCTACGATCTTCTTTCATTTATACACAAATGTTTATTTTCACTTTTGTGAATTACCTAAAATAAAATCAATAAATTTTCCTCTTTATTTTTGAATCTAAGATGATAATATGGAAGCTCTTAGCAATGACTTCAATGTAAGTGAATGACACTTGTTCACAGTTTCCAGCAAAATACGTCGGAAAGCAGTACTTCTCCACAATGAGAACAAATTTTCTTAATATCCAATTGTTCATACAGTTAACCTGAAGAAGACATAATATGTCTTATGTGATATGAGAACTTGAAACTCCTCACACGTATCAAATATGAGAAATACAAATGGAATGTATATAGAGAGATCTAGGTAATTGTACTTCTTATCGGCATACAGCTCAGGTACACAAAGCACTACTGCTTTCGATGTAAGTGGGACAGCAGAGACACAAAGAACCACTATTGGGGGAAAAATCGCCCACTCGGATTGAACTACTGTCTGGACTGAGAAATGTGGTGAACACCTCCCATGTTGTCCCCCAAAGTGTGCCTCGGCCTCCACTGCACATTAAATTGGGTCTTAAAAATTTTGTGAAAGCCATGGACAAAACATCATGGGGATTCATGTATTTGCGAGAGAAAAATAATCAGTAAAGCAAAAATAAAGGAATAAATATTTGTAGGACCGCAAATTATAAATTATTGGCTGGAACATTTCAATCACTTTTGTTGAGTGATGTTGAAGAAAAGGCATGGGTGTCTTTCACGAGTGTCGGTAGAAACGTTTTAGGCAACAATAAGGCAGAGGACTATTGCTGTATTCTTCATGAACTATTGAGATCATACCACCATATGGGATGTAACATGCCAAACTACACTTTTTGAATGATCATTTGGAATTCTTCCCGGAAAATCTCTGCGCTGTTAATGAAGAACATAGCGAACGGTTCCACCAAGTCATTTCTCAAATGGAAAAGCATTATCAAGGCATTTAGAGTGACGCAATGTTGCCCGATTATCGCTGGAGAGCTATCGCTATGGAGAAATCGGGAAGGAAATATATTCTATTTAGATATGGTTCTTCACCTTCATACGTTTCTTTTCTTAACACTTATCAATATGAATTTTTATTGTATACATTTGGATTAATTATTAGAGCGTGCCATTTTGCCAGATACGTAAAATACATAGAGAGATTCGTATTTACAAAAATTACCATTACATAAAAACTGAGGCCGATACAAAAATTCTGAAATTAGAAGAAGAAATTAAAATCTAGATTGAGAGGCAAATTAACTTCCAGAAATAGTGTTTTGTTCTTGTTAGAGAAAAAAAAATTATAGACCAGTGTAATCAAACCGGATAAGCTCCAAGTTTCCAACTTGGCTCCCGACATGTGTTGTAGTGTAGTGCGTGTAAGTATAATTGCGTGTCTAGGGGTACAGAATAAGAAAGGAGGAGGAAAGATCGGGCGCGGTCTTTGTCCTATTTGTTGGGGTACCATTCCGGCATTGTCTGGAATTGACCGCAGCAACTACTGAAACTACCGATCAGAACTGACAGGCGCTAGAAATCTTCAGTCGACAGATGAATTCGACCTAGCGATAGAGATAGTAGCGAAAATCCCCCATCGTCAGGAATCTAATCTTTGAACCTCCCAGCCAGAATCGCTGCCGTCAGGAACAATGCTTACTCTAAGATAAACTCAGCCTGTGTAATACATGTATCAAAAATGGCTTCATACGTATTTGTATTGTCAAATATCTTTTGTCTAGATGTTGAAGTGTTCTCAAAATATTTGAATTATAGAAAGGTTTGTTATTTTATTGTGAATTAGTTGTAGATACATTTTGCCGATTTACTAAGAAAATTAAATGGCGTTCTCTATGCATTGTGCGTTCATTTACTGGACTATTGCTTCCAGTTCTACTTTGGAGTAAGGGAATTTTTAACCTCAAACACTTGGTTTGTGTAACCTAATTGATCTGAACATTTCTAAATGCTTGGTACAATTTCACAAAAATTATCGGTATTTCTAAGCTGGGCGATAAGCATTGAAATGATTGATCGTACAATGTGGACTTCTGATAACATGAACGATCTGTAAAACTTACGACTCAGGGACATCGTCCTGACGATATCTTATATCCCAATACCTGATAATATGAGAAAACTATCATAAAGGGAAAGAATTCGAAATTGAGATTAAAATGTTTGTATAAAAATGTATCTCTCAACTCATTGTATGGTTTATATTCTTCCGGAGATCATTTAATTGTACGTGTTTTGTTTGTAGCTGTAATTGGAAATAAGCAAAATAAGTTTCATAAATTTTCAATTATCGTCTCTATAAACCTATCATAACTACAGGTATCGGTATTGTGTGACTTCCTAAATGCCTCCATTGTTTTATAGGAGGAACTTTTAAGACTTTACTTCATAAACTCACGCATTAAAACGAACATTCGCAATGTAAAGAATGACAAGTTTACGGATACAGGAGGAGGTACACGGGTACCTGAAGAAAATTGAGTCAATCCATAATCTTTTTCTCAGAGTTTGTACTGAATGATTCCATACCACACCAAACGGGAGCATTCTTATTGAAGACTCATTCAGATTGTTATTTTGAAATTTTGATTGCCTATATAGGTCACGATAGGAACATACGAATGATATGATGTACTGATGCATCACAAGTACGAGAGCCTTTCTTATTTAGCAGGAGAAGACGATTATTTCAGCATTCAGTTTTAATTCTAGTAATAACAACTTAGTCTTTGCGCAGGCTCCGATTAAGCATGAAGCGAAAGGAGCGACTGCTGCATGCGCGAAGCGAACGGAGCGATAAATCGGTCAATTGGAGGTCCTCAAGGAAGTCAATAAAATAGAGGATAATCGAGCAATTCAATCCTGCAGAGGATCAAGAAGGTCAGGTGAGAGGTAAGGAGAATATCAAGTGGAAGGTAATCACGCACGCGGATCAAGGATCTGCGCCAATGTCGACGAAGCAGAGGATCTGCGCGCAAGTCGATCAATCTGAGATTCACAAAATTGCATGATCCAGAAGACGTTCTGCGCGTCAGTCGATCAAATAGCGGATCTGCGATCGAGTCAGTCAAACATGCAAACGTGTGACGTATTGGATGGTTTGCTCGTTAGTCGATCAAGTAGACGGTTTGTGCACTTGCCGATCAAGTAGAGGATCTGCGAGCGAGTCTATCAATTGGAGATTCACAAGATAGACGATTCAGAAGAGATTCTGCGCGTCACTCGATCAAATAGAGGATCTGCGACTCGATCAAGTGATGGAAACGATCAAGCTGAATACGCACATAATTCGATAAAGTGAAGGGCCTCCGCGAACGTCGATCATGTGGGGGGAATCTGAACGCATGTCATACAAGTTGAGAATCGAGACAAGCAGGTCTAACACGTAAAGAATCTGCACGAACTCAAATTCTATTAAATATAGGATCTTGAGCAAGACGATCGAAAATGATCTTAAAGAAGTTCAGAAATTGGAGTTCCTCGTCGATCAAGCAGACCATATCCAGTCGATTATATAAACGATATTTCGATTACGTAGGGGATTTTGAGTAAGTCGATCTAGTGAAGAATCCGAATGCTGTGAAGTGGGGGATCTCCGCGCACGACTGTGACGTGGAAGAACATCTGCATAAGTCCTTCAACTAGGGGGGTTCTACGCGCAAGACCTTCAAGTGGAAGATCTACGTACAAGTCGATCAAATGGAGGATTTCGGCGCACGTCAAAAAGGTTGGCGTGCACACAAATCAAACAAGGAAGGAGCTAAATCATTCTAGTAGAGGATCTTAAGCAGATCCACCAAGTAAAATATCTCTAGCATGTTGATCACTTGGAGAATCTTTCAAAGACGTCGAGAAAAGGTAGGGGATAAAGTTGAGATCAAGTAAAGAATCCCGAGAAAATCGTGATCAAATAGAAAGTTTCAAGTCAGTGATGATGAATTTCAAGAAATTTGAGAAGAGGTGGATGTTAAGAAAGTCAAGATCCCGAGGAAGATCTCAATCAAGAGTAGGAGATCAAAGCATGCCGATCAAGAGGGGGATAGAAGTTTGTCGATCAAGTGAACCTGGAGAATACTGTTCATGTTTTTGGCGTGAAAAAATTAATATGTGTATAGAGATAATCATGCGGAAGATATATAGAAAATGTGCTAAAAATAATTTCAGAGACTTTTTCAGCAAATTCATAGATTTTTAGAAGTTTCTAAGGGATTATTATTACTTGTCTTTTCATGCCTTTAGTAAATTTTATTTCATTCCATTGGAATACTTTTTCAATTTTCGAAAATTGAAAGGTAAAAATGAAAACTGGACTCGTGCCATCTTTATAAGTATATTTCACTTTATTCGACAGCAAAAATAATTAAAGACATTCGAGCCATTTTTGAGAAAATGTTATGGGAGCTTCATGTAAAGTTCGCTCAATAAATAAAAGTTTCGTTTCTAATTTGCAGAATCTAGACTAGGGCAAAAACGATATTTATTTTGGAAAAAATTGAAGAAAAAAAAACTGTTCATGGTTTGGACGGTAGTTTTGTTTTCACAGGCGAACGCAAGATTCATTTTAAATTAAACCACTTTTTCAGTATCAGAAGACCTGAAATCGTTGATATCAACATTTACTTTCCGCAGCAATACGAAACTTTCTATAATATTGCCATACGTATACTATCGGTGTATACGTCCATACTAGAGAAAGTCAAATACAATAGAGACAAACATTAAGGAAGGTAAAATAGTGAAAAAGATGTCAAATGCGGCATATTCTCTCTCATTCTCGTGAGCACGAGTTTTCGACACATGAAAAACCCTTTCATGGAGAATGAGCTCGATAAGAGACAATTCTTAACTTTTCACGAGACAAAAGGCGATTTGTCAGTCGTCAATGAACTCAACACGAGCCTGCTCGCGCGAGGCACTTTGGACCTTGCATCCGGCTGTGAAGCTTGGTGATGTTACAAATTCAACGAATTTCTCCCAATAGAGGTCCTCCCTACCTTTGCAAACATGAGAAAGAAAGTGATATCGGTAAAGCAATCATTCAAAATTGCACTTTCAGCCCTCCCTCCACGACCTTTCCCTTTCTGGGTCAGCGAGATTTGTACAATATCTTTGGTGAGATTTGATGCCCTGCCACTGAGATATGCGTTATCACTCCCTCCGCTCTCACCGCGCCTGTTTTAGCCGCGGTAGTTCGTGGAGTAAGAAGCGACGAAGCGGTAGACGGTGCTTCGGAAATTGAAATGGAAATGAAATGATCTATAAACACTGAGGATGCTCCTTTCAGTTTCGTAAGCAAACAGAAAGTTCAAGTGTTTGGAATTATTATTGGTCGTTAAAAATAGTACGCTTTGTCAGCACATCACACCCAACCGATAAACAGACACGCAGCTTCAAGTATTAAGGAAAGCGAGACAAAAAACCAAACCTATTGTCGGACTGTGAAAGAGAAATTAAAGAGGCGTTAGGATTATTAAAGGAAAGGGCCTAAAATAACGTTTATTGCAAAGGCATTGGAAAATGGGTGATCGCAGAATAAGAGTTATCAGTACTGTAATATGAAACATGGACACGCAGGGTATAGAAATACAGGCAATGAAAAATTTATATCTCAATTTTGTAGTTGTAGGAAGACACCGAAAAAAAATCATGCTTTTGAAATTTTCGAAAATGCAGAGCCAACCGTGAAAATTGGATATAAACCACATTTAAGTGTATGTTACTCTATTCTTTTAATAAATTTAAAAGAAAAATTTGGAGCTGTTTATGAGAAAAGTTTGAAAATGTCCGGGGACTTCATGTAAAATGCGCCCAAATTTAATTTTTTTCTTCAAAATCTCAAAAATACGACTTGAGCCAAATGGACACGGGTTTGTTCAATTTGAAAAAATCCTACGCATGGTTTAGGCACTAGCAAACGGACAGACTGATTATTTAAAAAAGTAAAACACTTATTCGGTATCAAGGAGCCCCAAAATGTGCATTTTCGTCGAAATCGATTTTCCGTAGCATTACACAACTTTCCCTCCACTTCGTACATTACTATGTAATTACTATGGGAAAGTAAAACGAAATATTTCATACATGAATTTGTAAATATAATGTTATTGCAATCATCTTTCTTACCAAGTGAAGTAATACTGCGCTTCTATGACCATGTTGTCCCGGATCTTTGCCATTCATTGTGAAACTTACCCCCCACCACCATCCCCCTTCTTGGAAACAAAGTATTCGCAACCAAGGATGTTTGCGAAGCACAAGTAATCTCAAACTTGTGCTTGCTCTTGTTTCAGAGAGCCCATGCGTACCTCGATCGAAATCTCACAAATATTTTTTTACAGATCATTGTCTTATCGTGTTGGATTTGGGATGGAGGGTGCATGTTCGCTCCCTCCTCTCCCCCAGGATACGACTGTTCAACTGTTCACGACTGCTTACTGGCTCCTGGGTAAGACCTTCGAGTATTCTACGTACCTATTTTATATTTGAACTAAACTCTTTATTGTCTGCCTAGAATACTATATATACAGTTATTACTGTACATGTACACCTTTCTTTTTTCAGCCGCTCCGAATCCATTTTAAGTCCTGATTGGCGACGTTTTGAGTTAACATATTTGGAAATGCTTGTAATGGAGAAATTTAAAATGGAGAAATTAAAAACCCTTTATTACAGGGGCTTTCAAACTGTGTGTCGCGGCCTTATGGTAGGGTGTGTCGCGTGGAAATGATTTATTAAAAACGATCTTTGGATTTCATTTACTTTAATCTTCTTCTCATTATGTCCACAATATAATATTGTACTATCATAATATATGTTATTTGTAACATATATGATATATTTTACTAATTATGTATTAATCGAACCTGGCAATAAGCTTCTGTGTCTCCTGTGGCTTCGATGTACTTCCATAACGCGCATCGGGGATTTTTATCTTTCTACCCTCGCAATCAAGAATTCCTGTGCCTAAGTGAGCCGCGTCCAACCTGTGTTTGGTTAAGATTGAAACAGCGCTGAAATAGAATTGTAACAGCTTCAAATATTTAACTCTGATATGAAAAATTGTTGATGAAGAAGCAAGCTTATCTTCCCCATTAATAATTTAGAAGAATTTTGTCATAAAATTAAAAGTTGAATAAAATGTGTTTTCTATTATCCAATTAAAATAGAGAAATAAAATGGCCTATTATATCACTTAGTCATTTGTAATGCAGCCGTAGGAGAAAATACGATTGAAAACGCCTCCTATAATGCATTTATATTATAGATTTTTGCCATTTTTCTTCCACCACTTTGAAAAAATAATCACATATATAAGTACACATTTTTCTTTTTTTTAATTTCATTGAATTCCTTTCCTCATTATTTACCATGGTATCCAACAATCACATGTTGGCAATTTTGTCACGCGAGTGCAATTGGTTTCGGGGATGCACCGAATGAGGCGAGTGGCGCGCCGAGCGGCCAGCGGCGACAGCGAGAGGCTTTCTTCGTAGTACTCTCAGCGGACAGATGGCGTCCCCTGTGCTCCACTCAAGAAATATCCCTATACTGGGAAAATTTGATTCATTTTTATCTTCTTCAATGTTTGAATTAAATGCCTTGTGTCATGTCTTATGCACCGGTAATTCTTGGAGATCCTTTAAATCAACCTATAGGGCGCCTATTATGACGTATGCTCTCATTTCGAAATAAAAAGTTCGACTACTGAAGCTTCACTTTCGACCTACCAGTGTTACTTTTACCTGTCTTAAATAATGTATTTGTTTATAATATACTAATTGAATAAATTGATTAATCACAATTATAATTTTTTAAATTTTTTTTGCTACCATTCTTTATTTTGCAAGACATAATTTCATTCTGTTAATATTGGGCACTAAAGTGGTAAATCTAGTAAAGAAAGAGAATTGGTATAAAATGCGTTTGAGTGGACTGAAATATATGAAAGATAGCAATGTTTTTGACAACGGATTTGGGAACAGTGAATGCACGAGAAATCATGTGTTCTTTCACGGGAGATTTGTTTCTGAGCAGGCACTTTGTATTTCAGTACAACATATTTTAGAGTAGCAACTAAAAACTAGCCATTAATGAGAGGAATAATGACTTCAATTAAATATATCTTCATTTATTCATTACTTTTTTAATGAAGTTAATTAGGTTTATTGTTCTATAAGATATGAAGTAATTGAAAGAAGTACTGAAGGCACGTTGACTGACGCACGTGTCCCACGCTTGATATATGAATGGGAAACTTTATTAGCGACTCCTCTTCGTGTTTGAAACTTTACCAGTTCCCAGCACCACAATGAAATCTACTATGCAGTCCGAGCGTATGAGGCACCGCATGTAAATAACGGATTCCCAGAACCTCTTGCATCTGAATCTCACGCACCAACAGGAAAACGATTCGACAAATCAACATTTGACTATTAACGGCAGTAGTGGTTCGTAAATTAATGTTCTAGGTAGCAAAACAAAAACAAACAAAATGGTAACGGATTGTTAGAAATTTTACTCAATTTTTTCAGAAAATATTATTAACATATTGGTCGCTTCATATTCAATAGCAGCTTTCCCATTAAGTCCTAGCTCACATCTAAGTATCAAAAGTAAGTATAAAAAATTATCAATTTTCATTAAGAAATGAATTGGTGTGGGCTTGAACTGTAATTGACCCCCTACTGAAATACCTTCTTGATTCGGCCCTGTTACTAAATGCTCTTTTTAAATTTTTCTCACAAGCATAATGAACAATTGTACTTTATGTCCGAATTGGTCGACAATTGTTCAAATTTGACATTTATCTATACTGTTAGGAGAAAATGGAGTGATTCATTCACTTCTTCATAATTGATATTATCGTAAAAACGGATTTAAATCTAAATATATAAAAAAACGCACTTATTAAAAAATATAATGACATAATAATAAAATTCTTTGTAAATATTAATAACTTCTTCCACTAGCTAACTCGACAATTAACCACGCGCGAAACTCATTGACATCCCTGGCATGTAATGTATGGGAAGGACATCAAAGTTGTCTATCTCCCAAAATTTTAGTTGAAGTCGCGACTATTTTTTTTAATCGATGTATTGTAAGGTGCATACGTAGGATTAAAAAGGTTAAGTGATGTTGCAGTTATTCATGAATACAATATAATACAATAATCATAAAGCAATACATTTTCCAATTCTCGAGCATTTTCCTTTCTTTTACTTTTCCATAAATTTTTGAATAATGAAAGACGACAAACTATGGTTGTGTTCATCATGTTTTTCATTCTAATATACTATATTTTAATATAATAAAATGAATTCGTTTTATCTAATTTTATCGTTAGTATTTAACAACCAGTGTATATATAATATAATATAATATATAATATAATATAATATAATATTATATATCTGTGTGTGGGTGTGTGTGTGTGGTGGAGTGTGCGTGTGACTGTGTGAGCCACGGAGCCCAGTGCAGTTTTTATATTCTTCTATCTTTGTTAGGTAAGAAGTTGCTGTTTCATCGCTTAGGACTTTTATTGTTAGAATCTTCCTGAACCCTTAGTTATAGTTGCGTTCTTTCCCTTATCGGATGTTTACAAACAAAATTCGATAGCGTCGCAAATGCGTAATCACTTCGGAGAAACTCGTGTCCTCCTACAGCCCATAAGGACGTTGCAATATTGTTTTTTGCAATTGACAGTAGATAACTGTTGTGTAATCGGAACATCACTGCAAATTTGAACTAATTATTCAAAAACGGACGTGGCCTTTTGCGTCCCAATAGAAAGGACTCCAAGAATAGAAAATGTTCAAAATATTTATACCCTTATCATAGCTCAAAAATGACAATATTTTAACATGAACTTGCGTAAAATAATAGTGATCTATTGTTAAACACACGTAGCTCTGGTTCTTGAATGTGACATTTGACTTGATTGTTTTGCAATTTATTCTGGTATTCCTTGTTCTTCGGGTATCGGAATGTATGTGACTTAATATCATCATTCGTATGTTATAAAGAGTCTCGAGAAAAAGAAAAACTGTTACGTGTACTCGCAAATATTTGGGGGAGACGTGTGCCCCCGAGTCCTCCCCTCCTCAATAGACGTCCGTGCCCACACTTCTGATTGGGCTGAAACACTTGTGAAATGTTCGTTTTATATTTCCAAATAAAAAATCTTTACACAAACTGTAATATGCATTTATAATGCATTACGTGAAAATTGTATTAAACTAGCACACATTAAACACTGCTCACTTTACCTACGCCCAAGGAGGCACCACAGTTTAACAAAGAGCATTATGACTATAGTGGCACGCAAACATCTCTAACATGATTTTGATCAACATTCAAGTGAAATCGTTGTTTTTATCCCCTCGGGAAAACATTCGTTTTTGGCTCTCTGCCGTGGATACCCAACAACGTATAATTTTGCTCATCGTCCTCCGACTGCGAACTGAAGAAATAAAAAAATATAAATAAATAAATAAAAAAGAAACCTTGAGAATGAACACAAGAAATGCTCTGTGACGTAAAATTTCAAATATTCTCAACTTAACTTGCTGATAACTCGGTTCGCAATTCAAGAATTTTGTAATTGTCCCCTTTGATTCATATGAGTCAATTTTAGGATACTACTTCTACCATAACTATAAAACTATTATTTGCATTACTAAGAGTAACTAATATGTGTTCCTGAGAAAAATAGCTCACGACCCAATTAGATCAAATTAAATGGCGTGTACGTAGAACCTGAAAGAGTAATAATTAGCTCATTTGTAATGTATGCACTACTTTACATCTTCTACAGTGTTAAAAACGTAGTGTAAGACATACTTTTTTGTGTAAGAATGTGAGATATTTTTTGCTGCGAGCGACTTGCCAAGTAATAATCCATGCAATTTCCCGCAACCGTTAAATAGCTCTGTGCTTGCTACTCGAAAGGACGAAATTGAGGACATCACGTCCGTGGGTGGAAGGTAACTGCGTTCGGCTACTGATACATGCTGCGGAAGTGTGTGTGTGTGTGTGTGTGTGTGTGTGTGTGTGTGTCTGGCGATTGGGCCCACATGGTCCGCGCACCTGCGCACGAGGAGCAGCCAATGAGCTCCCAGGAGACAAAGCCTGCGATTAAACAAGCCATACACTAACTGGTTGGGTGTGGTTTGTATTTTTCACCCATCGTCATATAGCTTCAAAGTACTAAAATCTGTTTTCTAACAGCCAAGGGACTTGACGGTGCAAGCAGCTGTTCGCGTGAAACTCTCAGGAAGAAAGGTGCAAATCGCAGTCTCTTGGGGTAGGGCCTTCGCCCCTTGAAGGTCGCACGGAGGAGCTTCGCGGGCAATCTGTACTCCCACTACCCTGCCCGTCGCCACGAACCACCCTCAATGTTCAAAACCTTCGTACGCGTACGTTTGGTTGCAGTGATTCTTCAGGAGAGTAATTCTCTTTCATCCCAGATGCAACAACTTCCAAACAGAGTATTGCATGTAATATTTTATGGAAATGTTTAATTTTCGGCATCTGTTTATTATTGTTTGTAGTATCATACCTACAAATATTTATAAAAAAATATTATGACAAATTTCACAAATAAAATTCAATTTGTAATTCTAAATATTGAATAATACGTTCTATAGTTCCTACTGAAACATATCGAGATCCAAGGAATAGGACTCGTTCCCGCCTGTGAGTGTAGTGTCATTCCACCAATTGATCTTTGAATAACTGTTTTCTTCCTTACAAGTGAAAGGTTAGCAATAAAAGTGAAAGAGAAAAAAAAAGCCGTCTTCAGCGATCCCAGGTAAATCCGGCGCGACTTTCCGCAGTGCGAAGCGCGGGCGGAGAGGGGAAGGAGGAGGGGAGGGAGAGTGGAGGGGTGCGTGGGCGTGGGCGAAGGCGGGGCGGCGGCGGCGGCGGCGCGCGCAGTCGGTGGGCGCGAGGTGCGAGTGACTGACCAGCGGCTCCGCGGCGCCTCCGTTGCCCGCTCTCCCTCCAGGTACGCCACGCCTTCCCCGCGATTTGGGCTTCGGGCAGGCGTTGCTGCTACTCCTTGCGCAATACAGCGGCTTGTGTTATACTAGTTTTAATTCGTTTTAAAACTGCTTGTTCGATTTTATTTTCGTACAACGTGCACGTCCGACAATCCATTTTTCAAAATGTTTCGATCCTGTTCTAATCGAATTTATTACATAAGGCGATAATTCTTTATTGTCATTTTTCACAAAATCTTTGACAGCTACTTTCAGCAATTTTATTTATTGCCAAAGACTTTGGAGGCAGAAATGGAAATGTATGTCCGTCACTACCGTTTGCATATTCAACATCATCAAGCAATCATTTACAAATTAATCAACATATATTATGTGAGAAGTACATTGCTTCCTTTGATTTTTATGTCATATTGATAGTTTTTGTGAGTGAAATCTTCATTGGCTATTCAATTCATGTACACATAATCAAATGAAAACAAGAATGATTCATAAGTCATACCCTTTACCCACATCGGTAATTCGTGTTTTAAGTGAGTAATCGTACTCGGAAATGTTTCTCTTGCATTTATTATTGTGTATTCCCTCTTGTTTCGCATGAATAAGAAATCAATCAATCTACAACGCAAACTGCACTGCAATCAACTGTTCACTACCGTAGTTCTTAGAATTCATGTGCTTGATGTAAGCATTGATCAATGTGTACAAAGGAACTTTGGCACATTTGCTGCTTTTAGAATCGAACACAAATCTGTTCTTCACTTCGTAAAATTGTCGATAATATTATTAAAGATACCGTTATGATTGAGCTTATGATTGTGAATTCTTTCTGATGTACAAGACAAATTGGTAAAATTTCCTATAATCATATTCATTATCTTTGCATAATGCTTTATGGAGAGAATTCTGGGAAGTGCAGGCCACAGTCCCTATAGAGGGGTGTGAAAGAACAAGAGAATCGCTGCAGTGATTGGATTTCACCATAACGAAGCATTCATTAAAGAATTCACAGTACAGACCCCGTGATTTCCAAAATGATATATTCATATTTTTATGTTTGTCATTTACAAATCCGTTAAACTGTGTACAATTAGACGTAAAATCTAGTGATAAGAAAACAGCAATTAGGGAAAATGAATCCAGTACTACGCGATCAATAAAAGTTGAAGAACACGTTTGCTGGAGAACTTTTCGTTGCCTGCCTTCAGTACGGAAAAATATGAGTTTTATTAGCCAACATGTAGTTTTGCAACCGTACATTTACGTCGTTAGTAAATCGCGCAGAAGGTCACAAAACAATGTCACGTGGAACGTCACACATGATTTACTTATATTTTTGTCAAATGGTACAATAACATAACCGAAAGAAAGAAAACCTCGCAAATTGAACAGTGAAACAAAAATTTCACTCAAATTCTTTGAGGGTGTAGCAAATACGCCAAACAAACAATAATATTGTGATGTTTAAAAGAGGCGCCAAAGTGATGAGTGATTAAAGCTTTGAGACGAGAAATTTGAAACACAGTAAATCCAAACTTATAGTCTTGTATGAATAAAACCAAAGCCAAAATTGACAATGAAAGGTTTGCCCGAGAGTTTTGTAGTTCCTCATTCTAATTATTCTCGTCTTTATCACATTCGTTCAACCCACTCATCAACTTTTGGAAATGTCGAAGACACTGAAATATGATGATTTTTTTCTTTTTTGCGTAAGGGCACCTATATAGCATTTTTTCGTACCATTTCCAAAGGCCATATAAAGTTGTAATATTATCCTGAAAGGCAATTCCATCTTCGTCAACCTTTTCGAAACACACCACACAGATCAAAATCCTAGTATGTTCTAAGATCAGTTTCATCACAAAAACTCTTCTTCTTGATGTATTCCATGATTATCAACACTTTACATGTACATTTGAGCATAGTTCCAAATAAAATCGTTCCTACCGCACGATTGATCGAAAGGTACAACTTATATCACCACCCCCACATTCATTAAGGAAAATATTTCTGAAAATTCATAAATTCTATTGAATGCATTGCAGAAGACATTACGGAATTCAAAATATATTTCAATTTATACATTATTTTATTTTTCTTTACTATAAAAGTAAAAATGTGTTTGATTAAATTTCATTAATGTTATTACGTTTTCTCTATTTTATATATACTTATTACCTTTAGCTAAAACGAGACTTTCGCAATATCATAAAAGAGCGTAGCGTTTTTGGCTGGGAAACATTTTTAGAAAGAAAGACAACTATTTTGGAGAAAATTGTTTGTAGTATTTCGAAAAACGAACTTAATGGGTCGATTAAAACCCTTGTTCAAAAATTATTTGAATTATGAAATACATATCATAACTACTAAGGAGGCAACCGATTGTATAAACGTCTATCACGTTTAATTAAGGTCATTTTGAATTAGCCTTGAATAACGTACACAGTCGCCGTGCCAGAGATACGCCCTTGAGGTGTAGCCTCTTGCTTTTAGTAGAGAATTTGGCCATTTTCTTGTGCATTGCCTAATGCATTAAACAGTCACGAAAGTGATTCGTGTACACGACTGACTATTATGGGACTAACCAAAAAAGTAAAATGAGGGGTTTTTGTTTGGTTCTCATAAAATAAAACGCGCACTCCAATCGTTTTAACCAACTTCAAAACACGGAGGAGGTTCGCAATTAGATCTATACATATGTTATGGGTATGCATAAGACTTACTGACACACTGTACTTTACCAAAACGAACAGCTCCACGTTCGAAATTACATTTAAGTATAAGTGACATATTACACTCAATTATTAACTACTATTTACTTAGGGACATTTCGTCCACTTATTGCTAATAGAAGTGCCTCTTGTTTTCAAGCTTTGGAGAAACTAAATACTTTTCTTGTGAATTTGCTTACGAGTATGTGCATAAAACATAACTTATATCGGAGTTGTGTTTAATTCATCCGTATGTGTTTCAATCGCCTGCGAAGAGTGTTACTAACAACTGCAAATTTGTATGAAAATATTAGTCATCATTTTAAATAAAAAATTTCAGATGAACTCACCGCTGTAAGGTGTTTTTCGGAACACAGCCGCCTTCCGCCCTATCTATCTCTGCTTCTTCGTATTACCGCGATGTATTTTTAAATTGTGTTTTCGAATTATGGCATTTTACGAACGGATTGTGGCATTACTCATTAATATGAAAAGTTAATCAATGTTTCTGGGCACCTCAATTGCTACCGTCGTTCGTCTCGTTAGTGTAGTGAGTGTTGGGAGTTGACGGTGTTCCTCTCCCTACTGGATGGTGATATCCAGCGCCGACCTAGACGTCGGAATGGGATATTTCCCCCTCCAGGTATTTCCCCCAAAGGGGAAACCCAGCCGGGACCAGCTCTGGTCTCCTGACATAAGTGGTAGTATAATTAATGTAAAAGTTTGGTTTTGATAAGGGTGAGGATGGAATGGGAAGGAAAGATCGTGCGCTGTTTGTGACCTGTTTGTTGGGGATTGACTCCAGGATTCGCCTGGTATTGGTCGTAAAACCACGGAAAACTACCTATCAGAGCAGCCGAACACCGAAATTCTACTCCAGATACGGCTGAAACCCACTTAACTATGTAGCTATTATTGAAAATCTGCCACCGTCGGTATCTAACCCAAGGACCTCAGAGTCACTGCTGAGTCAGCGGCAATGCTGTCTTCGAGATAAACTCACAGTCCATTTCCAAGAATTTAAGGCATACGTTTCGTTTGTAATGATAGCGGAAGATGGAGGGGGCTTGCTTGGATGGTGGGGCTGATCTCTGTTTTGCTTTCAATTTCGTGCGGTGTCAAGTGCAGTAAATATCGCTCAGTTGTAGTTAGTTCGTTAATATACGAATACGTATGTGCAACACTGCACACATTGAAGTGACAAAAGTCATGGGACTCCTTCTCATATCGCGTCGGACCTTCCTTTGCACGGCGAAGTGCAGCAACTCGACGTCACGTTGACTCAGTCATTGGCTCTATCCGTCGTCCATAATCGCGAAAGTGTTGCAGGTACAGGATTTTGTGCACGAACTGACCTTTCGATTACTTGTTCGATGTAAATAAATGTTCGATCGGTTTCATGTCGGGCGATCTCGGTGGCCAAATCATTCACTCGAATTTTTCCCAATGCGTTTGAAGAAGATTCTGGACAAACGCGGCCCAATGACATGGCGCATTGTCATTCATAAAATATCTATTTATGTTTGAGAACATGAAATATATGAACAGCTGCAAACGGTCTCCATTTTAGAGGTTTTTAGATTAAAATTGCGTCATTCTGATTAATCAAATCAACAATTTCATGCTATGGTGGAGAAACAGTTTAGTAATTCACAGAGTTTAATCACCACAAAGTCTTAAATCCACTCTTACGTGACGTTTATTGCTAATTCTTCCAAAATATTCTAAAATATTCGGCTAAAATGAGTACCAAACGATTCTTCTCGAGAAATAAATCATCATTGCGGAGGTGCTTTAAAACTCCCAAAACGTGTTTAGGTGATTAAAAACATTGTTTTCGAGAATTCTTTTAAAGTTTTCTGGAGGAAAGTTTAAAAAATGGCCAGTTTCCCACCAGTAGGCCAATGTGGATCGAATGACAAGTCCCTTCCGCTGAAAGGTGAGTCGTGAACACACGGTGGACGAACACACGGACATGCACGTTACCCGTTTACCACACGTAGGATACTAATTACACATTGGATCCAAACATATTTGTCAGATTTTTTATATAATTTTTCTTTTTTTCCCCTTTCTCTCTTTCTCCCTCTCAAACTGCTTGCTAACGGACACTTGTGTATTTCTGCCCGCTTGAGAGAAACTTCACTGTGCATAACCCACGGTCCCTTTCTTCCAAGACAGCCAGCGTCTCGAGCGGCGAGGGGATGATGGTCGCGCGGCCGGGCAGCTTGCCTGGGCGCCAGCGCGACGCGTCGCCCGTGGGCGGCGGCGGTGTGGGCGGGCGGCGTCGCACGCCCCCGCGCTCGCCCCCGCGCGGCCCGCGCAGCCCCGGCGACCCGCGCGCGCAGAACGCGCCCCCCACCCGCGGCGTGGCGCTGAGGTCGCGCGGTTCCGAGTGAGTAGTATGCCTATACAGCGGGCGCTGAAAATGGTGTTTGTCACTCGGGAGCGAATCTTATCTAATTAATCTTGCCAAAAGCGCTCCTTTACTTTAGATTACTATAAGATGGGACCGCTACAGCAAGTTACGTTAATGCACTCATTTTGTCAGTGCGTTCGTTTACAGTTAGCTCATTTGCAAATGGCTGCATCCCTATTTCTTGCAATGTCATCGGCTCACCGCCCTGCATAACTCATTTATTTCCAGAGTTGTCAAAGTGGTCCCTTTGTTAGAGTATTTCTTATATTCTTATTTCATCTTAATATAGTATAAGAGCTAAGGTAAGGATTCCATATCTTAAGAAAACCTGCGCAGATTGCACTTCACACTCATTATGTCATGAATTTTTTAACGTTTATGACATTAAATTGATAACTGCTTATTATAGACAAACCTCGCTTTTGTATAATTTTTACAAAATTTGTACAATTTTCGACAAACTTTTACTTCGAAATTTAGACCCAGTTGTACATCCGCTGTGTTTTCGCTCAATTAAGAATGGTTTGTACCCAACTCGTCCGCCTGCCGCATGGCTCATGAGTCACGTGTTTTCCGAAATTCAGAGCCACACCAAGCGTCCCATGTGTTCGGGCGTCAGGCTGCCTTTGTTTCTCTTCAGCTGAGCATCACCTCACGTGATCGTCAGAAAGAGTTCCTAATTATCCATTGCTTTTGACATGGATATGTCTTACCGGTCTTACATCTTTAAAATGTAAAAAAATGTGACAATTCATAAAGTGGATACTTATAATGACAGTACATTTTGTATGTGATCAAAATAAAGCCAATTATACTAGTTTGAAATCCATGCGTTCTGTTCACGCCACCCTGTAGATTGATTGATTAGTGATTACGGAAGCGTCAACAGCTATAGTTCCGTAAGTATAGTGCCTTTTTATCACGGGTAGTGGCGGTGCTCTTCCCCCGCTGGATGACGAGATTCGGCGCCAAAGTTCCAGACGGTTTGCGGTTTATTTCAGCACTAGGTATCTCCCACCAGTGGGGCACCGCTCCAGCAGAGACAACCTCTCGACTGGTCTTCCGGAATGCGTGGTACAGTAGTGTATATAAGTGACTGTGTAAGTAAGGGTCGAGGATAGGAAAGGAAGCGGAAGGAAAGATCGCGAGCGGACAGTGACCCGTTTGTTAGGTACTGCTCCGGTATTCTCCAGGTGTTGGTCGGAAAAACCACAACAAAAAAAAAGCACCCAAAGAGCTGCCGGCCGCTAAAATCCTCCTTCAGACTACGGCTGAATTCGACCTAGCTATCTATTTAGCTAGAGTTGAAACTTCTGCCACCTTCGGAACTTCGAACTTTCGAACCTCACTGTTAAGGGCATTTCAGTGTCTTCAATTGCTACGAGCCACTTAAGTTGGTATTTGTTTATTGAGCGTGACTAATAAAAAGAGATATTTTCATAAAGAAGTTAAGAAACACGATAGAAATCGTAATATATTGTATAAAAAGTTTTTTGTAATTACTTCTGCTTGATATAGGATTATAATTATTTTTGGTGTAGGATTAAATTAATTTACTTAGTTTCATATGGAAAATATTGCTTTATATTTCACACATTCTGTTTTAGTCACACTTTTCGAAAGGATTTTTCCATTTAACATTTAATATTCACGTTTTTGACAGACTTAATTATGGTTTTTGGACATCAGCATTTTAAATTACCATTTTCGTTGCAAGAAATCGTTTATAAAGTGGCTTTTTTGGTACTGATTGTGACATATTAGCTATTTATGGAACGAATAATTTCATTTTCACACATTCAGCTAATCGCAGGGAACGAATCGCAGTGAGGGGGCAGTAAACCGCAAAACCGACCACCGTTACTCGCAGAGGTCAAATACCCCTGACGTCATAATGTTTCCAAAAATTACGTATGATTATCTTATACATTTATAATGTAGGTTTGCCAAAAATATCATATGCAACTCGATTATAATTCTTTTTTATTCTATTAGTACACATTTGAAAACTCTCTTCTAACGTCGCTTGTTTTCAAACTACATTTCTGCAATAAAGATTAACATTATAAACTAGTTCCAAAAAGTACTATTATAAAACAATCGATGGGTCAGAGGATATGTTCTTTCAAGCTATGAATAATGAGGGTAGATATAGGATGTGATGATGCTCTAAATATACATATAAAAATGAACCAGTCAGCTAGCGCATTTATTAGCGTGGTTATTCAAATCACTGAATCCTATACCAAGAGTAACAGACAGAAGTCGCCCGTTGATTCAGATGTCCACTTTAATCAATACGCCACGGAGGAAAGGGGGGATCTCAGCTATAATTGTGTTAGTTGTGGTGGAAAATGGAAACGAACTTCCTGTTGTTGAGGTTTTCGCCATCCACGTCGCATCAATGGTTGTGCTTAATTGTTTTGATGTGGAGGTGGGATCCTCAATGACCGTGGATTACGCAATGTGGGTCCATACTGGGCCTCTTGGAGAAAGGAATGTTCACCCGCTTCTGAACGACTCGGCGCACGTGCATAGTCCGAAAACGACATAGGGTAGGCCGCTGTGACAGCCGACCGCAAGGGGGAGGTAGGCCAACCCCTCAACTACCCATCCTCAGTTCCACCGGCGACATACACCTCGTCCGACGTGTATAACTAGTCGGCGGTCTAGAATAGTGCGGCTCCAATTCCAGAATTCGGGCAAGACTGGCCTGCTGCAGTTACCTGCGTGCCACTCGCCTTTCACTAGACTAGAGGCGATCGCGCTTAGCTAGCGCTCTCGATCCCTTCCCTCCCGTTGAACTGTCTCAACAACAAGCGAGCCACAACGGTTGCTCGCAGACAAGCGCTAGGCCAGAGCACGCCTAGTGTGCCGCCCTCTTGAGCAGCAGTGGTTCAGACAACTTTCTGCCGCTCTTTTAGTGGAAAGGTCTGCTTTTAGAGAAGGTAGAAACGAGCATACCTAAAGCATTTGGGAGGAAAACTGGAGCCGTACTACCCTAGTCTCCTGATATTGTCATCGCCGCCCGTAGCTGCCCGCTTGCGGGAATATTCCTCTTCTAGGTATCTCTCACCAGCGTGGCACCGTTCCAGCCGGGACAAGCTCTAAGCTCCCGACTGATATCCCCCTAATGTGTAGTGTAGTGATTGTGAGAGTACATGTATGTAAGTAAAGAGTAAAGACGAGGAAAAAGAGGTAAGATCGCGCTTGGTAAGTGGCCCAGGGTACTGCTCTGACATTCACATGTTGATGATCGGAGAAACCACGTAAAACTATCGATCCGAGCGGCCGGCCGCTTGAATTCTTCCCCAGAATGGCTGATTTCGACCTAGCTAAAAGCTACTTTCAAAACTTCTGCCGCCATCGGGACTCGATCCTAGGACCTCCCGGCGGCACTGCAGTGACATCAGTTGATTCCCTGAGCCACCTTTCCCGGTTCGCCTCTCGACTCAGGGGAGCGCAGAGGAGACTAATGGAGAGAACTTGAGCACGCTGGGCTGGGGCAGGAGTATATCCTATTGTCTGACCAACCATTCCGCTAATAGCTCCAGTTAGAAGGTGGCTCCACGTATGTCCATCTTTCTGCATTATGGTGAGTACGGAAGGTTGCGATATCGGCAAACGGTCCCCAAAGATTATTCTTTACGCTGCTGAGGGATGGTACAAAATAAAGAAGGGAAAACCAAGGCACACATCCAAGGAGGATCTCACTAGTTCAAACTTCCCCGATAAGAAAACTTTTCCGGCGATAAACCTCGGTATCATAACGGTCAGGGGCTAGTACAAAGTACAGAACTTACTAATCAAAGTTACGAGATATGGTAAGTGAACATCAGGTCTAATTTCGCTACGTGCAATGAAGTAAAGTATGTTTTACTGGAGAACACTTTTTTAATTACTCTTCAACTTGAAAATATCGGATGCATATTTCAATATGGACCTTTTTTAACTTCAACTAAGCTAGCTAATGAATTAGCTGCTATACTAAAGAATTAATTAGTGTTGCAACTATTGCCCTGTTGAATACGAGTAGCATTTGACCATAATGTCTCCGACCGATCAGAATCGCCTTTCATGCAGTAAAACAATTCATTTGAAAGGTTTAGAGGATTTCACCAAACAGTGGCTAGCGTACTTCACAGTTTTTTGTATCACAGAAGTGCAAGGTAGGGCAACAGAAGTGCGAGCCACTTCCCCCAGAGCGTTTGCACCATGGCGGGGGCCTCTTCACCGCCCGCTGGCCTAGGATGAGGTTCGCCACGCGATGCGCGGGGGACGGGGGGCAACAGGTCCCCCCCACCCCTCCCACCTGTTGGCAGATCTCAACAGCAGCACCCCTCCCCCCCCCCCGTCCTCGCAGGCGACGGCTGAGCTCCGCACCCCCACGATTTGCACACACGCGAGCTCAACTGGAATTCCATTTGAAATATTACTGGAACTTTACAGACACAAAACTCATTGCACGTTTACATGGACTATACAACTTTTGAAATTAGCATGCTCTGAAATAAGTCGTTAATATTTTTTACTTTCTCGTGTACGCCAAATCGGAAAATCGATTTCGAAGTTTCAACGCAAGTACATGTTTTGCAGTCCCCTGATATAGAAAAAATGTTTTGTTTTAAAAATGTCTATCAGTCTATCTGTGAAAAGCATTTGCGCCTAACTATTCTTAGGTGTTTTTTCGAAAACATATTTCTGGATCGATCTGGCTCAATTCGAAACTGTGATTTTGAAAAAAAAATACATACATTTTGATATTACTTCACGTAAAGCCCCTGGGACACTTCCATAATTTTCTCAAAAATAGCCACAATTTTTCCCTTTAAATTTCTTCTAAGAATAGAGAGGAAGTCACTTATAAATATGGCATAGATACGATTTTCAATGTTAACATTAAATTTTCAATATTGCTAAAGTTTGAAAAATTTTGAACCCCCTCATATTGATTCATCATTGAAGATATATATTTGTTCTTCAAATAAAATTTTTTCTTCACAATTAGTTCCCTATTTAATACGGTTAAGAGACTCAGTCTCTCAAGGCTTTAGGTCTGCTAACTACGTGGTCTATGGTTTTGAATTCCGCGTAAGGCATGGAAAGGAAGGAAGGAAAGGAAGGCAAGACCAGTTTAAAGATGAGTTCGAAATGAGGAGGACATTCCGAGTCTCTAGTGTGAAACATTTATATCCTAATTCTTCCATAATCACTTTGGCCTGACAGGAAATTGCATGGGAGAGTTATGTATTTATTCTACCTGTTAACCATTTTCCTCTAGCGAGGGTTAGGAAAAACTGCTCTGGGTGTTAAATCGTCATCCCGGTTGGCTGAGAGCTATTCGTCTTCCACGTGGGGCCACTACAGTACTTCCAAGTTCGTCGTTTCCATCATTTGATACACTTGGGCAGCGGGCCGTTATGTTCATTGTGTTATTCTTTAGTAATAATAATAATAATAATAATAATAATAAATATTATTATTATTTAATGCACAATTTTCTCTTCAAATTCATAAACATTTCCAAATATATTAAAAATGAAAAAATATTAGAAAATATACGATAAAAATCTGATGACATAAAACAATAATATACTTAAGAGAAATCAATTTATTACATAAAATAAACAAACGTGGTCTGCGCAAACACCAACGGCGAGTCCCAGTGTAATCACTGATTTTCAGACTTACTGACAGAAGTTACAATAATTTCTTCAGTACAATAAATAATACGATTCAAAACAATAAATAATTACAATTTAAAAACAACAATGCATTGTTACTCAATAACACGGTCGCAATTTGAATTTCTTCCGACTGCGAAACATATTCTTCGAGCGTAATTACGTCCAACAATGTGACGGGAAGGTGACAATTATAGATAAAATATATAGTAAAATATAGAAAAGGTCAATTTCAGGGCAAGGCAAAATGTACCGTAATCAATCAGAATTGGATATAAAAATGTATGAATTGAAATAAAAAAGAAAGAAATAAAATAGAAAAAAGATAAAAAGACAAGATAAAAAAACTTGCATTAACGATAGTTGTCGCGTCCTTAGCCCTTCGACGAAACCACGAGAAATTTAAAACCCTTAAGTCCTTTGGTGGTTGATATAAATGAACTCCAAGATTTCGATACCGAAACCCATACCAAACCATACCAAACCATACGAAACCATACGAAACGATACCATACCATACCAAACCATACGAAACCATACGAAACGATACCATACCATACCATACCATACGAAACCATACGAAACGATACCATACCATACCATACGAAACGATACCATACCATACCATACCATACCATACCATACCATACCATACCATACCATACCATACCATACGAAACGATACCATACCATACGAAACGATACCATACCATACCATACGAAACGATACCATACCATACCATACGAAA
>BOPP01000146.1:2885535-2905085 GCA_017312745.1 Gryllus bimaculatus
ACACTTTGAACCACACTTACCGATTTATTTGATATCTACATGTTATCAAATTTGTGATTTATTGCTATCAAAATTTTGCCAATAATATCAGATGTATATACAGCAGATGATCCGCTCCTTTGACAGCCCAGAATTACCCAGACTCTCACATAGTTCACTATGAGTTGAGACTCTTGCAGCAACAATTCGTTCCTCATCAACAGGACGTGGAGCCAAAACCGAAGATAATAACTTACATGATCTATAACTTACATGATTAGTTTCAGCAGAATAGGGCGACTCAACCGCACTTTTTTATAGCGCCCGGCGACACCGGTCCAACAACGCCGGGGAGTCAGCCAGAAGGGATAGGCACTGTCTTCTTGGTGAAACGTGTACATACACTATGTGATCAAAAGTATCCGGATATGTCTAAAATGGTGTTATGGTGCGACCGTGTTTTTCATGGACGGGGCTTGACCCCTTGTTGTTTTGTGTGCCTCTATTACGGCATAGGCCTTCGTTGATGTTTTCAACATCTTCTCGCTTCCCACTGTTGAAGAGCAAATATTTTTCAAATTCCTACAATTGAACCCAGGATAGAGCCTCCGGATAATTCTGCCACTACCTTCAGAATTAAATACGAATAAGCGATGGACAAACGTGTGATGAACGTAAACACACACACACACACACACTTTACGATTTACAAATTTAAAATATAAAGTGAAGCACGGTTTCGAACGCATTCATGGATGAGACGGTCTTTGTCGTTTTGGTTTCGTGAAATAATACAAAATTCTGAACTCTAACACGTAGGTATGGTAGCATGCTGAGGCTGTAGCCAAGAATCCTTGGGCCATAAAAAATATTGATCTTAAAAGAGGCAGGTGTTATACGAAATATAAATCTTTTAAATCTTCACCTGACATAATATGTTTACGTATACTTACGAATGTATGAGCATGGAGAAGAATTTACATCTTCGGAATAACTCAGTAAGCTGTTTCATCTGCTTTGAAATGACGAAGGCACTTAATGTAGCAGCCACTACTTCCAGACCGCCAGAGTGAAGTGTCATAATTTAATTTTACTGTTATTAGGTACTCACTTCTCACATTAAATATTTAAATTATATAATATTTAAATATTAAATATTTAAGATGTTTATAAGTGACGAAATATTAGCCATAGAAAGGGTGGTCACGGTAAATTGTGTACAGAGGAAAGGATATAGTCGGATGTGAAGGCCTTATGTACAGTATGTGAATAATAACGATAAGTTATTCAAGAAGACTCGTACTGTAGCAACCTGCTAAAGGAAATACGTTGACTACGGGTCGAGGAAGGTTATGGGTGAATATACCGTAAAATCCGAAGATATTCGCAATTGGTATATTGCTGTTAGCTGAACATTGTGTCTGTTGAAATTTGTGTTAGTTATTAAAGAAATATCGTCAACTTATTAGTGAAATTTCAGAGGATCGCGGTTACTCGACTTATAGAGCTGAACGTGTCGTTGGCCAAGCCGTTGCATTCACGGAAAAAATGTTGATGATGAGATGAAGTTGATGAGAAGTTGAATTTTGACTCCACCTTTCCCTAGATGCTCATGCCATCAGGGACTACATAAAGATGTAACTGATGGACCCCCCCCCTTGAAGGGCTGGGAGGAGGAAGTAAAGCAGGGTAGTTAATACATTGTCAATTTACTCTGTTTCTTTAAAAAATAAATTTGGCATAAATAACAAATTACCCTTCATTGTTTTTCCAGGAGAAATATGCCATAGGTATTAATTATTTTTTATATTTGAATGTTTTATCGTAAACATGTTCTGGGATCGACGGCCTAGTAGTTGCGACGAGCATTCGCGCGCTGCGCTGGGTCGGGGGGGGAAGGTGACGTTTCATGGATGGGGGGGGAGTGGTCGATATCAATAATTCGACCAGGGCCTTCTCGAACCTCCTCATGCCTCCGCTTTCTTATCCCTACGTGATCAAAGAGGCGCGATTTACGAAGGTCACATTTTGCGAATATCGGAGGTCTCACTTTCCTTATCTCAGAATTAAATTGTATAAATCGGAATTATCTGTACCACTAAAATTTTGCAGTTCATGATCTCGAAATAAAGATTCCGCTCAATACTACTAAATCATAGAGTAAAGAACGCAGCTCATAATTATTTTTCAATTTTTTTTTTGAATTAACGGGAATATTTTAAAACCAGAAATTTTGAAATTTATTTTTATACCTTGCATTTGGAACTTCATTTTCACACAAAAATGTTCATAATTTGTGTTACCTATTCGGTGGCGGTGCATTAAGTTAAAGAAATTTCAACATGAACGGGACGGGACTAATCAATCGCAAGGATCGTGCTTCACTTTACCACGATACCTGGCCAATTTTCACTACAATTAAGTTCAGAACCTTCCATCTGCGTCAGTGACGATGATATTAAGTCTCCAGCTCAATCGGTCCACGAAGCTGCTTGCGCGAGATTGGACGCAGCGGGGATATGGGGGTATTTTTTCATCTCCAAAAAGCATTCAGTGTGAACGGCTGTGCATATTTTCAACAATCTCAACTAAAGCGAGTAAATAGGAAATGAAAACTGTAGAGACAAAAATATATATTTTAAAGTACGGCTTATTAATGAGAAAAAGATTGAGCACTCAGAGAAAACACCATCCGTTTGATTAGCGATGAAGCTGAGGAGACTCACGAATCTGCAGCTTTGCATTTTGGAAGCGATGTTAGGAAGCGCGCGGCGAGCCAGAGCACTATATGCTACATCTTCACACCTCTGTGGTCTCTAGTAAACATAGAAAAAAATGCAGGATGCATTTCCGGAGTGAATTTAATATTAATGAGTTGTTAAACAAATAGGAGTTGCTGCTGTAGTACGATCAAAGACAATGTGAAGAAATAAGAAATACCTACAATGGATTAAAATTTTTTTACCAATAAGAAACTGTTGAAGATTTTCGATCTAGAAAGTGTAACCGTTTGTTTAACATTTGTTCTACAACATGTGTCAAAATAACCCGAAACTACGAAAACGCGCATACGTGACAGAATTTATCGGTTCATTGAATGATGACAAGCTGTATTTTGAAAGAAAAAAATATATATTTCATAGAATGATTAAATTGACTATTTTCCAAAAAAATGTGAGCGGAGGTCAAAACACCCCGATGTTGGTAGGTTTGACGGTTCCCGGAGTTTCAAGGGTTGTAGAACGAGCAGGTTGTGTGAAAAGAAAGCTGACTTGACTTAATTAACTTATGAGAGCATTCACTCTGCGTGGACTGCTAATACCCACACGTTCTTTGTCTTACCAGGAGGGTTTTACTTCCAAGGGTGGGAACCTAGGCGTTAGTCTTTATCCATGCCCCCTCCCCCGTAGGTGTTTAAGAGCACCTCAGAATACGCCAGAACGCAGCACCCCGCCAGGGCGCCACGCCAATTAAGCCTGGGTAGGGCCACTCTGCCAACTTACAGGTACTACTGTCCTGGCTAGCATCGGAGTGTAATTTAGCACCATTCACATTGCGCCGGGACGAATCCCTGATCAATAACTCATGAGTATCGGACACTGCAATGACGAAGCCAAATGCACAACGGAGTCGCCCACATTGAAGTCCAGGTGGCTCGGGGCCCCCAACCCGTCTCCTCACTACAACCACCTTGACGCTATCGACGTGAATATCGCTGGAATCTAGAGCAACTTGACGAGAGATTTCGTGTTCCCTGTCGGACGTTTTTATGTGGGTTTCGGAACAAATCCCGCACCCTATCCAGTTCAATGGTCGGTCCAACTGGTGGGTTAACGGACTACACCTGTCACCAGTAGCTTAGCGCCGCCTTTTCACTGCATCCAGCTTGGAGCTATCGGCAGAAGTACTGCCGAGAATGTAGGGTTCTTGTGGACGTAAGCAACCTCCAGCAAGAAACCTCCGACCCTTCGGACATTAGCTCCCTCCTTGCGGGGAGAAGCACAATATCTGTGGCAAAAATATACTTTTAATTTATTCCAGTCTTTTAAAATTTTGAGATTGTTAATTATGTTGATGCACATGAGACTATGCTGAGCCGCCGCCACTGCCGTGCCACATTCTCCACTGCCACGTGTCCAAAGACGTCTACAAATTTTCAATGCAGCGACTCATTGTAAATACGCTCCCCACCAAATGCTTGGCGCGGAGGATGTCCACGTCCTTTCGACAGAAAAGTGCCTCATCAGGCAAAATCCATTTCACCCACATCAGTCTTCCCCCGGAAATCAAGAAAATTTGCATGGAAACTGCATTTCAGCCGTCGCTGCAATTATCCTAGAGCGGGCGGACAGTCCCCAGTAATGACATTAACAAAATTTTAATAAAGCCCGCCCAGAGGAAGCTCGCTTTGGCAGGAATGTCGAAATTTTCCGCTGAGGGCAATTTCAAATTTGATCGGTTGCCGACTAACCTGTACTACTCGTCTTTTGTATCAGAGGACTGACAGAAAGCGACATTCACGGAGAATGGATAGCTCTGTTGATGGGAAGAAGAGCTGAAAAAATTACGTATGTTATAAACTGTGAGAGAAATAACGAGCCTGCAGCTTCTCCATGCAATATTGGTTTAGCGGTGAGTTGTCATTAGCATTTAAATTGATATAATTCAAGGAGTTTTCATTGTCAACAATATTGTTTATTACAAGATCAGCTTTCGATGTATTGTATAACTATGTACTACTAGTAACATATTAATTCTAATATTTTAATTTGTTTGTATTTATTGTACCAGGAAACTGATGTTGATGGCTAAGTCATCGAAAGCTGCTCTTGTAATGAACAATATTTCTGGCAATAACACAGATACTCTTTGATAATGACACAGATACTCTGTGGTAAAAACGGACGAACTCTCAGTTTGTCCATGCGAGAAGCGTTCCCGAGCACATCCGAACGAATAGACTTATTTGGTAGATCTTGGAAAAAAATGATGGGGCAAACATTACATTATTATTCCATCGCATGGCTATCTAGCAATCCGCGAGAACACCAGTAATAGCGAGTTTATATATACATAATGTCCATAGAGCAGATAGTTAATTAGAACTGACTGCAGAATAACTTATCATTGAAGAATTGCTAATGGTCGCATTGGTCTGGTAACTGCTATCATCAGGCATTGGCAGGTCGGCGCTGGTCGTATGGGTGAGCGAAACACCACCGCAGCCGTCGTCTGAGATCGACTCCAACACACACCGCCAGCCCATTGTGAGAGGGTCCGACTGCTGACGCCCCTGCCGATTGCTCGGGGCCATATCAATATGTTCCGCCTCAGCACGAAAGGATGACGAAACAGTTTCAGCGATTACTACAACGTAATCGGACTGAGACATGGCCTATTAAATATGTTATTTAAAATTTAAGGAAGTGGTTGCTGCAGAACATAGTTGTACAAATGGTTAAAAAAAGTGCCAAGAGCACGCGAGCCGGGTGCGAAAGGTTATGTAAACACTGAATTAAATGCCTCTTCACTTAACTGCTAAAAATTAATTTAATTTGTATAATGTTGCGTATTGTAATATATAATCGGTGTTCCTGTGCGGTTTTTGAATGTACTTTATCTACTGCTTAGACATTAACACAGTCCAAATTAATTTAATAATAAGACTGGTAGGTTGGTAAGAGGGTAGAAGGGCAGGGCGTGAGGGAGAGGAGGGGGAGAGGAGGGGGAGAGGAGAGGTGGGTTGGGGTGGCGGTGGCCCCTCGGATACGATTGCGCTGCTGAGGCTCCGATCGAAGCCTGATGAAAGTTTCACGGCCCCGGCCAAGGCCGAAGACCGACTTTCTTCCCTCGCTCATAATGCATCGGAAACGTCGAGCTGGTGCCCTTTCCCGCTAAACGCCTGTTGGGACTCCAGTTCCCCTGCGGCAGCGCGCCCCGTCCGCGTGCGGCCCAAGCGGAGGCGCAGTCCAACGCTTCTGCCGAAGACATTCACCTTGCGAAACACGGCCTCGCAAACGTGCTTCAGCTGGGTAGGGAGTTACCCCTCAGGGATGCATCACACAGATTTAAGAGGAAATAAATAGAATTTGGAAGATTTTGAAATATGGAAATATGCAGACACTTACTATTTAACCCGCAACACTCGTTACGTTGCAACACACGTCACAATTTAGAATTCTGTTACTTTTAATCTTTGTTTTAATTATCCCCTCCTCTGAGAGATTTTTTCCTCTCACTATCCTTGTTACTTAAGTAGCTTCAGGGGGGTTCTTATTTACTAACAAAAACGAACTTAATTTTAGCTCCATTTAATTGTAAATATAAAATAGCATATGCTCTTTTGCATCGTTAGTTTGAACTTTTTCCTTAAATTAGGAAATGTTCTTTTAGTAATGATCTATTTAGGTTAATTGCATTACTTTGTTTTCACTTACACAACATTCATACTTCATTTTCATTATATACCTAACTACACATTCCATTGTTTCACTCCCTCTGTTCTGCTCTTCAATCACTATTCTCACGTTTGCCGTGATACTATCTTACCTCAGTGTCCGTGGCGCTCAGGCCCGTTGAGGGGCGTGGCAGTCGAAGCACGGCGTCTCGTTCTCCACGCGTTCCCCGCGCTACGAGTTACGGCCCAAGATGGAGAAAGGGTCGCCAAACGATGTGGCTGTGAAACGTTTCAAGATCAGTTTGCGAAGTGCGAAATGATCGCACGGTTCAAACTACTTTCATATATTTTACTAATTATGATTTTCTAATTCAAGAAAGCAAAGAATGGATAGAATTTTGCATCACTAACAAAATTATGTAATCAGAAAATCATTATCTTTGCACTCGCTACCAACACGCAAACGGCAACAATACGGTTACAAATTAGTATAATAATAGAAGCGTTTATCTCAAACGTAAGTGACATCTTGTCGCTGAATCCATACAATTTGAAAGAGAATTTCCATTTCAAGTGAATTTCATTTTAGTCTTACTTGAACAGTTCCTGCGACGAGAGTGATTGGGCCGGTTCCGCGGCGTCCCGTCCCCAGCTCGGGGAGCGGCGCGTGGAGATTCATTGGCGCGGAATGGCGCCATTCGGCACACGACCCTCTGCTTCGTCCCTTGGCCCTGGCGGCACAATGCGCTCGACACATTGTGTTCATGTATTTCTGAAGCAAAGTAAATTTGTCAGTGTTTGAGTCAAAAGCTGAAAGAGTGTAGAAAACATACTTGGAACTGAAAAGGGCTTAGTTGAAACAATCACGTTATCAATTATTTTGATACTCATCCACGCCAAATAAATTTCACGAGCTTTGGAAAATCGTTATGGTACTCAGTATTACTTTCTGGTATGCATAAGAATAAAGGGAGTAACATACATTGTATAGATAGAGTTGCTGTAATGCTTGCGGAAAATCAGTTTGAGATTTCAACGAAAATACACTTTTTGGGTCCCCCGTTACTGGAAAAGGTTTTCCCCCCAAAACGTTTGTCAGTCAGTCTGTCCGTCTGTTTATTGCGTGATGAATGGTAGTGTAAACTATTTGTAGGATTTTTGCCACAAAAAATATACAATCTTTCTAGACCGGTTCGAGATCTTACAATTTTGAAAAGAATTCGTTAAAATTCTAACCTCCATAAATCTTTCCAAACAGTGATCAATACAAAGATTTAACTTCAAATTTACTTGAAAATAATGAGGAACCTATGGGCTTTCCTTATTTCTATTTATCTAAAAATGATTGCAATATATGAATGCTACCCTTTTGTTACATTATTTATTGAAATGTATTTTCCTTTTAGGTATTTACTTCTGGGTGTTTGTGATTTAGGTTGTTACTTACACTAAAACAATCCCTGTAAAGCAGATACAATGGCCTGAGCAAATATATAAAAAAGTTTGTTAAGAACACGGTGAAAAACACACTTTTGAAGATGGCATAGATCCGATTTTTACGGATTTACCTGAATTTTCAAAAATGGGAAGAATTGGAATTTTTCAACGCCTTCCTACAGCTACAATATTGAAGATATAATTTTTTTCTTGAAACGAAATTTACTTTACAGTCAGTTATTTAATAAATATCATGAACATTTTTTGTAATTGAAAATATTAGTAGTGTTTGCACAATTTTGAATATCTGGGCAATATTATAAAATAATAAAAATATTTTATTAAAAATTGCCCTAATTTTTTTCATTAACCTTTTTTGATAGAATAGTGCTAAATGCACTGAATGACAACATAAACGCCATTTTTATATAGTCTTTTGTTTTTTGGAAAATTACAATTGTAATATTTTATGAAGTTAATATTTACATTATGAGCGCTTTTACATCGTTGCATTTATCAGACTTCAAAGCTTCAAATAATTTCGTATAAAGTTTCTCGAAACCTCAAAACTTTTCAAAGAAAATTAACTCAAAATTGCTTATTTTCAGAAAATCTCGAAAGATATTTTTTCTGAAATGGTTCCAAATTTGTCAATATTTTTTCAGTTAAAACAAATTTCACTCTTCTATGATATTCTTAAAGTCGTAAGGCGTGAGAAATTGTGAAAAAAATATTTTAGGCACCTGTAGGTACAGTTGAGAAGAGGTTGGCCTAAAACCGGTAAGGTATAACAGGCTAAAGAAATTAGAAATCTAACTAGTAATAGAATGTCTGTGCTATTCTGTAATACTACTAGTTTTTTCAATATGTCAATTTCAAATGTTTCTTTGTTTGATTGTTAGTGATTCCGAGCGCGTCAACATCTAAAGTCATTATTCCCATAATAGTGCATGTTTTCCCCTCGGGCGATGGCGGTGACCTTCCCCCGCTGGCTGGCGAGATACGACACCGACCTGCCGTCAACTACCGGGGTTTTCCACTCAACCAGGTATCTCCCACCACCGGGGCACCGCCCCAGCCGGGACAAGTTCTAAGCTCTCGATCGGTCTTCCGACATGTGTGATAGTGTAGAGCATGTTAGTATAAGTGTGTGTAAGTAAGGGGTGAGGATAGGACAAGGAAGAAGAAGGAAAGATCGTACGCGGTCAGTAGCCCCTTTGTTATAGTACTGATCCGGCATTCGGCTGGTGTGTGATCAGAGAAACCACGGAAAACTACCGATCAGAGCAGCTGGTCGCCAGAATTCTCCTCCAGAGAGAGACACTGAATTGAACCTATCTGACAAGCTAGTATCGAAAATCATGTTACTGTCGAGACTCGAACCTAGGACCTCCCGGTCAGAGGTACCACAGTGACATCAGATGACTCGAGCCACCTCTCGCGGTATTTGATGGGAATTGAAGAAAATTGTACTTGAAAATCTCTTTTTTAAGTATCATTGTACATGCAAAGTTCTTTGAATAAATATTAGGGTATTGCAAGTTTAATTACAACAGTAATGATACAATATTGAGATGACTAATTCACAATTTGAGATGACTAATTTATGACTAATTCACAGACCATATTCTCATCTGCTTTGAGATATGATTAGAATCACTTCATACTGTATTATTTTCAGTGACAATATCGGAACAAAGAAAGTCATTCCTTATAACAAGTTCTTTAATTTCGAATTCGACGCACTGACCTAACACTTTGAAGGCTTTTTGGATTACGCTAAATTGATGCTAATAATATGACGCTTTCCCAAGTTTTTTAGCCCTTTTATAATTTCTCTGTTACATATATTTTTATCTTCCTTGTGCATTTTTCTTTGTACCGTAAGTACCTTTCGTTATTTCCGTACGATTTCCAATTGGCATTTGTCTCCTCGCTGAATGTGACGACCCGAGATATACCCCTTCAACCGCCTCGTTTCCTTATCAAAGTTACTGAACTAACTGCCATGAGCAGTCTGACGTGATAAGGTTGGGCTGTCGAATCACGGAATTCTCAAAGATAGACATCTGAATCCATTCCCTTAAAACGTTTGCGTAACTCCTGCCCTAAGTATTGCTCTTTCGGTATCAGATCAGGTTCACGGCTGTGAACATCTCCGCTGGATGCGAAGGAAAGGCGGCTTGTTTTCGACAAATGTGTAAGTCTCCGACTTGATCTTAAATAAATTCCATTCTTGTAAAGTGCGTAAACATAGCCAGAAAACAGACGTGAACAACCAGTACCAAATTGGTCTTCATAACAGTCTACGACTATGACAAAGAGTTGTTGCCTGTTTTTTCGTGTGTTTGCTGTTGGGGATGCGTGAAATTTTTCTTGAATTAGATAGTAATACTCTTTCTAAAATGTGCTCTCACTAATAAAATCAAAGATTAGAAACTGTAACTAGATCATTAGAATACCACTATTTTATCGTGAAAACATGTGGCATGGCAAGCACATCATTTGTGGCAATGCATATGAATCAAAGCAACGAATGCCAAAGTAACATTGCTCAAAGAAGATTCAGAAGATAGATTGCAAAATATAATACACAGTTATAAATATATGATTCACGCTATATATCGTGAATTAATTGTTAAACACGATACGTTTTGACCAAAAAAACATTCCCACTGGTCAGGAGACGCCACTGTTTTGAGCCCTCATGGATTGGCGCTCCAATTAATTTGCTTGGCAGGAAATGCATTTGGTGGAGCCACGTGGCTCGGTGCCGAGGCCTAACTGTTTTTAAAGTTTTCACAAAATCGGTCGCTGGCCTGGAAAGGGCGTAAGCGTTAACTTCACTTCGCAGCCTAGTTGTCGCCCCGCACGCGCTGACCGAGCGACCGAGTGGCAAAGCGGGCGGGCAGGCGGGCGGGCGGGCTCCTTCCGGGTGCGGGGGCGGCGGGCGTTGACCCCGCTCGGCACGCGAAACTTCCCCCAGCCACTGCCAGCCCCACAGACACGGCAGCCGGCGACCCTCCCGCCGCGCGAGGCCCTGGGGCACACCTGCAGAGGGAGGCCGGACGCCGCGCCGCCGCAAGCGCCGGGTGCAGAGCTTGAATTAATGGGTCTTTAACAAAAATAACAACGATCCTTTTGAAATTGCTAGAATTGTTTTTAGATTTCGTTGATTAGATATTTCGATGGAAAATATCTTTAAAAGGAGGTTGATCAAGCCGGCGTAGACACAATAACAGATTTAAATAAGGATTAAATAATAAGAATTAACCGCCACAATAACAGAATTAAATAATTTTTAATTAAGTAATTAAAACAAATATATAATCTTTAACTATTTATTAACTAATTAGCTACCACAATACTAGCCTTTCGCCTTTCATATGTTTCTAAAGAACTGTGATTAGGAGTAAATTGATTTGAGGGAAATTAATTAGAAATTTTATTGTTAAAAATCCGTCACAATCTGTCTTATGTGATTCTGATTTGAAAGTTACATCAGCTTGAAGGACTCAAAAGTCGGTCAGTAAGAAGAGAGATTGCGTGTTAAACCAATACTATCGTTACTTCTATCAAAAACATTCTACACCACTATCGCCTTATATTTTTCAAGTCGTACCTTACTTACCATAGTTTGGTCGAGAGGAGGAAAGACGAAATTTACGCATGTCACCGTCGCGAATGGTGCCATTGTCGCGCAACTCATGACTCATTCCGACCTTAATTTAACTTCCCTCGCGGTGTTCCTACCCGTTTGTCCATCCGAGCGGGAGTGGTCGCGTTTGAGCGAGAACGACTATGCCCACGAGTCGAGACGTTGGCCACTCGCTGAGTAAACAACAGGCTGGGTGTCACGGAATCGGACGTTGCGTACTTGACGCCAACGTGCTCCAGCTGAGATTACACTCTCATTATTTAGAGACGGTAACACATCAGCGAATCAGTGGTGCGAATTCTTCCTTCCAATGCACCGAGATACTTCTTTGATACTCCGAGAACAGCTTTGCCAGGCTAGAATAAACCAGATATTATCCAACATTGAAATGCAGACGAAGAAAAAAAATCAAGGAACTCTACTCATGCTAGTCATCCATACAAGAATCTAGATATGCACATTAATTTAGATTCATAAAAATGTATATAATTTGTCCTCTAAAATATAGCGCGTCGTTCAGAAGTTGTCATCATATCGTTGTATTGACATTCATGAATTTACAAGATTAACGTTTGCGAAAACACGTTATCGTGTATCCTATATCTCTAAATATAGAGTTGAGATGTCCTGTTCTAGTGGCAAATTTTTGAGTGCTTTCTCAATTAAAATGAGGGACACGTTGAAAATTCGTAAATTTGCATTGTATTTACCTTTCATAATTATTATGCATTATTCTTAAAGTAGAAAAACGCATTTTCTGGATGCTGTTTGAGCTGGAATCGTGTACATTAATGCCGCTAATACGATTTTTTTTCAATTTGAAGACAATTAAAAAAAAATAATACCATTTGTAGCGTCAGGTTGGATGCCCTGCAGCTCTAGGGCGCCGGGCAGACGCGAGGAGGCTCTCATAGTTTAGGGTAGTACCACCGCGTCGGGGTAGCAGATATTTTGGAACCAAGTGGACGCCGTTTTGCTCTCCGAGCAAATAGGGTGTCACGTGGTAGTATGCAAATCTCCCTTCCACGCTCATCGGTGACGCAAGTGGGCTGAGCCCGGCCGTATAAAAATAAGCTGATTCTCCGGGGGAGGTTTGATCTTGAAAAATCTCACGCTTTGCGCAAAATCGACGTCCAGACTGGAGCGTGTTCGTGCATTGCACGGGTGATGGAAGTCACATGACTGGCGCGGTAGGAGCGTGTACTCGAAAGGCGGGGCCTTTGTGGTAAATGTGGTGTATCCACAGGGATGTATGATGGCGGCTGGAGGTCGGCAAATACGTGAACTTGAGTAGAAACAATGGTATAAATTACTTTGTACAATAAATAAACTTTTATATACTGTTATTGTCTATGTGGCTTACTGCCAATACGCCATATATTTTCATGGAGATTTGTCTTGTTGAAATGTTGCAATTTTATTAAAAACAGTAAGTTCACATACTTTAAATCTCAGTAATTTAAAACTACTTATATGCAAATTAGTAAACAAATTCTCAGAAAAAAATATCCACTTTACCAAAAAAAGCTAATTTTTTCATTCAGTGAAAAGCTTTTCTTCAAATGTAAGTAAACCAAAGAGATTGTGTTTCAGCACAACTACGATATATTCCAATTACGTCACAGTGCATGACAACTAAAAAACCTAAAATCGCAAACAAACCCAGTAAAAGAATCCGGACGCATACCGAACCAAAGCACTGTTTCATTCACAAGTTACACCTAATGGCGCATTTCACCACACATGGCAGGGAACTGCCGAGATTCTCCGAATGCAGCGATGTTTGGAGTGCTTATTGTCGTACAATGGAATACGATACGATCATAATGCATTGCTTTTGTAAGTTTGTTTGGTCATCGCCGCATCTACTGATGACTGTACGCCTCGCCATTGTACCGTGCATTCGCTGCTATCACTCACTTTTCACGTACCCTCTGCAGCTGCGTCCCCCATGCAGCTCGATTGATTCGTGTTTCTGGACGCGCCAACTGCTAAGGTCATTAGTCTCGTAAATGCAGTGCAGGTTTTTCCTCGGGATGTGGCGGTGATCTTCTCCCGCTGTATGGTGTGATCCGGCTACCTGTCGGCTAGCGGGGTTTCCCTAACCAGATATCTCCCATCAATGGAGCACCACCCCAGCCGGGATAATACTCTTTGACCGGGACAAGATCTAAGCTTCCGAACGGTTCCTCCCACATGTGTGTTAGTGAAGTGTATACATAAATGTAATTACATAAATGTAAGTGTATACAAGTAAGGGTGGACGATAGGACAAGGAAGGGGAAGGAAAGATCGAGCGCGATCTATGGGCCGCTGGTTCGGGTCTGCTCCGGCATTCGCCTGGTATTGATCGGAGAAACACGGAAAACTACTGATCAGATCAGCCGGCCAGTAAAATTCTCCTCCATACTGAATTCGACCTACAAGAAGCTATTTAGCTAAAGTCGAAAATCTAGTCAACAATATGACTCGAACCTCGGACTTCGAACCTAGGACCTCCCGTTCAGAGGAACTCGGGTGACATCAGTTGATGCCCTGAGCCACCTATCTCGATGGTCATTAGTCGTATTAGTGTGGTACACCGTGGGAAATACGGTACCGATCTGCACGTCGACTGGCGGGATTATCTCCCAACAGTATCTCCCATCAGCGAGGCACCGACCCAGTCGAGACACGTTCTAAATTCCCGACAGGCCCTTCCGACTAGCCTCCCGGCATGTGTGTTAGAGTAATGATTGTAAGTGTAACTGTGTAAGTGAGGGATAAGGTTAGTACAATAAAGAGGAAGGCAAGATCGCACGCAGTGCATGGCCTGTTTGTTGATGCTTTTGCATCCATCTACATCCATACCAAGAAACGTACTACCAATTGTACAGTACAAGTTGTATTTAAAAGTTTTCATAATAGGGATCACAGAGAAACTGCCAGTGTCGTGGCGTTGTCATTTTGGTATTGAAATCTGATCTCTCGAGAAAGACTTTAGCAAATGCAGCGCGAGAAATTCGAATTTGCAATTTGAAATTGGCAAAATTATTCTTAACTAATCATTTTTTAAACGTACATGATCTTTTTCAATGAACTGACTTTTTGGAACAGATTTCATTTAACAAAAAATATTAACAATATTATTTACGTTTGCATGATATTGGTCTTGTTATTTTCAAAATTACGGAAAGTTTGTCGGATATGAGACCAGCACCAATATTTTACAGTCCCTTGATTCATACGAGCAGAAAATGTAAAGAAAAAAAAATATGTATGAAGAAAATAATTGTTTAAAAATTGCCTGTGTACCACTCAAAACTATATATTTGATATTAATATTATTATTGTTATTATTATGATAATGATATTCTTTTAAGATCTGGTTTTAACAAATATATTTTAATTTTAGAAAAACGTTTTTTCAGTACTGTAGTTTTAGGAAGACTGAAAAATTTTGTACTTTTCCAATTTTCAAAAATTGGTGACTTAAAGAAATGGCATATGTTACATTTTCATTTAAGTGCATTTTGCTCTATCCGAAAAAAATTAAAGAAAAAATGTTGAGCCATTTTAACGAAAATTTCGAAAATATTGAGGCGTTACAAGTACACCTAAAAAGCAAAACATCCTATTCAAATTCAAGGGTCCGCAGCATCGGTAATATCGATTGACGATTTTAATGAAGATTCTGCGTACGGTTTAGCCACTAGCTTTGTTCGCATGATGAACTCGGCAAACAGATGAACGCAGACAGACGGACAAACGTTTTGCCGTAAACCAATTAATCAGTATCAATGACTCACAAAACTTTGACCCTCACTGCACAACGTGTTAGAAAAAGTAATTTACGCAAGAACAAGGTTTATTTACTTTTTCGTTACCAGGGCCCAAGAAAGAGAGTTTTTGTGTCAAAAATTCGCCGTTTTTCGGCAGCATTGCAATTCTTTCTCTATACCAGGTAAGCAATGTGCGAGAAAGTAAAAATAAAATAGAAGCGTTAAATCTGAGAATAGAACACCACTCAGATTTTGAATTCTGTCTTGTGCATCAGGTGAAAACGAAAGAGCTAGAGAAGTCTGTGCACTCATTCCAAGGAGTTGTGACAAAGTTCCTATGAGGGCGCGTGGCTGCTGATTTGGGGCAGTCGGTGCGCGAGCGAAGCGTTCGTACCGAAAAAACGCCAGGGGCATTGAGCGAGATGGTATCTTCCTCCGCCGCCACCACGCCATCGGCCCGCCCACGTCCGCGACGCCAAACACGCCTGGAATGGTCGCTCGTTCTCGCTGGATGGTGACGCGTCTTGCGTATGTACGAGTAAATAAGTATGCAATATTGCCTTTTCTACACCGCTCTGTTGATGCATTCATCATTCGCGTCGAAATTCATCGTTCTGAATTAGATGCATGTGCGGTCAAAAAACAGTAAAAAAGATATGTGAAGTTTGCGGCGAAAGTCAAATCTGGACTTATTTCCTTGAGCTCTGAAATACCTACTCTCCCTTTTTTGTACCATTCTTCATTGAATTATGAACAAAGGTAAACAGTGGTTGGAGCAACATTTGATAACATTTCAATTTAAAATCGTTCAGAAAACAATAGTGTGTCGCGAAAATTGTACCACGTTAAAAGGTCCAATTCTATGATTTAGAAAAAAATAATACAATTCACGGGAAGAAATGTTTACAATATTAAAATATTCATTAGAACGATATATGTTTACATTTCCCCCTGATTTCATAACATTTTGCAACATATTTCAAATAAATATCTGATGCGTAGTATATGTATATCGGGAAAGAAGTGAGTATTGGTTTTCCAGAAGGTCTCAGTAATTTCATGCCCTGCAAGATAGGATAGGTGATGTCAAGGTCTGTTGAAGTAACACGCGACTGAACACGTTAGAGTCACGAAGGTATGTGCAATAGTGCATCATTAACATTACGGAATCGATTCATTCCACCCAGACAAATTGCTGAATATTTACTACCCTCGTAAACGCAAGCGATTTTTAGATTTTGCTAAAATAATGTTCTCCCATAGTAAATGACTTTAAAAAGCTAAATTAATACTATTAGTTTTAAATTTTTCAAAAAATCGTAATGTGATCGGTAATTTAGAATCAACTTAAGAAAGCAGAAACACGTATAAAATATTTCATATATGATATATATGTATATATGATTAATCATAACATCGATCAGTAAAAAGGCTAAAGGCCTTAGATGCTAAGCCTTCAAACTAACAAAAAACCATTAATATTAAAGAAATTACCACAAGGAGAGAAAAATGAACTGAGGGAACAGGAAAATGGTTATTATCTTTAAATTAATAAAAGAGACAGATGTAGGCGATTACGAGTGTAATAAAATAAATAATGAGAGATTTTAGCAATGGGACACGTTTTTAGTGATTTTCGTGTGAGGAAAGAATAAAACTTGTGGGAAAAAATTGATAATTGTCAGAAACAATGCATTAATTGTCGTAAATGAGATGCCAATAGGAAGACAAAGACGATAGAGCAAGTGAACATAGTGCGCAGGAAGTAAGGACAAGGTGTTGTGGCTAGGTATCTCCCACCAGCGGGGCACCGCATCGGCCAAGACAAGCTCTAAGCTCTGGTCTGGTCTCGTCTGGTCTCCCGTCATGTGTGGTAGTGTAATGTACCTAAGGGGTAACGAAGGAAGGGAAGATCGCGTGCGGTCCGTGGCCCATTTACTAAGGTACTAATCAGTACCCTAGTAATACTAATAGCACAAATCAGAGCAGTCGGGCACTCGAATTCTTCACCAGACAGCGACAGCTCCATAAAGTTACAACAAAAATATTATTTATATTAAATATTTTTTTAAATTGAAATTAAAATCAAAATTTGTCTTATCATTGCGGTCCTAAATTGATATAAAGTTAAATCCGCAATGACAAGAAAATCAAGAAATTACAGGAATTAATAAAAATAATTAATGAGAATTTTTCGCTTTTTAGTTGTTCAACATTTTCCATCAAATAAATTTGGTCACTAATTACACAATTCCAGAAATGTAATTTTTTTACAAACGCTGTTGTAACTTGATGTCAAGTTACAACCTTAATCACAAGAAAACTGAGTAATTACAGAGAAAAATAAAAATAATAACTCCATGGGATGTTGCTACCTTTTTGTTGCTTAACGCTTTCCATGAAAGGAAGTTACTATCTAAACAATACCAGAAATGTAATTTTCCGCAAACGCGGTTCTTTTTGTCATGTCAGCATTTCAATCACAAGAAAATGCGTCGCGCCAACAGCTAACACCAGCGTCGGGACTCGAACCCGGAGACCACCTGGTCAGAGGCACTGCAGTCCCATCAACTGGTGCTCTGAGCCACCAGAGCCGGTGTAAGTGATCGAGAGACAATCGCGCAGGTGTCGAAGCCAGTAGCCAGCCTCCTGTGAGGAAGTCATGTCTCATCTTAACCCTTGGCAAGTTCCTTGAGACTGGGCGAGGCACCTGTGTATCACGAATTCAAAAATAGATGATAGTCACTGCTGACTGAGAGGTTCAAATAATGAGCATTCCAGACCTTCCCGTCCATCTCTCTCGACGTTCCAAAAGTTTGCCGAAAAATGGCAGAAATCGAGTGCGATGGTACCCCACATTCATAACAAGCCGTTCTGAAATGTGAAGGCTCCACAACTAACCCCGAGGGTTATGTCGTTCATGTTATGCGACCCTGGCACAACTCAAAAACTACAAATTTGGAGTTACGATCCTTATTTCAAGAAGTTATTAAAGTAATTAGTTTTAACAACTATGAAGACTTTCAATAATGCTTGCTCTATAATCCATCAATTATTAAGCGCGTGAAAGCTTCAACTGCCAGCAAAAACATTAATCATGTATATGGTGACACATTATTTTCCGATATTGTGCCAGCATTTCAGCCAAGGAACGACGCCATTGCTGAAGCGATTGCGCAATCCGCGCAGCGCGTGACCTGGCTTCGTCACCGAAATGCATTGAACACCTCTCACCAGGCGGTCGAGCCTCCAGCTCACAATGCACGCTGCCACTACCCGTCGCTGTGACGTTAATAGATGACAACGTAAAGATGGTGACGAAAAAAAAAAGAACGTTGCGAGCATTACTTTCAAATATTTATTCTGCCAGTTTGCCAAAATTTAGATTTAGGGAACACTTAATAATTTTAATTTTAATACAAAATTTTTTCTGCAGGGAAAACTAAATCACACTACTTGGGCTGAACCTCTCACCTAATTTCTTAATTTGTATAAATAATTCACTTATGTAAAAACTCGGTTTGGAAGTTGCAATTTATATACAATTATACACGTTCCAAATTTTCAAGAACCTGTGTTTTATATTGTTATAATTTTTTTCGCATTCGCTTTTCTATTTCTTTAATTTACCGGCGCAAAAGATAATTGTAATGAACAAAGCGATACTGAGTGAATCGTTTTCATATTAAACAAATAGAATCTGTGACATAACGTGGCATTGGAACCAACACGGTATCTCTGAAAGCAAAACGTCTGAAAGTAGTTATGTGTTGTTTGAATATATGTTCTTAGGGACACAGTTATTTACGAGATAACGCCTACCAGCAGCGACCCGGCATTGCGGCCATGGGTTAAGGGGATTCTTTGTAGGTATTCTACTAAATTTAAGTAAAAGTTTCCCACCCAACTGAATTAAATCGACTTTCGTGTTTTTTCCAAATACATTAATTAGTTGGAAGGACACCTGTGCGAACCAGGTCAGTTGGCGTACTATGGACAATGAGAAGTGGAAAAAATTGAATCCTTGATTACTCCCGAGTCGTTGTATCTAGTACCTATTGTCCTCCGTAGATGAAGCGCCCCTTGTGGGCCGTCGCCTTGACCTCGAGGAGCGCGGGCGGCGTGGGGGGATCGATGCGGAGGGCAGCGCAGGGCCACGCAGGGCATGGACTACGGAGGGAAGAGGAGGGGGCGGGGGCAGGAAGAGGGAGGAGCGGAGGAGGAGGACGTGAGGAGGAACGGAGGAGGAGGGCGGGATGGGGACAGGAAGAGGCCTAGAGACCGGAGCGGGTGCGGCTGCGGGTGCGGGAACGAAAGC
>BOPP01000146.1:2905110-2928984 GCA_017312745.1 Gryllus bimaculatus
TGTTATGTCGTGTCGCCAATATTGGGTTCTTGTGGATGCACCCGGGTGCGAAAAGCCGTTCGGTCGTGTCGATTTGCCTATCGTAAGCTTATAAGCCATTGGATAAAATCGGGGTATTTTCTGGTGCAACATTGGGAGCCGAGGAATGAAGTGTGGGCAGCTTAAGTTTTATAGGTGTGGTGTGTTGGATTGCGGGAAGGTTGTTGTCGGAGTATTGTCACGTGTGTGCAAGAGGGCGTAGATATGCGGTTCCTGTAGGCGAGCTTTGGCCAGGGGTTATGGTCATTAGATTACTTTCGGGCCTTAAAATGGCGGGTTATCGGTGTGGGTGTAGTAGGATGAGTGGAGTGTGTGCTAGTTTGGATGTGCAGTAATTTGAGTCCCCATTTAGTTCTTAGGTGACTGTGGGCTGTGTGCACATTTGGCAGAATCATTCTTAACATTTGGGCACGTGTTGGAATATTAGATGTAAATTTGCTGGAAGTTTTGCAGGGTGAGTTTTCCTGGAGCATATATGGTTTATGGGGTGCAACGGAAGCATGTGCCATATCTTTCTGGGGGGTGAATGGTTTTGGTGGCATTTTGTTGCTCGGCAGTATGTTAGGCAAGGTGAACAATTTAGTAGGTGTATCTATATTCATTCACAACCAAAAAAATAGTGACGTGCTTTTCTTTCTGGGTTGTGATAGAGTGGTATTAAGGAAATACTGGATATCCGATTATGCGGAGTATGTCTTCAGCACCATTAAGATTATTGGAAGTGTCGTGAACGCCAAGGGGCGAGAGTAACAGGGGTTGGCATGAGACTGCTGTAGGGGGTGGCAATTGAGAATTGAGGGAATATTTTTCGTCTCTAGTTGTAACTGTAACCTCTTTCTTCAGCGCGCCAGATTTTGTTTTTAATAAGGACTTTTTATCGTGTCAGTGTGAGGTCGTCATAGAGGATCGGCATGCATTTTGGGCACAGTATGAGACAGGAGAAGAAAACCGGTGTTCTCCGTTAAGTGAAAATTCAACTAGATACTGAGTTATTGCGATGACGATCGAGTTGTAGAGTGTACCGAATTAATTGGGCCTTGCAGAAGTTAAAATTTACTTAGAACGAAATTCGCAAAATCAAGGTAGAATACTGACAAATCCAGTTGGTATGTGTGACAGGTCAAATTTGCTCTAGGTGAAAAATCAGATTTAGATGCGATGTGTCACTCTTTAATTCAGTTGTACTAAATTGAATTATTTACAAGCAGGGAGGGACACGTGAAACGCGATGCCTTAGCAGGATGTTTTGATAAATGGGGATCCTGAACTGAACTGAAATCGGAGGGCTAATCTGGGTTGTTGGATACTTGAATGGTATTGGTATTCTGAGTGTTGATAAGGAAATTATGTGTATATATTATAGGGAGGGTTTGTTTTTAAAAGTGTCTTGGTTGTTTGTGTGAATGTTGTGGTTGTGTGTGGTGTTTTATGTAACAATTTTAGGGTTGGTTCTATATGAATGCGGATGGTAGATAGAAAGTTCAGGGTTGGTGTTGTGTAAAATAGTTTTCTTTGTGAATGCTTTTGATCGATACAGTGTAGAGATTGAGAGTTGAATTGTGTAGTGGATAAAATTTGTATATAATTGTAACTATGTACGGAAAGATTTTAAATGTTGAAGCTATGGTATAGTTATGTGGGGGAAATCTAGAAGTTAGGAAGGGTGTGAAGTTTTTGTATACCATGTTTAATTAGGGTTGTGTCTATTTTTATTTTTGGGCTGGACTGTAATAATATGTAGTACTAGGGAGTTTTGCTAGTATGTGACTAGAGAGGTTATGTTATATACTTTCTATGCGCAAGTTCACGGGTTCTTTATATAATTGCTGTGACGATTTTTATTGTGGTTGTCTCCTGACTATAAAAATTCTAATGGGATATTTGGAGAAGATGTAGTGTAATTTGTAATTAGCCAGATTCGTGTTTCTGCAATCTAGGGATTGGGAGCGTGATTGTCGGAGTTAGTCTCGCATCAATGGACGTTAGTAGGGTTTTTTTCCGGTAAAGGGAGAACGCGGAGACGGGAGACACAAATGATTTTGGGTTCTTCGTATAGCAGCTTTTCTGTTTACGCGAGGGGGTGGTCGGTGTCTGTAGAGGTTCACGTGGGCCCGCTATAATATACTGCGTGTAGGAGTCCAGTAGGGCTGAGTATTTCTGGAGGACGGTGGTAGGATCATCGTGGCGATGTAGTCAGGAGATCTTGGAGATCCATAGAGCGGTGGCATTGCGGCACGGCGCGAGCATGGAGTCTTAGTTGAAGATATAGCATGCGGACTTTATGTCATTGGGTGCTGCGGTCACGGGGGACGCGATGCGTTGTGTAGTGACGTGCCGGTGATGGTGAAGAGTGGTTGATGTGCGGAACGGTCTATGTACGCTGATTATGTTCAGGATCGGTAGGATGTACCCTAGCGTGGGGGAGGTGCAAAAAAGCCGTTGGTGCGATCTATGTAAAGTGAATCTTAGTGTCCAGATGTACGTCCGGTCACGGAAGACTAGGCTTTCGTAGCGCGGGGCTGAAAGTAGGGTATTTGTGTGTTCTGAATGCACATTCAAAATCATTGGGATGACCTGTTTTGGATAGCTCCGGAGCAGGGGATACTAGGATTTAGAGACTAGGGTGTAGTAAATTATAAGTGTATATATTTGTTTTATGTTTTCTTTGTTAATAATATATTGTTTATGCGAGGTGGTCTGTGGTCGCTGTTTGAGGTATCTCATTTTTGGGTCGATTGTTCCAGACGGACTGATTTCGTTATTGGTGGCAGGTATCGGATCAGGGGGAGGCAGGATGTGCCATCAATATAGTACATAATTGGATGGCAGCGGTAAACGTTCACGGGGGAGAAGGATAGATCACGATCAAATATAACTAATTTGGTGGAGCGTAATCGAATCTCACGGGGGGAGGAGCTAAGTGCAACCCAACTATAGACCATACTTGTGGCACGGTAATACACTAGAGAAAGGCAATAGATGGATTCATTAAGCTTAAGGTTAATTGGAGCTGGTACAGGTGGGTGGGCCAGGTTGCGTGGGCGGGGTGTTAGAGGACAGGTCATAATTACGCTCTAGATGGACGGAGTCGAGAATCAGTCGAGCTCAGAGTCCAGGCCATCATAGGCAGTCGCAGAATAAGGAAAGGAAGGAAGGACGGGGGAATGATCGGCGTCTGGGTGCCATCGTTTTGACAGAATACAATTCAGCATGGGATTGGTGCTAAGTATAGTTAGTGCATTGTTAAGCGTTATGTGTCTTCCTAGTTCAGGTTTTTAATTATGGATTACTGTGATAGAGATTTCGGGAAAGAGTGTGTAATGCGTTGTGGTTTCATTTGGAATGTATTGAATCGAGTTCAAGTGGTGGGGAAGCTTTAGCTGTATTAAGAAAATTTGAATAGAGGAGATCCCGATTACGAAGAGAAATTTGGTGAAGGATAGTGCAGGCAAATTCACAGTGATAAAACAGAAAGATTAGAAGGCTAGAAGCGAATTCCGAGAGGGAAGAGGCCGAACGGGGGCCGAACGCGCGGTTTATATTAGAAAACTCAGTGATTTCTTTGAAAGGGTGAACAGGTCGGTCGGGGTTTAGAAGTAGCTCTCGAGCTTGAATCGAGCGTGGTAAGCATCAGATTCGATAATAGTGTATGATCGTTTAAGGCGGAAAGAGCGCACGACATAACGGATTTCTGAGTGTTCTGTTTGAAAGTCAGCGTCGAAAAGTAGTAAGTTCCGGGAAGAAGAGTTGTGGGTGGAACTTTATGGTGACTGCTTTGTTTCTGCCTAGATAATTATGCGTTCGCTTAACCGTTAGAAGGGCCAAGGGTAGAGGAATACTGATGCTTGGCCTGTAAGAAGTTTTATGTGCTATTGGAAATGTATCGATTCATATTAGTTCTTTCGAGTTATTTTAGCGTTACATTGTTTGTCGAATATATTGGTATACTCATGCGCTAATTATTTAATCTTGCGAATTCTATTACCGCCGAGGTATTTGCTAAATAATTAATTGAAAAGTAGTGGTGTAGCTGGATTAGAGCATCTTTCATTGTGGGTTGATAGAGAGTAATTGAATTTTAATTGTAACGGTTCAGTTTATTTGAACGCCGAGTGTCTATTGAGAATCAACAGGGCATTTTATTGATGTAGCCTGGGGGTGAGTTTAAGGTATTTCTGGAGTTTATGTTCGTAAGCTAGATATGTTGAGTAGATTCAGTGTGTCTAGGCTTGTGAAGGTCTGGGATATATTTTATACTCAGTACCGGAACGCGTTGATAAGCTTCAGCGGAATCGGGGTCGAGGGGCGAGCATCGCCGATGTCAGAAGAATTTGAAATTCCAAAGGGGAATCAGGCGGTAAGAAAACGATTCAGGTGCGTTTATGGAAGGCGCAGCAGAGCGGAAATGTTACAGTTGTGGATCGGTCGATCACATGATAGTGACGTCGAGTGGTTTCCCGGCCCATTTGTAATTACTCGAGGCGGAATAGATTATCTATCATCACTGTGATCGTAATTCTAAACGCTAGAGAATTGCTTTTAACGAGGGTGAGTGGGGCAAATTAAGGGTATAGCCGGTGATAACTTGTCTTGAGGGATTTTTTGGGTAGGCAGTGTCGTTTGAGGATCGATAACGTATTAGGGCTATATAGTTCGGAGTAGCAAGATTTTTGACTGGGAGAGGGTTGTGGATTGGTTTGTCGCCAGCACTGGATTTGCCTCGTTATGGCATCTTCTCGCGGTAGCGGGAGTCTGGATATTTAGATAGGTCGTCGAATAGTGTCGGTAGACGAGAGGCTGTTCCTGTCTGTACTTTCAGCGAATGGTGCGGAGGATATTCTTTTTTTGTAATTAAGAACTAGCCGGTTATTGGAGAGGGGAGAAGTAAGGGGATTTATTGAGTCTCTCCTATTAGTTGCATCCATTGGTGCGGGATACCACGGTCAAGAAGCTGCTGGAATAACGGCTCAGTTATAGAGCGGTGAGAGGGGATGGTGGAGGCCTCGAGGGGATGGGAAAGCTTGGTAGCGAGCTAGGTACAGAAGTGAAGATAGAGGATTCCGCAGTGGAAGTTAGTGAGTAGGGATGAGTGTTCGGTGTACTTCTGACTCCCAAGTGAAGGATAGTATAATTGTTTAGCTCAGGGGAGTATTGCGTGGGCGGTCACAACAAAATTGAATTGGGGTGAGAATTTAAAGTTTGTTGATGATAAGTATGCAGGACTGTGAACAGAAAACAGGGGGTTAGATGCTGTTAATTTCGTTAAAAAGTATTGTTGTATCGTTCCAGACAGCAGCGCGGTGAATTTGTTGAATATGTTTGGTGAGTTCTATAAATTTTTCGGGGTCAGCCATTCTTTGATAGAGGGTGTGCCGGTGGGAAACGCGATATGCTTCATTAGGGTTGGTCAAGGTCTAAGCAAGCCCGAGTATAGTCGGATAATTTTTTTGCCTCGTTGTTTCCAGGATAGTGGGATACATTGTGAAATTTGCGTATGTGTGCAGGTAGGCAGGCGCAAGATGATTGGAAAAATGGTCCCATTGAGGTTAGTTGTTTTTTATGTAACTTGATTTTTTGCAAGATATACGAAGTCTTTTGGCAAATATCATAGTCTTATTGATGCGTGGTGTATCTATTCTTCCAGAAGTCCGAGGAGAGCGTCGGCAATTTCATGTTTGACCGGCATGTTGTTTGGCGTCCAGGTATCCCGGAGGCCATTCCTTATGAGACACTGCTTTTGATCTATCTGACACTCGTATATCAGTCGCGTTGGTTAATTGTGTTCAGACTCGTTGGATGTTCCCTAAGGATTTCAACGGATGTCGGGGGTGGTTTGCTAAGACTCATAGACCAAGGGGAGTGATTGGGGAAGGGGGTATAGGGGATAAGACTAGTAGGAAGTTGCTGTGGGGGGGGCGTCATTTGCCACGCGGGTGTATTCCTATCGAAGCGGGTGCAATGTAGGGGAGATGAAGAGGGTTAATGAAAGTGTTATGTTTTAGAAGCAGTGGACGGAGTTGGGCAGGGATTCAGTGGTGCGGGAGCGTTGGTACTTTGCGTTGACGAACCACGGGTGCCGAGAGCTCGGTTTACCCAGCTAATTAGTTTAAGGGAGGAATCTAGACAACCATAATTATTGATAGAGAACTTAGGGGCGAGGAGATGAGGAAGAGGTCTGTCGTTCGATATGTGTTTAGGGCTAAATAAATAGACGTACAAAAATGTCGCGGAATTGCACACGAAAGCCTTGTGAGGGCAGGGGAGAGACCCCTTGGTTAAGATCGACCGAGCTGTACCAGAGAATTTGCGGCCGGGCGACCGGGTGCTCGTGTTTGGCGTCCGATATCGCACAAAGATATTTCATGCTATAACATGGGATGGGCGGGAAGTGGCTAGAGGCAAAATCGGACAGCGACTCTCCTGTTTCTGATGTGGCGGAAAAGGAAGGGCGTATCTTAACCAGTTAACTATGCTGAATAGCGTACGTGGCAGCGACAGAATAATCTAAATTTATGTAGGCGGATCGTAGCTCCAATTGAAATGAGGAAGACGAGCTGGGATCAAAGCCCCTTAACGCTTGGGCAGTGAGGCCAGCTTCGATGCCGGAACTATGTTTGAAGGGACGGATAGTTTGAAAGACGAGTTTCTGTAGTTAATTGTGCAGTTTTGAATTTCAAATACAAGCATATATTTCAATAGGCCAGGGTTGACGATTGTCACAGATGGACGCATCGATTGACGGAGAATGAAAAGGTAAGAAGTAGGCCTTATGATGTCGCCCCCGTAATCCAAGTACTGAAGAAGAAATCGCGAAAATGTTAGAAGATAAATAATTGGATAGGTGACTCTGATATGCTTTCGCCATGATTTTTGTGGAGGCACCGGGTCGAAACGCGCGTCCGTGCATCGCTTTCGAGCTTAAGCTTTATGAATCGGAGTATTTTTCCTTGTGAAGAGGAGAGGATAGAATTGTGGAGGCAGCTAAGATTATCAGTAATTGGATTGGATAAATTTTTTCACAGATTAGCCCGTCGAGAGCGCAAGAGGTGGGCGTTCTGTTAGCGCTTTGGCAGTAATAGGGGTTTAAGAATTACTATGATCGGGTTAAAATGCGGCCTTACAGTGGTACGTAGGATGATAGAGCAGTTTGCTAGCGGGATGTGTCAGGGAATTGCAGTCCCATATCTATTATGACATCGGTCATATATAGGGACACAGGTGGCAGACCCTTAGACTTTGGGGCAGGTTGTTTCTAATATTTAGAGAAAGCGCGAGTTAGCCATGTGCAGCCGAGCAATTCGTGTAAATATGGACACGGAAGAATGGGCAATAGCTGGGGGTACCATGGATTGGTATGGCTTTTGCGGTCTTAGTGGTCAAGGTGAGAATCATGTTAGTTTGGAGACATGGCCTTGTAATACAGATGATAAAAAAGAAGTGCGGGTGCTATTGTTCGGGCTGGACGGGGTATTGGATAGAAGAATCTTTTTGTCCTGATTATGCGAGGTGTGGATACTAGCACCTATTAGAACGTTTATTGCGAGGGCCTCGTGGATAAGATGGCAGGTGTCATGGTGATATTCTGTGCAGGAATGCGAGGTGGGATTTTGTGCAGAGAATTTGGGAATTTATTACGTCTATGTCAGACGTATGTCTTCACAGAAAGCGGGTCCCCATATGGGTTTTATTCATAGGATTTATCGTGGCAGTGTGATTGCGTCAATCGAGGATGTGGATCAAGAGATTGTATTGGGAGGCATGTTTATTTGGTTTGCGATGTGTATGATAATCCGGGTGTTTATGCACTTAAGTCGAATTATTCAACTTGATATTATCTAGGGTTATTGGAATATTGGAACATGATCGAGTTAGGTGTGCTTCGATTATCTGGGCTTGCGTAAGTTTGTGAATAAGCATTAGTAGGGAAACTGACTAAAATCAGGTAGAACTAAGTCGTTTTTCCACATGCCAAGGTATGGTTGAACATGCTCAAGTAAATTATAATCCTAGATTAATGGGATTGTTTCATTTTAATTCGGCTACATCTTGAATTATTCAGAAAGGGAGAGATCTTACGTGAAGCAGATGCATTAAGCTGTTGATTGTTTTATTATGTATAATAGATGGAAAACGTGAGCTGTATAAGCTGAGGCGGAGGGCTACATTGAGTGGTATCAAGTTGATTTTGTATTGTATCGAATGGTTAAAGAGATATACCTGTTTGTATTTTATTGATAATCCCAGTTTTTGAGAGAAAGTGTATTGTTTGTGATGTGTAGTATGTGAGCTTTTGTGTGTAGCTTGTACATTTTGGGGTCTAGTGAGTGCTTTTGATAGTAATTGAAGTTCAGGGGTGTTGTAAAAATAAGTTTTTTTGTATAGTGAATATTTGACGAAGTGTAAGAATTAATTGTTGTGTGTTGGAAATTTGTTATAGTATTAATTATGTATATGTGAAGGGCAGATTTTTAAAATGTTGCAAACACAAATGTGTTAGGTAAACATTAGAGTTTGTAGGGATTTAGTTTTGTATATGTCATTGTGTATATATAGTAATATGATGTAAGACTAGGGAGTTTTGGCTAGTATGTAAACTAGAAGAGGTTAAGTTCATACTTCTCGCAAGTTCACGGTTTATTGCGTGAGCATTTTTATTGTGGTGTTCTGCATCAAATTCTAAAATGGGATATGGAGATGTATGTAACGTTTAGCCAGCGTGTCATGGCATCTATTTGGGGACGCTTGGTTGGGATTAGTCCTCGCACAGGAAGTAGGGTTTTCCGTAAAGGGAAGAACGGGGAGCGGGGACCGGTTAGGTTTGGTTAGGCTTCTGGGTGTCTTTCCGGCTTATGTTGCTTTTTTCACTGTTTTTAACAAGCGAGGGGTGGCGTAGACGTAGGAGGTTCACGTGGCCTCTGTCTCTATATTCAAAGCGTGTACAGCGATGTCGCAGTGAGGTCTAGGTTCTCTGGAGACGGTGGAGGCTTCGGTTGCGTGTGCACAATTGGCGCAAGACGGTGCAATATGCGAGCCAGGCTGGAGGACTGGGTCATTAGTTGACGAAGCCTGGCGGAGGCTTTAATGTTTCTTGGTGACTGCGGTCAGAGAGCGGTGGATGCGAGGCGGTGTGCGTGCCTCCGAGGTTTGAAGAGTGGTTGATGTGACGGAATTTCTAGCGTCGTATTTCTCATCGATAGATCGCTCCTGGATTCGAGGCAAACAGCCGTTGGGGTGCGCTAAGATTACGGAATCTTTGTGTGAGGTACATCCGGTACGGAGCTAGGATTTGTGCGCGCTTATAAAAGTAGGAGTGGTCTGTTATCACAATCAAACATCTTCTCGGGTTTGGAGCGCTCTGGGGATAGGTTGGATATTAGGTCTTCAGTAGCTGGGTGTTAGTAAATTATTAAGTGTATATTTTTTGTCTTGTTCGTTTCTTTGTTAATAATATATTGTTATACTGAAGCTCTGTGTCTGTGGTCGTGTGAGTATCCTGAGTACTATTGTCATCGTAGATGAAGGCCTTTGTGGGCTGTCGCTTGACCTGAGGAGCGGGGCCGCTGGGGGGTGATGCGGAGGGTGTCGCAGTTGGTCTTACGCAGGAGCGGACTCTGGAGGGAAGCGGTTGGGGGTGGGGGCAAGGAAGAGGGTAGGAGCGGAAGGAGGAGCGGAGGAGGCAGGTATGGTAGGAGGAGGATGTGGAGATGGAGGAGGATGGCGGAGGGAAGGAGGAGGAGCGGGAGGAGGAGGAGGAGCGGAGGAGGCGGAGGAGCGGAGGAGCGAGGGAGGAGCGGAGGAGTGAGGGAGGGCGGCGAGGAGGTAGGAGGAGGCGGGGAGGACAGGAGAGGCCTATGAGTATGGAGCGGCGTGCGGGAACGAAAGCAGTGGTGAGAGTGGTGAGTGAGCGGGGGGTTAGACGTGAGGGACGGCTGAGTGGGTGGGCGAAGGCAAGAGGTGGGTTGGGAGGCGGGGTGGAGGTGAATGTGAGTAGGGGGAGCGGAGCGGGACTGGGAGGATTGGCACTGAGCCGGGGGACGGGTGGCGGTAGACGGCTGCAGTGGCTGTCGAGGGGCAGGAGAAGGGGCGAAGTCAGATGCGAGAAGGGAACATGGGTGGAATCGGTGAGGAAGAGAGAACAGGAGAGGGATGAAAAGCGGGAAAGAGGGCGAGGGCTGCAGATAGGAGAGACGAGGGAAAATCGGGGGTGGAGGGAATGCAAGGACGAGAGCGATGGCAGGGGTGAGTTGGGAGTATGGGGAGAGTCGGGGCGAAAAGGGCGCAAAAGCGGGAAAAGGAATGGGGCGGAGCGGTGGCGGGGGCGGGGGCGCACGCAAGGACGAAGTCGGTGAGGAGTGAGGGAGGTGGATAGGCATCACACGCGAAACAACACGCTCAGACGCATGAACACTATCTATGACGTCAGATCAACACAGATCACATCGGGAGTGCAATGCTTCTTAAGAGGCTATAGTTGGAGGAAGGGCTGACATTCGCAAGGAGGTCACCCGCTATTATCCCTCACATTGTGGAAGTCTCGTCCCCCGAAACTGTCTCTTGCCAAAAAATTGTACCTCAAGAACTACAGTATTGCAGTACATACGAAAATGTTTAAGACTATTGTGATTAAAAACTGATAAAACGGCGACGCGCATTGAAAGGAAGGTACACCAAAGGTGCTGCGCTTGCAACGGTTTTCTAACAAACTTTGAAAGAAGTTATGTGAACGCCTCCGGTGAAGCTTGGACCACGAAGCTTCTCTACTTGTGGGAGCAAGTCTCACCAATTCCGCATCAACCCACACCATTACAACGCACAGCCGGTCCAAACACGGCCGAATTTTAACACTTGACATCACTTACGAACAACTATGCAAGCGCTCATTTTAAATATTTGGGTCCTATATTAATGGATAACAATTTCTTTTTAACTGCGGGAAAATTAGATATTAATGTGATAAAAGTGACTTATGACAAAACGTTTCATGTAATTCGGTTGTATGAAAAATAATGTTTTGGAAATTCGATACTTTACGAAGAGAAAATGACAAGCATGTCCCATGAATTGACTTCATGTAAAGAATTATTTGGAAACGTCATTACACTTAGTGCTTCCGCAAGTGATGCATTTAATAGACGTACACTTTTAAGAATTCTGCATTTTATCTCGTTTTTGTTTTGAACTTAAATTAGGTTCTTCAATGTGTATTCGAATAAAAATTTCTAATCGTGTGAACTTCGATTTTTAATAGTATATGTTTCGGTTAGCCTAAAAAAATCCAAAAAAATATTCCATCCGCCTGTTTTGATATTCAACATGTCAACCCTAGAATTTACACAACACATTCCGTATTTTCGAAAATTTTATTTCTTTTCTCTATCTACTTCTGATGACATTAAACTCTGAGTAATTCTTTTCTCCGATTTCAGAAAACAGTAGAAACCCTCATCCACGAGACAGGGACAGAACAAAAAAGGTCGTAAAATCAGAGAATCAAATCATCAGAACAGTTTGACGATGGAGTCGTGCACCGCGACCCAGGGCCTTTTAAACAGATTTGGGGGCTCTTGAGCTTACGTTAATTTGCCTCCCCCCCTCTTCTTACTTTCACCGATCCCTCCCCTCCTCAATTTGAAGACGTTTTGTTAAAGAAAAGAAAGTTCTCAACACTGAGTGACATTCTCGCATCAACCAGCAACATCCTATGCTACAAATATTATCCAATGAGGCGCGACAAATCACTCCGTTCCGCCAATTTGTTGGCGTATAATTTAACCATACATCACTTTTTCTCACGGTTTTTATATTATTTTTTGAACAAAATAGTATTAAATATTTTTTTCGTTTTGGAGTAGAGCTAATGTAAGTACTAATGTTGCGCGAGAAAACTGCGAATTTTTTGAGAGAAAAACTCTTATTACAGTGTCCTAATAACAAAAAAAAAGTGCATAATTCCAATTGCTAAATTTAGAAAAAAGTCCTCTATCTCATGGTGTAGCCAGAATCTATATTTTGTGGGTCATTGATACCGAACAATCGAATGACGCCAAAGCTTCTGTCCGTCTGTGAACAACGCGGCTAAACCATACAGTCGACTTACTCCAACGATCTGGCTGATGTCGGGGCCCCTTGAATTTGAAACCGATATTTTAAATTGTGGGGGGGGGTGTACTTTACACGAAACCTCTGGTACATTTTCAAATTTTTCAACAAAAAAAATCTCCATCGTTTTTGATTAAATTTTGTTGTTAGATTGTGTGAGGGATGTCTAAGAGAATAGTGCAAGTTTCATATTCGCTGAAAACTAATTATTCGGAAATTTCAAAAGTTATTTTTTTTGTCGTCATCCTACAACTGAAATATTAAAGACAGATTTTTTCCTTAATTAAATATAGTCCCTATAGATAGATTTTGAAACAAAGACCTGTACAATGTTTCGAAAATTTGAGGACTTTTCGCATAAATTAGCGTTAAAATAGGGTGAGTGCTGTTTTATCCCCACTAATTTTTTTAACTATTGGGAAATCTTAAACATTAGCGGTCCTGGAGTCCGTGCATTAACATGGGCGTACCGCGGTTCCAACAAAGGAAAAGCAAGGGATAACAATCTTCACGAGAATGCTGCGGAATAGGTGAAGATGAAGCAAACGTGGTATTTAGGAAATGCAGTTATTAATATTATCTCTGTTAGTGCCTGGAACAACAAATAAATTCCACATGCTAGCCTCTCAAGCTATCACTGGTTTTGTAGTCTCACCAGACGATATTGAATCAACAGTATCTCCTCCGCTGCATTTTCTGTTTCAATTCAAAATCGCTGGAGATGTCTGCTTACGAGGTCAATCTACACGTACTACAAAATGTGCATGGTTGCTGGTTATGGGACCACGTGGCTACAAAAAGGAGGTATGTGGTAAGGTAAGTTGTGTGTCATGGGGAAATCAATCGCTCACAATTAACCAAAGGCCCCTCTTGGAGGTGAATTATTAATCTAAATTCTTTTTTCTACAAACATTTTTCCAAGAAGTAAAAATTATGTTTAAAAATAAAAATGTAAAGGATTTTTAAATATAAAAATATGGTTTTAAATAGCGAAGTTCTTCCTTGTTTCCGTTTTATGACACGCTTCATTAAATCATTCAAGTATTTGTTGAATACGTATATCAATAATGTGAAATAATTTAGCAAGAGTCCAATTATTAACAATTCTCGCTTACGAACAGGCAGCTCTTTTAACAGATATGAATATTTTTTAAACATCCTAACCGGCACGTAGGAAGTAATGAGATTATTGCGTTTTTAAGTAACCATGATTAAGAAATCAGGATCCTTTATATCCAAAATATTTAATGTTATTCTCAATTGACAATTTGAAATTCGTGCATATTTCATTTTAAAAGATAATTCTTTGTTATAGTGGATAAAATGGGAATTAATATCGCTAAATTTGGGGCTATACCTGCAAACAGACTTCTCCAATAGATTGTAATGGGTTTGCATCGCAAGGAGATACTACCGTCTTTCGCAGCAACTTGTGTTTTAAATCTGTCAGCTGTTGCTCTCGTCACAGTACCCGCGAACTAGTGAGTTAGTAAACGTGGCCGCGACCTTAACACGCCTGCTCCAGCGGTAGAGCCTCTTCATTCTGGGTCAGTGAAAGGCCTTTATATACTTCTTTATTTTCTCTCAAAATGAAGCACTGCATAAATGTGACAAACAGATTATCAGCTTGGACCATTTCACTATTCTCAGGAATTCCATGCATCCATTTAATGGGATCCCTATCTATACTCCGATTTACATGTAGTGGCACTTCAAGGTCACGAACTGGAAGGGTAGGGAGCATTAGCATCCAAAAGAGAGCTCCAATGCAAAACTAATCTCCCGATTGAATGACAGGATCCACTCTCAGGCCAGGTCGTGAGCTGGAAGTGCCGATTGATATTCCTATGTCTATCCTACATTCAGCCAGAGCTGCATGTATCCTATATTCATAGAGCTGCATGAAATGTAATTAAGACCATTACCAAACTAATTTGTGACTAAAGGACGTCAAACTCCTGTAATTATTTTTTTATTAACAGATTACACTGTTCCTTACTCCGATGTGGGAACGGAAATGGGGTATTCCAAAGTAACGAAGTTATGCATATAGTAGTATTTGCAAAATGATTTCATAGTGGGAACAATATAAGGTCCGCCAAGCTGGAACAGCCATGTCAACACATCGGAATGAAATATGTTAAATGGTTTATTGCTAGTTAATTACCACAATTTGGAATTAATTGCCACGTATTTTCGAGGCGAAAACGGGTGTGAGCTGGCTTGACGCGAAGTTAAATTCGGGACGTAAGCTCGACGAAAACACTCAGATAATTTATTGCTAATTAACTGTCATAACTTACAACGTATAATGTTGCACTTATGTGTGCGTTGTACTTATTGTAGCATTGTACGCAATAACCTGGCACTTCTGCAGGGGTCAAATCTGCTGCTACAATGACAGCACAAACTAAGGTAATACTTCCAAAAAGGAACGTCTGTTCAAATTTTCCGTTGCTTTAGGTTTCTTTACAAATCATAAATGTACGTAAAGTAGCAAATGTACTTACAGCAACAGTATATTATGCCATTATTCGTATTGGATCCGTCAGCGCAAGTATCAAGTAGTGAATCAAGTAGTGAATAATGTTAGTAGTGAATCAAGTAGTGAATAATGTTACCGTATTGGACCTGTCAAATGATTCACTTATACTCCAGAATTTGTTTATATTAGACAATGCTAAAGTGCCATTGATTTAATATAATAGTTTACAGTTCATAATATATTCATAATATAGTGTACATAATATTCCTAATCATATAGTTTAACGTATAACAATAATATTGCTTACACAATATACATAATAATATTGCTTACATGATATTTATAATAATATATTTGATCGACCATAAATATTCGAAATGTTTTCTTCGAAATAAAAAATCTGGAGTCATAATGTGAATGCAAATTCAAAATATTATAGCAGAGGTAGAAGTGTTTTAAATGCTATAGGAAACAAAAACTCTACATAACGCACAACATCTTGAGATAAGCAGAAAATGCTTCGTAAAGTGTTGGTAATTCATCTAAACACCGTACATACACCAATTTCTAACTTCTGGCTATTAATAATCTCCACATGACACTCGAACACGTCATGTTCATATTTTAGTTGAGTCCTAAATAGAGAGACTCGACCCTAAACTACATCCGAACTTCAGTTTGTTATTAAAAATGTTTTTTTTATAAAAAAATTGCGGTTGTCCCATGAAATGATGATTACTTTCTTGTATACGTAGCAGAGAGAAAGATACTTGCAAAACATCAAGGTCGAAATTTTGATGAAAAAACACCTTTTGGGGGTTCCTGATATCTGAAAAGTATATCTTTCAAAACATTTGTCAGTCCATCTATTAACAAATAACCGTACCGTAACAAAATACCGTAAACCGTTCATAAGATTTGACAAAATTGATACTCACCCTTAGGTCTGGCTGGTTTCGCGGCCCGTCGAATTTGAAATGGTTCATATAATTTTGATGAGTACTTAAAATGATTTCCATAATATTATCAAACTTTTCTCGAAAATGGCTCCACATTTTTTGTTTAATTTTTTACTATAATAGAGAAATGTGCGCTCATAAAAATGACGCAGGTCCGATTTTCATTGAAATCTCAGAATTTTTGAAAATTTCAAAAGTAAAAAAAATACCCTTTCTCCAACTACATTATTGCAAATAGTTATGTTTAATAAACGAAATGTGTTCTTAAAGTCATGTACAACTTTTTTACAATATGGGCAGTCAATGCGCGAGTGAAATGGCGGGAATTAAAAAAATAAAATTTCTAATTTCGAGAAAGTATACATTGTTGTGGTACCTCTAGTTCTTCTTGATTGATTATTTCGTGTTTCTGGACGGGTCAACTAGTAAGGTCATTATCCCGTAGGTGTTGTCCGTTTGATTCTCGGTGACGTTCCGCAGCTGGATGGTGAGATACAGCGCTGACCTACACGTCGGCTCTTAGGATTTTCCCAAACCAGTATCTCCCAACAGCCAGGCACCGCCACCGTCGGACAAGATCAAAGCTCCCGACTGGTCTTCCGACATGTGTGGTAATGCAGTGCATGTAAGTTTAAGTCTGGGTGAAGGTGTGAGGATAGGATAAGGATGAGGAAGGAAAAATCGTGGCCCGTTTGTTAGGGTATTGCTCTCCCATCCACCTGGTGATGGTCAGAGAAAACTCGGAAATTCATCGATCAGAGCAGCCGGTCGCTAGATGTCTCCTCCAGACTGCAGCTGAATTCGACCTAACTATCTAGCTAATGTTGGAAATCCTCCGCCCTCGGGACTCAAACCTAGGGCCTCCCGTTCAGAAGCACTGCAGTGACATCAGTTGACGGTCTGAGCCATCTAAACTAGTATTAGCTCCTCTTTGGTGTCTCTACATTGATTAATGGGTTTCTCTTTGGTGGTGTAGACGTTGGACTTATATCATTAGGAGCGTCAAGGTAGAACTGCCATGTAAGCACACCGAAATGAAACATGACAAATTAGTTTGGAATTAATTGTCACGTTTTTTTTTCGAGGCGAAAACTGGTGTGAGCTCGCTTGATGCGACGGCAATAATGTTAAATTCGAGTCGTAGCATTATACAATCAAGTACATTACTAACAAGGCGAGATTTCCTCGGAACATGCGCACAATATTATCCGTGATGATGACAGTGCACAATTGCACTTTTCACTTTAGGCTTCCTTTAGAATAGATATTTAGCCGATATTTTCACAAACATTTGTTTTTCCTGCAATTGTTAAAACAACAGGAATGTAGGTTTCCGCGGCCGGAGACAGTAGCTACTCGGCTGTCTGGGAGACGCCGCGTTCTACGCATGGGGCCAACGTTTCGGACGCTAACGACCTTCTTGCATTCCTGACGTCAGTTTGCCCTGTAGAAGGTCACAGAATGGCGGCCGAAACGCTGTTACCTATGCCTAAGACTCAGCGCTCCGGACAGCCAAGTAGCTACAGTAAATATTGTATAAGTTATAACCTCAACTTAAAGTAGTCGTTTTTTTGATAAACATATCGGGTCATTGTTTAAGAATTAACAATATACGCTCTTCAGTAAAATTAATACTCATTAAATAATTTTGTTCCGTTGTAACCGTTCTGTAAATTACGAGAAATGTAAGCCTATGTTACTGCAAAATCCTTTTTTAAAATTGTATTGCATTGTGAGTCCTAAATTTTTGCATTCTCTTCGTTTAATCTAATGGTATTTTTAGTTACATTAAACAAAGTTTTAAAGATAGCTCTTATATACATATAAACGATTGCTGTACAATGCTCAGGTTGTGGCATGTTCCGACTCCAGCTCAGAGAAGAAATATTGTAAATGTTGAATGCCTTACAAGGAGTTTCCGTGGAAACCTTTACCACCTGAAAACAAGTTGCGTGACGGAGTGTTGAATAAGGAATAAATGTTCCTTGAGTCGCCATAAGTATTTAATGCGAGGGGTCAACTCACGTTCAAATGCCCTAGAAAACACACTGCGACACCGCAACAGATTTACAACCTTTTCGGTGCTTCACGGAAATTCTTGCTTCGTATTAATTCATTAGCTGTGTCAAGTATGACATATTTTCAAGCAGTCTAAGCGCCATGCCCACACGCGCATCGACAGATCTCTGTGAGTGTGAATGAGCGTCCAGTTCGGTTGAAATACGGAGTTCCGCGAGCGTCGGAAAATTCTTCAGAGGTAAAATCCAGAACTCAGAAAAGCTTCTTATTGAAAACGTCCTTTTAAAATTCCCATAATTTTCTCACTACTTAACTAAACAACCTTTAAAAATGTGCAGGGAATGTGACAGCAATAAGAGAAGTTGGTTGTTGAAAATGAAAAATACTTATTATTCGTTGAAGTTAATTATCGTGTTTACTTGTTTTGCGCAGCATGAGGTACGTACTTCACAGCAAGGCCAAATGGTGCCAATTCTCTAGAAAATGATTTTAAAATTATTATTTAGAAAGAAAGGTTTATCCTCATTACACAACGGAGTTTGAAAAATTATTTGTTGTTTCTTGAAAATTAAAAAAAAAATAAAGCGGCAGAATTATGCTATAGCGAAATAATTTGAATATACGAGACATATTCGCTGTACAAGGACGCTAATTTTGTTTGTAAACAATCTAAAAGTTAAAAATATGATTACCATGTGAACTGGATGATCAAAGTAAAATATTTCGCGTCGTGTAACGAAGGACCAAACCGAAAAAGTTCCCGGCGCCGCGACGTGCTGTACCATCGTAAAGCATTGGATGACCGTCCCGAGAAGCCAGTGACCTAACAGAGGGCAGTGGGCACGCGGACGATGGGCCGTGCCCACTCGCACGGACGGCGGCCGCGTCCTTCGCCTTCCGACGCTCAATACTCCGAGTGCGCCCGCCACTGAATGGACGGACCGCAGTAGGTCGCCCCCAATCGATCGGAGTCATTCCCCGGACGACGCATAATAAGGATATAGCCGCGGTCGGAAAATAAAAAGTCATCCGAAACACAACCAAAAGAGTTGGGGTTTTTCAAATTTACTTTGCTTCCGATTATTTCCGCTAATTCATTCTTTGAGCGCGGTGACCCCACTTACTCTTAGAAATATTTTATTCGCTTACAGAAGTCCGTTGCAAAAAACTTAATCTCTTTTTGTAGTGCCTCTTTTTTGTTGCTACCAGAAAACCATAGTTTTTCTTATTGCAGTTTATATTGCAGTTTGTATTGCAGTTTATAATGTAGTTTCAATACTAACATTTCATGAGGTCTGTTGCAGATGAAACTACAATATTTTATCAGTTGTGATCAGTGCACCCGCATGGCAAACAGTTATGATTTGTCGTGTAAGGGAGGTGAGGCGCAGGACAAAAGCTTCCTTGGATGAATTAGCGCTGACACGCGAGGGCGCTTGGAGATTTTGGTCAATGGCTTACAAGGACGTCATCTACTTTTGTTCAAATTCCTGTGATCGAATTTGAATGGAGAGTGTCCGTAGGTGCTATTGATAATAAATAGATTTTTGAGAGCACAATATGGAAACTAGTGGCCCGCAGTAGCAAAAATGCTGCCGAACGAGACAATACAGAACGGTTTACCAAAAAGTGCCACACACACTACTCAAAAACAAGAACTTTAATTCTCTTGTTCAACAATTCCAATCTAAAACTTGCATTTTCAGTGAAAATCGAATCTGTTTCATTTAGGACTTTCAGAGTTCCTGGATGTACAAGGAAATCATTGACACCTCTCACAAGACCAAAAGCTTCTTACACACGTATGAAATTATTAGCATTATGAAAAAATAACACTATGAAGATATTAATTCAGAAATGCAAAATTTTCAAGAGGAAGCCGCGAGACGGGAGTTAATTTAATGATAAAATTTGCTTTGCTATAGACAACCTAGGAATCGCGTTGTCAGCCGTAGAATGTTGCAAGCTTCGTAGTAGTCGCTTATCTGAGAGCCAGTAGCAACCAGTTTGCCGTGGCAAATGAGCCTCTGTCTGTGTCTGCAACATTGTTAGCACGCCGCAACAGGGCGACGTTGACCGTTTGTGCAATTGACGTAGTTTGGACGAGGGCTTATAGTGGGTCTGCACAATTGGGCAACACTTTGTGCGAGAGGTCTATGAACATGCGTGCCGTTAGGGCATCCCGCTCACGCCCCTACATAGTGCGGTCGCCTCCATTGGTGTCACGACTGTCGTTCATGGCGATTTCATGTCTTCAGAGATGAAAGTCGCTTCTATGACAATGACGGTCGTATATGAGCTTCAACTTGTGGAGTGTTCAAGACAGAAGCCCACAGGGCTAACACGTGGCATCATGGAGTGGAGAGTCATATCTTACAATGTTCGTTCCCCTATGGTGATCGTAGAGGTAACATTGAACAGTGTACAGGACATCCAAATCATTATTCAACTCGGCGTGCTACCGTTCGGACACCAACAAGGCGAAGTCCTTTTCCAGCAGGGCAATGCACGTCCGCAAAACTATGCAGCCCATTCCACTCAATGTGCACTCCAAGGTCTACGTTGACTACCTTGGCCAGCACAATCCCCAGACCTGTGTCCCCGGACATCTTTGGCGCTGGATGAACGTCATATTGCACGCTCTGCAAGTCCGTTCCAAACGCAAATTAGTTTCAAATGAGACACCAGGTAAAAATCGAATGTCAGGCCATTCCGCAAAACTACATTCGTCACCATTACGATAGTCTCCATGGAATTATTGTCGCCTGCATTGCTGCAGAAGTACACAGGGTTCTAGCTCTGACATTTCGCACGCCCTGACGAAAGTACTCATTTGCGCATGTGTCGATGTGATAGTTTGTTGTATAATATGTACTCGATAATGTGTCAATAAATTTCCTTCTGCAGGGGCCACGAATTCAGGGAGTTTTTTTCATTTTCCAGTAGTGTAGATTCTAATCGATGCAAAGAGGTGCAGACCGCCCGTTACAACATCCAAGCAGAGCGCCACGCAATATCCTAAATAATAATTTATTTGCATTTTTAGTGCCAATCAAAAGTGTATAATTGTTTTTTGTATTTATCTGGAGAACCTGGGTTGCAAACGAAACTATTCAGATGGTCATATGCTACTTAGTTTTCTCTCAATTTCTATGTGCATAGGCAATTAATAATATAGATGTTTTACTTTCCATGAATGTGCTTATCTAACAAAACTACAGACAACTTTCACATGGTTAAAGTCTGCATAGTTCAAACCTAGTCTTTCAACTTCTTCACGCATTGAAAACCCATGTAAAAATATTTTAATTCTTTACATCTGTGTCTAATACAATGATAAGGTATGAGTTTTCCTATTACAAATGTTCATTTCGCAAGTTATTGGAATATTTTGTCCAGACATTTACACATTTACTATTTTTATGGCGTTATGAGCTAGATATACAACAAAGGTATTCCTGAAAACAAATGAAACCAACTTGATTCAATAAGCCCCTAAACGTGCCTTGTTTTTTACGCAGTGGCACACACTGGATGATGTGGATTGTCTTAAACAGTGACGCTCAGTGATTCAAACCACAGAAATGCAAGCTTCTACGCTTAGGAAATAAAATTTACCTCAAATGCGTATTGGGATGTATCATAAGTTTATAGGATCTTTCTAGTATTACTTCTCAGGAGCAATATCCCAAAGTTTCTAATTAGACTTTTAGAATAAAGTTCCTATCTAATTTTTACTTTCTCGTAAAAGTATGTATACAGAGTGAATAGTTTAAATGTAAAAAACATCCATCGTAATCCTCATAATACTAGTAATAAAAATTTTCTCTACCATTTTGGCCTCCGAAGCATATACTCCCGTAGAATTTTTTTCTCTATTTTTTCGATTTCGCCGCAGCTTGTTTAACCACAATTTCATACAAGTTTCCAAGACTAAGTGTGGTGTGTATTAGGGAGGTCTTTGCATCATTTCTGAACAGCGAATGCACTGAAAATCTGACGGGTAGCCGACCGGTTAAGATTATGACGCTCCAAAAGCAAGCGCGATCGAAAGGCTACGTGCGATTCAGGTTTTTTTCAAAACGTCCGTCCATATGTCTTCAGTCCGTCTGTCCATCTGTGAACAACACTAACAGCTAAACTATTTGTAGAACTTTATTCAAAATAAATGTTCCACAATCGATATGGCCTGACGCAATGTAAGTATCAAAATTGGTGAACTATGACTATAAGATGATTTTTCACTCTAGCTGAGTTATCTAGTAACACACAATATAAGAAATATTCTCATGAACCTAAAGGAAATTTTACAACGGGATTAGAATTCGTTTAAGCCGTATAATGATCATATAATATATTTAGTGTTAAAATATAAAAAAAGAACTTGTAAACACTTCTACTTTTTTGCTGGTTATAAAAGAAATCAATGTTATTTCTATGAAAATACAAGATTATTGGCTGCATTTCCATGAATGAGCATTAGTTTAAAATGAATAGAAAGCTAAATGAGCGTTTTTTTAATAAGCCATGTCTCTCTTCAGAAACTATTCCATGGATATCTAAGTGCCAGTATAGCAGATATATAAAATGTGAAATATATGTATGACGGAAACTGAACAATTTAATAAACCACCTCGTTTTCTTATTATAATCTGTTCTATACAAATTAGTTCTTCAAATACGATCACGTACATTTTTTTCGAAAAACTAGTAGTTTCGCGTGACTTTTGCTTGAAGTAAAGACAATTATATTTCCTCAAAATCGACTCAATATATTTTCTTTCAATTATTTTCTTGGGCGGAGCAAACGATACTTAAGAAAGTGGTGCTGATAGTATTTTCTTTGAACCATCTAAATTTTCCGAAAATTACAAAAGTTAAGGATTTTGCGCGAAGTAGTGTGTTTTTTTCTGTCATCACAAGTTCTATTCTGCTACTAAAGGACCGAAAAATTGAGAAAATGTGAAACAAATGTCTTTTAAACGCCGATAGCTGGTAGCTGAGAAGAGATTGGATACAATACAGAAAAGCTAGCTCATACGAAACAGATTAGGATCCTAACTAGAACGAGAAAACCTGTGGCATTTGTAGTTGTAGAATTATTTCATGTGTAGTCTCATTTCATAATTCAAGAGATGTACAACACAACGTACTAAGACATTTTTACGTAATGATTATCAAAGAAAGAGATGCATTTAATCTGCAAGAAATACTTTCGAAAATCTACTTAATTCCAAAGTAATTGGGTCGAAAAACTCTTCCTCTTCATCGTTCTTTGTCATTTAATATAATATTCCATAACCAGCTTAGACAGAGTCTGATATACTTCACATGCGTAATACCGCTCACCCTTACTTCCAGTCACGTCGAACAACTTCTCGATCAGGATCACAGTTTTATGCACCCTTACCGAATGTTTGGTAGCAATGGGTCAAAACAGCAGTTACTATATCCAGACGACGATCATTCCATTCTGACCGAGTACGGGTAGGTGAAAGTTCTTTGCAAAGACTGAATACGTTTTTGAACTTCAAAAAATGGCTGTGTAATATTTTCAAATCAAAGTTACTGTACCTGATGTGGGAGCAAAATTATTTATTTGCAAAGGCGGTAACAACAACATTAAAGACAAAATTACGTGATTCAAGTACATACACTGTTTTGACAAAGACATCAGGCTCTTCGGGATATCATACTACAAACTTATTTGTGTCACGGAGAAGAAGAACAAGATAAGATAGTTAAAGAAAAAGAACGTGAAGAATATGTGAAACTCATTTCAAACGGCAAAGCTTTTTATGACAAAGCTCTGCGCCACTACGTGTCTGCAGATAAGGACTATGAAGTGTATTAAAGCAAGGGACAGTAATTTCTGTAAAATGTTCGCAGTGATAAGTTATAAGACTACATTGTTTTTCTTATGATTAGAGCTAGAAAGTTTGGCAAAATGCCTTTTTATAATTTTTACGATTTTAATATTTCACAATAGTAGTCCCTTTAATGTACTTCTAAAGTTGTTTTAGAAGTTTGTTTAGCCTGTTCCCAATTTTAGCTTCTGCTGTCTACTTTTAGTACTTTGTCTTCTATTGGCCTTTTCTTCCTTTTTACCCTCGCACTGATTTTGATCAATCTCGAAATACATCTGCAAGCCTGGACAACACGAAAGTACTGTCGTGTTCTTGTGGAGGTAGACTTCAATGATAGAAAGCGTTAAACATCTAAATACGATAGGAAGATAATACCAGTCAACGTTTTTGGGATTTGTTTCATTGA
>BOPP01000146.1:2939298-2959471 GCA_017312745.1 Gryllus bimaculatus
ATAATAATAATAATAATAATAATAATAATAATACCGGCCCAGATAGACGAAGTCGCTAAGGTTAAAGAGACGCAGCTGCCTCGTGCCTGATGGGTCGCGGGTTCGGGTCCCGCCTGCGGTATGGATGTTTGTGTGTGATTGTAATCGTCCATTCATGATCGTTTTGTATCTAATTGTATTAATTTCTAGGATCTAATGTAGGAAAATCAACTTCTCAGAAGAACGAAGTGCAATTCATTCTGAATTCGGAGGATATAAAGTGTCAACGTTTTTGCTAGTAATTCTTGCGATTTAATCAAAAAAGGCAATTTCTTTCAGCTACTTATCATACAAAATTTTCGATTTTGACGTATTATTGGATTAAGAAATATTCAGTATCGAGATTCTAACATGGTAATTTGACTTTCGACAGTACATGAGTCACAGTATACTAATAATAAATTATATTTGTATTGTAATTATTCTTTTATTTATATTGTTCATGTCGACTTGGTTACTTCTGATAAAGCGGGTATGACAGCTCGCGGCACTGTTTCAGAGCTTGATTAAAAGAATTGATAATTACTCTTTACTGGGAAATATTGTTTGATTGACTATGATCTAACGAATACTTTAGCCATAATATTCATTCAACAATAAATATTGGATATATTCGATCACAAAAATCGTGAGGCACTTTTTGAAGTCAATCTAATGGAATCAAGTAGATTTGCTGTCAGGTTCGAAGTTTTCCACAAAAATACTGTGATGAACGTGATATGTCTGCATAGAGATCAATAAAGAAACATTGTTTATTTCTCATTTTGTACACTAACAATGACTTTACCAAAAGTACATTCTGTTTTGTAATGGAATTTTATATTTAATAATTGTAACATACGTTTTATCAAATTTTCCTATCAATCCAATCAATATGGTAAAATTGACTCGCACCCCTGTTCCATGACCCAATGGTATTCTTTCTGGAACAAACTCATGCCTGTTAATCCCAAATGGTATTCCACGACCGCATAGCTCCTTCAAAGTACGAACACGGCTCCTTATATATTCTGTAGTATTCAGATGCTTTGCGTGTCAAATAAGGAGATCTTACCCAATCGTATCAAAGATCTACATCCTGCGACTGTTCTGGTCGGGACTAAGACTATTCGTACGAAGTTCTGTGAGGCTGGAGCCAGCAAAGAGAAGGAGCTTTGTCGTCCAAGTCCCTGAGGATCGACAGTAGTAGCTAAAAGATACTGAGCACAGGCGGGATTAAAGTCTTCTCATCAGTGCAGACGAGGCCTACAGCGCGTAGGTATGTGCCATGAAAGCTGAGCCAACGGACGCGAGTTGTCTGGTACAACTTGACCTGCCAATGAACGTGAATGGCAACGGTGTCCTTGGGCGCAGGAACGCGCCTGTCGAGATCAAAGCCCGGAGGCCGCGGTGGGCGGGGCCGGGAGGGACATCGACCGCCCCCTCTCCCGTCGCGCTCGCGCCTGGCGCCGCCGCCTCCGCCGAAGCGCTGATGGATGGAGGTGGCGGCGACCGACAGCGCCTCCAAGGCTGACAATGAATCTCCCTCCCCTTCCTCATCCCCCCTTCCCCCTCGCCACCCCGCCCAGCCGCTCGACAAACTCGCTTCGTTCACCCGCGTGTTGTGGAGCCATGCACCGTATACTTCTGTCTTAATACGTTAATTACTCACATTTATTTTTCTCACATACGAGAGACATTGCATAGGTTATGATGACTATATTACATCAGCCAATTCAGAGGCATGAATAGAAATCACACTTTATGGGATTGAGGTCACTGGAATGTTCTTCGAAATCCTGATACCGAATTGGTTCTTGGTAATGGATCGAACGAATAGGGAAGTTGAAAGATGAGGATTTTGAAATTATTGTTTCAGTACGCACTAAAGGAAAAAACGTATATTATTCACTGCGTATAATCCTTAACAAAAATTCCTCAAGGTTTGAACTCATTTTTTCTAACGATGAGTTAAACACTGTGATTCAGTCCTCGTTGCTAATACGCCCGGATCTTATTCCGTATGTAATATACAGACTGCATGTGCGACGTTTAGTATTGTAAATAATTAACTTTAAACTTGGGACTATACGCTTGTGCTCGTATAACACAGGCTACAGCAAGTGAACGAGCGGCTTCATCTCGCGTTAAGGCTCACCACTTCTCTGGAAAATTAAATTGCTAGTACTATCAGAGAAGCCCAGGAAGCGAGCACAAGGAAATAGCGTGCGAGGTCAAGGCATCACAGTCCCACGTCTAACGAACAATTCATGCCGGGAGATTGTGACTTTTCCAGTTCCAGCGGGCGCAACATATGCGTAGTAGTTACTTATAACGTCCTTTTCAGTCGCTAGACATTTCCTGCGCAAATGCAAAGACGACCTGGAATTTTGTTCTTTGGTCAGATGAGTGTTTTACAAAAATTGGAACAACCAATGTGCACAATTTGCATGTGAAAGCAGAGGAAAATCTTCATGTTTTATGTAGTGTAGCTCATAACAATTCCCATTAACTTTGTCGGTTGGCATTTTGGATAAATTTATCCTCTGTCTTCATTTCTTTCACACGAGCTTTTAAGAAGCGTTCAGTATCTACATTTTATAACTCATGTACTCCCAACGCCTTTGGAGCTGGGGTTAATGAAAGATCGCTTTTGTACTTCCGAAGGCGAGGATGGCCATGCCCTTCTTTAACACATTGAAAGTGAGGCAGCAGAAATAAAGGTACCACTCGGCAAAGATGTGAGCGTTATCGAGGCCGTGCGGTGCAGATGCCTACATTGCGTTCAAGCAAGAGGAGGTCATTTTAAACGCTTGTAGAGCCCCTGTTACTAGAAGTGAAAATATCATATTTTGGCTGTATAGCAAATTTAACTACTGTTAAGTAAAACGGTATATTGCATGAATTAATGCACTACAATACATCGACTTTTGTTTTTACAAGAAACAAACCTAAATTGTAATTCATAGACGGACATTGTATATACATTACATTTTTTACGAGTCAGGCTCATTTATTTGCGAAATTGAAATTGATAATTTGCACGAATACTTAAGTTTCTTTTAATTTTATTATTTATTTATTTGAGCTCGCTTTTAAAATACGTAGACCGTATGCACGCACAAACTTAAAAATAACAGATGTTACAATTTATATATTCAATTACACATATTACATCTTAAAAAATATTTTTCATATTTGTTTTGTACATTGAATACTCCTCACAATCTTTTCTCTTTAATTAATTTTTAATAAACAATATTATCCATTAATTTAATTTTATAACTATATCAAGTTTTATATTGGCTAGCCCAGTTTTTAATACCTGATCTTCTAGGCTAATGACTTACAGATAAAATTGACCTCTCACACAATTTGCTTCTCAATAACATGGGGTACAAGACTGTGCCAACATGGTAAAGCTAGAAACCCTTCATCGGACTTCCCGCTCTTATGTAACAATCTCTAGATACCGGAGGGAAAAAGCTTCACCGCAAAGGACACAATTGTTCGGAAAATGAGTTGGAGAGAATGCAGATCGATGGCAACGAGGACAATAGAAGCCTACGCCGCGCCGCCTTCTGGCAGCGCCTACTGAGCCCCGGTGCCTTGGCGCTGCGTCTGCGAAGAAGTCGAGTGGCTTTCCCTGCCTGCCTGGCTCCCACACAATGCAAGCCACCTCTCCTCTCCAAGTGTCAACCAACGGTCACGCCCCTCCCCCCAAAAAAAACTTCCAACTTGCCTATTCTTTTTGTTCGAACATTCAGAAATTGTTCACGATTTTGTGAATGTATACTATAGGTACATTCTTTTGAATGAAATCTGCAGTGCTATTTTAAACTTTCAACCCTTTCTACATAGTGAAACGACGATGAAATAATAAGTATTAATTTTCGAATTTGGAGAACATTACGAAACAAGCAAGAGGCAAGTGAGTATATCTTTGTACATCTGCTTTCTTCTCGTAGGCACAACAATCACATATAATTTGGGTGAAATTAGATCGAAAAGACAAATTTCCGTCATTTTAATTTTTGTAATTTTTTAAGGTAGTTTTTAAATAACTTTGTCATATAGCGACCACTGTGATTGTAGGGAGAACTGTAGAAAGTACACTTAAGGACAACACGAACGCATACAAACATCCATGCCAGAGATAGAATTCGAACCCGCGACCCTTCGAGCCGAAGCAACTACGGCCCTTCTTCTTTAACGACCGATGTCGCTTATCCAGGCCGGTTTTATGCAAAATGATCCCTAAAACAATAAAATAATTTCCCTATTATAAAACATCACTAACTTTTATTTTAAAATCTACCACACCTTCTAAAAGGTTCCTCATTAGGTTTCCTCAAACAAAAAGAAAAACATATTGGTAAAATATTTCTTCATTGTGAAGTAAATACGTGTTAAGCACTTTGCTGCTTAGCTTAGAATAAATAAATTATACAATTATCTTTTGTCTTTTCTTATGCTTCTGGTGATATCAGCCTCAATCACTCGCGTTGAACATTTAAGTTCTTTGATCTGCCACCGCTGTTTAGCAAACAAGAAATAGATATATAAATAACACGTAACATTACAAGAAACAGAAAAATATCATTAAGTAAATAAATTAAAAATTATTAAAAGCACAATTACTTTTTGCCCAGTTTTTCAAAGTATTTGGTATATCTTCCTTTGAGTTTTGCACTAGATCCTTTCACAGCAGCCCCCTGACAATGTCAATTTTTTTCTGGTGTATTTTTTACCATTTTGGTGGATTTTATTGTTTATTTTCTCATACGTCTCTTCACGTTAAGTTTTGTGGAGAGGTTTCAATGATTTAAGACTTTCGTATCAGTATTTCTTTCTTTTCTCAGAATGCAAGGTACACACTTAAGAGCCTATTTGACAAATGAAAGAAAAACCGGTTCAAGTTGAGTGAAATAAAGTGACTGTAAGATTCGATGATTTCTTGTTTACAGATAGTGGGGATTAGTTGAAGTTTCAATCAATTCTTTTTTATATCATTGGTCACTGTGACATTATATTATTGGGACGATGATTATCGTAAGTGAGTGAAGTAATCATTATAAAACGAGCTGCAGCCATCTCAAAAAAATATTTTTAACACGCCGTGCGCGACACGTGGTTTCTCGTGCTTGTTTTCCGTGTGCGAAACAGCTAATTTTTCCACAGGTGCGAAACATCGCGAAGCACGTGCGAAACATCTGTAACGGTTCGCAATTGTCATTCGTCTTTATTTATTATTTACTAACAATATTGATACGACTGATTGAAATCCATTTACTTTTGCATAAGTAAGGTATTTTCAGTTGTTTATTATTTAATTTATATTCTTTTACTTGACGCATTACATCTCGTTCACGGCGTGTTAAAAAATAGTATACGCAACACGGACGAGAGGCGATTCCCTCACTTGTGTCTTTGTTGACGGGCTGCGCTCTTCTCGCCTCGTCTCGTCTCGCTGCCGTCTCGACTCGTGCGTGAATCACCTGTTTTGCCTTCTTGTTACGTAAACTACGTACTATTTACCATGGAAGTAGAAGAAAGCGCATAACATTAGCATCCTTCATTCTAATATTGTTTTATTTATTTATTTACAACAAAATAAATCTGTGTTTGAACAATGTATGTTGTAGAATGCACTACAATTTGCACAGGTTTTCTTGTGCTCCAGAATCCTTACCACACGCTCTCCTACACACACAGCTGAATGATGAATAAAACGTGCCAATGATTAGCAACATTTGGGAACCATCAAATTCTCGCTCCCGAGTTACAAAGCCATATTTGAATTTGTGGTTATCCATGTCTAATGCCTTTGCTATTCCTGTGAGTAACTGGAGCGTGGCGGCTTGCAGGTCCAGCCTGAGCGACAGCGGGAGCGCGGGCGCGGGCGCTTGGGCGACGGCGCGGGCGGGCGCGGGCGCTGGCGCGGGCGCGGGGCGGCCGCCGCCCCCGGAGGACAACATCAACGTGGCGGTGCGCGTGCGGCCGCTGAGCTCGCGCGAGCTGCGCCTGGGCGACGACAGCGTCGTGCAGTTCCCGGGCAACGGGCAGATCGTCGTGAGTACTCGCATTCCAGCAGGCGGTTCACACTCGGTGAAACCTAGTGGGTGACCGTTGTCAGTTATGTTTGACTATCAGCGGGGAAGTATTATAGAAGGCCCTAAAATAACAATCAGCATGCTTTGCGAGGGCGTGGAGGCTATTTCGAAAGAATCTCATATGCAAATGTGTGAATGCTATGCTAGATATATTATCAATAATAACTTCGAAGTAGTTAACCATTAATGTACTTAGTAAATTGTAAGACAGTTTCAAAACAGATGTTATACAAATAAATTGTTATTTTGGTTATTGAGAAGACTAATTTTTCTCAAAGATAAGTCATCGTGGGAAGTCGATGGTACGAAACTGACGCTCTGACGATTGAGAAGTTACATCAGCCCTATACACGCGCGAGGTTCCTTGAAGTCTCGCAGAGCGGGGCGCGGTGAGGGGGCTACGTCATATTGCCAACTCTTACAATACTAATAGGTATTTCTCTTCGGGCGTCGTTAATAATTTATAAAATGCGGCTTATAATAGGAGGAATAATACAATTAAAATCAACCATGATGTGAAATATTCGTGGTTAATACTACTGCTTGAAATGACGCAAAAGTAATTGCATTTTTAATTGTTATCGGTATCCAAAGAATTTCTTCCCGAAACTAAATTCGAAAACACAAATAGTAAAAACCAAAAGGAAAGGCTCAAATCGTCGTATACTGCGAGTAAATGAAGTAAAAGGGAGAGAGCTGCGAAAACGCGAGGTCTGAATTCAAACAAAAGCATTCGTACGCAGCTCTGACCATTTTACCGTATTGTTCTGAATATTTCCATATAATATTTTTTAACCAGTCCGGATGGAGTGATGCTTGTTAGGTAGCGAGCTAGGGAGGTCAGTAGTCAAGAAAACATGCGTGAGGTTACAAGAGCGCTGGCACCGGTTACCCGCACGCGCCGTGCAGGCTGAGGAGGAGGTGTTGCGTATCGTATGTATTACATCTAGTTGAACGATGTCGAAGAAGGAAGCGTACTTCCTGGTTTAGCTTTGGTGCACAGGGTCTGGCACCAGCCATTCCCATGATATCTAAGAATAAGATACGTCACATTTGTAATACAATATTTGGTTAATTATCTAAATTTTTCGTTTTCTGTTAAACATTAAGGTTCCTTCCTGAGCCTTGATACACTCACAGTTATCCAACAAAATTACAACCTGCTTCGGGTACCAGAGACACAGAATACAATAATTTGCGGTCTGGGAGCTTCGATTTTACCAAGCAGTACTGGTAAGGAGCGATAGCGCGATGACAGCACCCGCATGCTCGCGTGTGGGTAGTTGACCTTCATTACAGTTAGGTAAATGTGATTTGTGCGGTTGTTCTTGGCAATACAAATAACTGGTTTCTTTTTCTATGTCACAAAAGCTTTCATTCATAGCAAATTTCACTGTAAACGAAATTTAGAACATCGAAAAATTCAATTTGTTTGTCTCATTTGCAAACAAAAAACTGATTTACTCAAAATATGTTCCTTTTAGTATCCATGCATTATAAAGATATTTCATTTATTAATGACGCGAGTATTTATTATGTTACAAAATATTTTTTCTGGGACATCATGTCCATCCAGAATGCATGCGTGATGCGGATGAATCCACACGTTCTGACGATGGTCGCGTTGCAAGAAAGCGCTTTATAAACAATAAAATAGATATGTCGTGAGAACGTCATCTTGTTTAACTGATCATAAATTGCCCCTTCCTCTTATTTCTCACTTTCATTTCCAGTGGAAATGGATAAAATAATTCTTCACTGCAGAATAAGTAGAGAGAGGATTTTTATGCCCTAAAACTCTTGAAATATGCTTTCAAAAAAATGCATTTATGAATTAAAAATTCTGGAATATGCACTTTAATATGCAATTAAAATTAAAAATATTTCATTTCTTGATAAAATTTAGGAGAAGCATGCAATGTAAAGATATATCTTTGTGCAAACGTAATATCTACCCTCCAGAGAAAAACAAATAAGTAAATATTCATCTTCGTGAAGTACATTGTATGCCTTATATTTCTTCAGACTGGTTACCAAGAAATATCCTACACTTGCACAAGTATTTTATCATCTATAGAAAACAAAAAAAGCTGTGACAAGCTCTTTCGAATCAATGCTCGCTCACAAATGAATAGACTATGAAAATATTAAACGTTTAATAGATAAGTCTATTTAAACAAAATATGCAAAATAGACGCCTATAATTACACTAATATGCACCAACAGGATAACTCGGCCAAGTATGCACAAATATGCACCAACATATTAATCTATATAGCATCATATTCTAACCAAATGCCAATTCTCTTAGTTATACACTGAAGCAACGGACAAAAATATGCAAAATCATAGAAATCCGCTCCCTAGGAGTAAGCATTTAATGACGTGAACATAAGACCTCTCCACTCCAGTCGTGTATCGACTTATAAACTGCATCACTCGCGTATAATATCCTATCTTATTCTCTACAAGACTATTGTCTAAGAAAGTACGAATATCGAATTTCTTTATTTTGTTTCTTTTTATGTTCCATTTTCACAAGGGAATAGTTTCAACTTCTTCCATTAAAGTCAGTCGTTTGCGTTTCTGCAACATCCGTGTCCCACCCTTTTCATTACAATCACAAAGGATAGTTTCTATAACATATTCTCTTCTACCTTGAAAATTAGCGGATACTTAGACTACTCTCTGTCCATTATTGACAATTGCAAGAATTGCAACAGTTTTCTTTTATTTTGTCCGTTATGGAAAACAAATACTCCCATTAAATGCACGCATTTATAACCTGAATTAAAAGCTTTCGCTACTGAGAGGTATAGAAAGATTACTGCAAGGGACACCGCTCTTTGACAGCTACTGCTTTGGCCACTGCTTTCAACATAACCGCAAGTTATGTACATGCACTCATTTAGTTAGTGCGTTCTTTGACAGTTAGCTCATTTCCTCATGGATTCATCAGTATCTCTTGCAATGCCATCGTCCTACATGACGTTGATTTGCTTCCCGACCTGTCGTAGTGGTCTCCACGTAAAGTAACTCCTCTATACCTGAGCTCTGTTCCCGGCAGCTGGACCCCACGGAGGCCGGGCAGCGCGCGCGCGTCTTCTCCTACAACGTGGTGTTCGAGCCGGGCGCCACGCAGGAGGACGTCCTGCAGTTCAGCGGCGTGAAGCGCCTACTCGCCATGGCCGTGGACGGCTTCAGCTGCACCTGCTTCTGCTACGGCCAGACCGGCAGCGGCAAGACGCACACGCTCACCGGCCCGCCAGGCCTGGTGAGACCATTCAGCCTCTCAAAAGAAAAGTGCACGCACCAATTTAATACAACAGCGACGATCTTCCTATATTGCTTTTTTAACTTCTGGGTAAATGTCTGAGCGGGGAGATGGTCTGGGTGAGCGAGACGAGGGTGCTGGTTTGAGTCAGTGGAGTTGGGAAATGGTTTGGGTGACCAAGTGCGGAGGAGAGCGGGGATGGAGAGTTGGCTTAGGTGAGCGGGAGTGGAGGTAGACTTGGGTGAGCAGATGTGGGAAGCTGACTTAGATGAGCGGGAGTGGGGATTTGGCTTGGGTGAGCGAGTGTGGAGGTGAGCTTTGGGGGAGAGGGTGTGGGAAGGGAATTGGGAATTGGCCTGGGTGAGTGGGAATGGAGAGATGGCTTGGGTAAGCTGTGGTGTCGTTGCAGTTCGAACGCGGGCCGGCGCCGCCTGACGCCGAACAGCACGGCCTGGTAGTGCGGGCCTTCGTTCACCTGTTCGAGCTGCTCCGTCAGCGCCCCGAGTGCCACTTCGTGCTCAAGGCGTCCTTCCTCGAGATCTACAATGAAAAGGTAACGGCCTGCTGCCACCATTCTTTCTTTAATCACAGTGCGATTCTATCCTGACGAACTGGCGACTCCTCACTGACGGGTTGCGCAAGGAAAATTAATTTACCTTACGGAAACGGGCTGACGCAAGGAAGGACGGACAGACAGACAGACAGGCGAACGGAGGAACGGACGGATGGGTTCAGAGAATTAGACGGTACGAAACTCAGATGAAGAGGTGGGCTAAAATGGGGCCAATGGAAGAAGGGGGCCGACAGACAGACTGACAGACCAATAGGACAGATGGGCAGAGAGTCAGAGATAAAGACACAGACGGACAGACATTTTGAAAAAAATACATTTTCGGTACTAGGAGGCCTCAAAACGTATTTCTAATAAAATCTGGAAAGTGATTTTCTACCGCATTACATAACGTTTTTTTTTTGTACTACGCATGTACTGCATATACACTACGTACAAATACGAGAAATTAAAAATTCATTTCGTCTTTTAAAGATATTCTCTTATATATTCGTGTTTTAATGTTTCTCATAGCTGCGGGTTATGTAGTATATTACTTTCTGATTTTTCATTCGTGAGGAATAGAGCATCCCACATAACGTTCTAAGAAATCTCTCAATTTGAGATTGTTCAGCGTCGACAAAAGAATATTCGCAGAAGCGAATTTTTCACAGAACGATGAGGTGTCTTTATTCTGGATGATTATTGTCCAAGTAATAATTGAGTTTTTTCTCTCTCTCTCTCTTTTGTGTTTGTCACGACCAATATGTTGCTGAACAGTAAATCATTTAAAATCATACAAAATCGGCTGCACTTTCACCACAGGCTGCGAAAAAAATATTTCTCCGTCCGTCAAAATTAACTCCTCACCAAAATCATATACATAATCATTGTATTAATAATTGTAACAAATTATTTGTTTTAAATCACAAATCTTAAATGGCTCTTATCTTCGAGATTATAAACATTCACAAAACAAATGTAACAAAAATAAATAAAAAGTCGCTACTGAAGAAACTTTCAAGATTCCTTTGTCGGTTTGAAAGGACAAGGAGAAGTTCTGCAGCGCAAGAAAGCAGTGAGTCAGAAGATTGCCATCAGACTATACCTCTCCTCCTCTTTCAACTATTAGTTTGAAGGATCGAAGAAGCGCAGTGTCCTTTTAAGAGTCAAAAAAAAAAACGAGTTAACTGCAATAGTGAATTTTGTAAAAAATGATGAAGCAACAAAGTCTCAGTCTTAGTGTGCCATTGTAAAACATGAAACATTTACTAACATAAAAGAAACAGAGAAAAGGGAGTCAAGATGCATGAAAATGACACCAATGTGAAAAAATGACCCATTAACTGTACATTTCTAACACCTTTACATCATAATAAACATTCATTTACAAGTAAGCTACTAGGACTCACCAATTAAAATATAAGACACCAGAATCAGTCATGATAATTACTAATTAAAATAAATTAAACTCAGGCGTTTCCTGCGAGATATACAAATTTTATTTTTGTTGAAATTTACTTCAAAAACCAGTCTACGTTTCCACCCTTTACTATTGCTAACAATTTTCAGACGAAGGGCAATGAGAACAAAACTCAGAAGTAATCTATCTAATCACAGTTTGAAAATGATCTATCGGTAATAATATTTAAATAATGTTACTATTTAAAAATAAAGTTCTCTCTATAATTTTGTGTATGACAATTTATTATTAGCAATTCATCTGGGAAATCATTTTTTGACATGGGCATATTTAGCAAAATGACACACAATTTTAAGATCACATAATTTTAATAAGGCACAACTCTTTAGGTATTGATTTTCAAAATGGCAAAATTACATCACAATGTAAAACTTTTATTTTAATGTTTCATTAACGAAACAAACTAAAATGTGTAGTAACGAAAACAAATGCATATAATAGATAACTGAAGGAACAATTATGATAGGTCCTGGGTCCTGTGGGCTCAATTTCCTTCACCCGTACCCCCATAAAGCGTCGTCGATTGCATTCCATTCTACGACACTGTACGTATGTAGTACAACAAAACTCGTGCTGGTCAGTAAATCTCACCTTTCAGTATTTTTAGTTTTATCGACTTCGCATCAGAAAAGCAGAAACTCAGTTCGTGCAATACAGCGTGCATTAATGCTCTAGAACTACTGTGCTTGATAATGGCCACTGAGTGCGATATGCAGGACGCAATGCTATTGTGTCTGATCTTATATATTCGCGATACATATACATATATTTCAATAATTTAATATCAAAAGTTCTAATACTTTATTATCTTGTTTCTTCAAAATATCAGAGATAGTATTGAAGTCGCCCTGGTAGACATTAAAATAAATATTGTTAAGAATGATGAAAAATGCTAATTTTTATGTAGTTTATTCGAACATTGCTAAGATACTCCTCAGGAAAAATTAAATATTTCATTCAAAAATCCACGCTTCAAGGCTTTTTTGTTAGTATCCATTTTAAAAGGCTGTATAATATTTAAAAATTAACAAAAATTGGGTTAATTTCTTTTATTTCTGCTAAGCTAGTTTGAAAGTAGATACACTACGCGTGCTGTGGTAATGGCAGAGGTGCGCCGCCCCGCGCTGTCCACTGAATCGACCGCTTGGCTCACGCTCGATGCTCGGACTCTGCTGCATGGGCCTTTCCTACTTTGGAATTGCTGTCAGCAATAACCCTCCGAAACTACCCACTCAAACCAAGTGTACAAATAAATGCAGCCTAGTGTAGGAAAGAGTGGTATAGAAGGGATTGATTCTCTAATGACAACGGAACCGAATCAACCTCACCAGTGTTGAACAATTGGCCTTAAAACGGGAATTTTACTACTTCAACCACTGTCCGTAATAACACTATTAATGAAAGATAAGATAATAAATGGAAGACAATAAGATAAATAACTGAAGGGCAATCTTGTGTTCTTGCGCCATCTAATGGAGTAATATCAAAATGAACAGCATAAAAACAGTTGCCGTGAAAAAACACTTTAGATGCAGATAAACTCTCATGGAGATCGGCCCAATGGTATCGGAGTTTATCGATCTAGAACAAACCAGCACCAATTTACATATGGACAAACTTAATCCATTACAAATACAGATTCTTCTCGCTTGCAACTCCGTGTACGAATGTCCCTTGCCTCTCCTGCGCAGGTGATCGACCTGTTGAACCCGGGCTCCGCGCGGAAGCCGCTGGCCGTGCGCTGGTCCAAACGCCTGCGCGGCTTCTTCGTGGAGAACCTCTTCACCGTCGACTGCGAGGAGCTCGACGACCTGCTCGCCGTCCTCGAGGAAGGTGAGAATGACTTTTCGCATTTGCGTTTCTCTTGTCCGTGAGACTGTGGGAGGACGACCCCCTCAGATCAGTCCATAGACGTGGGAGTTCATTTCGTTCGAGCCGCTTCATTTTTTACCTCGTTAATACAGTCCGATGTGGAGCGTAATCGATACTGCTGCTGTCACACACACTGCACGATTGTGCTTGTAGACGGTTATTTTCTGGCAGAAATGTGAAGAAATATCGTGCTTCTCAGTAATCTTAATCGTGTTATTATCCCTTTTTTCGTACATATAATTCCTCTCTATTTGCCCACCTCCCTTCCGGTTGCCATCTGTTGGCGCCAAAGATACCTCAAATAACTTCCCGAACCTCGCACCGAGGTAGACCTAGGGCCCATATTGGTCATGTATACTTGTATTGTTCAAGGAAGTCCGTATGTCCATTTCGATGCTTGCATTGAGGGATGAAAGAGTCAAATTCTCAGGGCGCAGATATCCATATCACACATGTTACCTATCAATAAGGGTAAAGGATTCGGAAATGATGAAGGTTTGAAGGTGATGCTTTGCGGACTGCAAATGTCATAAACCAACTATGTATTACGCGGTATTCAAACCACAGGTCGCGCTCTACGGCGCTCCTGCCCCCTGCCTCTCCGCCAATATGCCAGCTCAGAAATCCTAATTGAACCCATTTTAAAAACGTGTGTGTGTGTGTGTGTGTGTGTGTGTGTGTGTGTGTGTAACTACTTGGCAGCCCGGCAGACGCCGGGTCGTAGGCGCAGAGACCAAGTTTGTCCGCCATTCTGCGAGCTTCCTCAGGGCAAAATGCATCTCTGCACATTTTGCCCTTATGAGGGTTTCTTAATGTCGACCGAAAAGTTGTCACCTGTGCCTAGAACGCGGCGTCCCCGGGTTAGCCAAGCAGATACTGACTTTCGCTGCCAATGATCTCACATGTGTGTGTGTGTGTGTGCGTGTGTTGGCAGGGATGCGCAACCGGTCGGTGGGTCGGCATAGCATGAACGAGCACTCGAGCCGCAGCCACACCATCCTCACGGTGCACATCACGGCGGAGCAGCAGGTGGGCGAGGGCGAGCAGACGTGCTTCGTGTCGCGACAGGGCAAGCTCAACTTCGTCGACCTGGCGGGCAGCGAGATGACCAAGAAGACGCACTCGGAGGGCAAGACGCTCGAGGAGGCCAACAACATCAACAAGAGTCTCATGGTTCTCGGTGAGCAATCCACCCTTAGCTTTCTCGTATCTTGCCTCCTTATACAAGAAGAACGACAAACTTTTATGTATTATCTTATCGGCTGTAGCAGAAAGGAATATGAAAACACCTGACTCCATATACACTATAACATTCAAGTTATAAAGCCAAGTAACAGACACGTCTGTTAGCCCTTTCAGCACCCTTCCACGTCCCAATATAACCTCATTTACTATCTCATCACACACATAAATTACCCTCCAAAAGAGCTAGAAACAGACTGTAGATGGTGAGGGAATTCGGCAGCAAGATATGCAAGACCTTATATCTATCGTGCAAGAAATTAATTTTCTAATTATTCCCTTAAAGATAACTTTACATTTCTCTAATATTTATTTTTCTTTCTCACCTTACTTCGAAAAAAGAGAATATATTTTAATCGTGCGCCTTAAATAGGCGGTTTTTTGACATAAAACGTTTTGTTGGGCCCTCGTAACGAAAAAGTGAATAAATCTTATTTCTGATTGAAGAGCATTTTAGGAACTTTTGAGTTCCGCATCATAATGGTTACCTGCTTTTTACTCTTCCATTTTGTCAGAAGAAGCCGAAAGTCCCTTCACAATTCTTTCGAACTTGCATATAAATGTTTAAGTTTTAATAATGTTTTTAAGATAACTATCAGTAGTAATTACAATTTTGAGTCAATCATCCCCTTATAGTTCGTTTTATTTTGTTTGTTCATTTTTCCATAATCCAAAAAGTTAATAGTCAGCTGAGCACATGTTTGGCTTCTTGTTTCGCATTCTTTACAATAAATATAGACTTTCCCCAACACACACACACACACAAACGTCACATTCAGTTATTTTACTGTTTCAGGCGTAATAGGTTTACTGTTTCAGGCATTAAATTGTGACTTTATTGGTTTACAAAAGACCTCATGTGTTCATTAGTAGCGCTTCGAATCTTGGAATTTAAAAAAATATGATTATGATATAAGATACAGTTTCGGACAAGACTCGAAAATTAACTATACTATTTTAACTTTTTTGAACGTATCTAACGTAAAAAGGTATTCGTTTCTGGTTATATTATTAAGACCCCACTGTAAAGCATGTCCTAAACATTAAACGACTGAAGTAGTTCAAATGTCGGCATTCTATTGCACCCTCTACTGTGAGTTTGTCGGCTATATTTCACCACAAAAAGAAACAAGTGAATGGTACGCTGAAGTGGCTGTTCGCAGGTTACTGCATCGCCTCGCTCAGCGACGCCAAGAAGAAGACCGGCCACATCCCGTACCGCGACAGCAAGCTCACCAAACTGTTGGCCGACAGCCTCGCAGGCAACGGCGTCACACTCATGGTGAGTACCGCACTACACTGCACTCGAGGACACAAAGGGAAGCATGTCACGGTCACTTCACAATAATTGCCCACGTCAATGCGACAAATTATAATGAAGCAAAGTTCGAGTAAGTACTATATTTTCAATATCTTTCACTTTTAATGATTCTCTCTCGCTTGCGTCTTAGCAGTCCGGCAAAGAGTGTACCTTATCTTCAGGCAGCTAAACGTCCCGTTTTAGAAGAAAACTAGTCAGAAAAAAAAAATTAAATTAGCGTAAAATGTTTTTTCTTATAAAAAAGGCGGTCCAATTTATAGTCCATACTGACGTATTATAATGTTAACGTTTTCTTAAAACTGTTCGTTTCCGAAGATTTGAAAATTTTGTGAAATAATTATTAGGATAAAACCACGACAAGATCTTCCTGGGAGGTCATGGGTCTTCCATGTCACCATTGAAACACAAGGCTCGGAGCTACGAATAAAACCTTCTCCATTTCAACATACCGACAGGGTTTTATTGACATTTTCGTGGAAGATAAAGAAACATTTATGTAAAATAAAATAGAAGTATATCATATTCAATTGAAAAGGTCCTCTCTGAATTTGAATTCATGATAAAAATACAAAGAACTCTACACACTGAACATTTTGCTCGTTGATTATGTTAGGTTACTTTGTTGTACGATAAGCCACTATTAATGTATTATTTGCTATTAAGCGTTTCCAAAGTATTTTTAATATTCAATATGACTTAAAAATCAAATTTAAGTGACTGTTTAAACAAAGATATTTATGTGAGTCTTCGTCTACAAATTTCAGTGATGGAAAACCAGACCAATCACAATAATTTAAAATTATTGTAAAGATGATTTTTTTAAGAAAATATCCTTTGAACCCCAAGAAATGATACACAATCAGTGTTCTGAAAGTTATAAACTGCAGCAAGTTGTTTATTATGGATTCATGCCAGCATAGAAGTGTGTCCACTCATCATGTACATGTGATTAAAGGAAATTATAAATGAAGATTCCGAGTTAAAACATATCTATTATTTGTATTGTTTTGTTTATTTATTTAAGTTGTTTTACAACATGATCAATAGCAGTCGTATATCAAGCATTTTTATTGATGTTTTGAAACTACGGAGACGTACTTTCATTCTAATATTTCATTTTTTTCGAAAACGTTTTATTTTGTAAGATGCAGATGCAGACTTTTGTTATTGCAGTAAAACAAGACCATTTATGCAAAGGGGACACATAAAAAGCATGACTGGCTATCTTCTTCCTAAAAATGGTGCATAATGTTAATATTAATTTCCCTTATTACTGTATTAATTTGGATTTGCAACACAGTTTTTCAAATCCACAGCTTTATTTTTACAAATTTACATATGAGCTTGAATTGATAATATTGTATCCTATAAAATGTGTAGGCATGAAAATGTTTCAAACCTCATTATCACAAAACATTAAAGTTCCAACGAGTCCCTTTACAGACACCTTCTCAATTTAATTCATTATTTTATGAGATAAAAATAATATTTCTGTTTTTTCGTAAGCCTCTTTTGTAACCCTTCGTTCGTAACTTCGTAACAAAATGTTTACATTAATAAATGTGTGTTACAGAAAAAGCTTGTTTTGTTACAAAATAACACACTTCTCGAGTTATTTATTACTCATATGAAAATTCTTGCTGACTAAACAAAAATTAATTGCAGGATGAGGGATTGAATTTAAATGTTTAGATTTCATGATTAATTTTTGTATCAGTTACGCCACAAAGTATGGTTAGGTACACTTACACACCCAACGCAACAAAAAAGTTTAACTTTTTCAATTTTTTTCAATTTCCAGGTAATTTAAAGAACAGTGAACGTAAGCCTTGTTTTAAACAATTATTGAGCTTTGCTCTATAAGAGCAAAAATAACTTTTTAAAAAATTGAAAGAGGAAGTAACTTTTATGTCACGAAATTACACATGAAACATTAGCACTATCCTTGCTCGGGCAACTGCATATGCACTGATGTTTGGTAAGTCTTGTTGTGACGGAAAGATATTGGGCGAACCTGTCGACCACAATCACAGGTGGGTTGCCTGACAATCAGGGGACAATACTCTACGTGTACTTTGGGGCAATCACGTAGGGTTGTCACATAATAAATGTAAAAAAGCATCTAGTATTTATAAGGGTCAAATATTATTACTTTTTGCCGACGAATGTGTGGTTCGCATGCGCCAGCGTGTGTTCCAATGGCACACCCAATCTCGGTCAGAACATGACCAGCCGAACACTAGTGCATGGAAAGTTGCGTAACTAGCAGGGGCAAATGCCGCATGTATAACTTGGTTACACGGAATTTCCGTCCACATATTCATTGGCAAAAGGCGCTCATTGACCCTTCTACATGAACGAGAAGTTTGTAATATTTATTCTGAGACACACTGAATATTAATGGGATGCATTATTTTTTGTACAATTCGTGAGAATAATTATCTAGACAGTCTTAGAAGCAGTATTAAATTGAAGATGATGGCCCACAGGCGTGCAGAAACTATTTCAATCATAAATAGTTTTGCTCTAAATGTTAATCGCTCCCTCCCCCAATGACTCATGGCTAGCGACCTGGCGTACATCCCGCCATGACCCCACTGTGGTTCAATTCCCAGAAAAATTAAAATGTCGCTTTATATAATCATGCCTCAGTTAACAGAGCAGGTTGACAATGTAAACGCTTCTCGCAGGTACAAAATGTCAAAACGTTGGCGTGAGGGGTTGCGACCTGCTTTACAGAGGTCTCCCGAGCCTATGGCCGGCAGGTTGGGACGCCATGACATAGCCCATAGGATGATGAGGCTTCTGGGCCAGAGTACATACAATCAATTTCAAAATGGCTGTAAGCTCCGGAATCATCCTCGCTTTGGTCTAGCAAAAGCAACGAGACTGGCGAGTAAACCCAGCACACTTGTTTATACGTGTGTGTGTGTGTGTGTGTGTGTGTGTGTGTGTGTGTGTGTGTGTGTGTGTGTGGTGTGCGCGCGCGCGCGCGTGCGTGTGCGTGCGCGCGCGTATGTGCGTTAGTATACGTGCGAGTTATTTTCTTTCCAAAGGCAGGGCTCCAAAAGTGTGAATATATTATTTAATTATTCCAGAATGTGTTAAAATAAGGTTTTCGAATCTGTTCTTAAATTTATCGTTCGATCATTAGGAATGTAAATAATTTTGCCTAATGTGTTTTTTTAGAATTTTATCGTGAGTTAATGTGGAGTCTATCATTAGTAAATGTAGAAGAAAATAAATAATTATTATTTTTGTTGTCGGTAGAAAGAGGTATGATTCGACGTGGGAAGTTTAAATTTGTTCTTCTAAGTAATAGAACCAAATGAAAACAGCAATTATAATAATTGATCCTTAGAAACTGAAATAACAAAGAACTAGGACAGAAGCGCAAAAGATCCAGAAGTAGATAACCTCTATCGATCTTTCTCTTAACTTCCCTGAAAAATAATGAACTCGCTGTTGCTTGACTAATTAGAAAAAAATCCCAATTCAGCATTTATTTGAGCAACATTGTCATTTTTCAACACGAAGTAACGCACTACCAATGCCTTCTTACATTGTTCACATCTGTATCCGTTCGTCGTTCTTCTCAGTTAAGCGAAAAGAATCTGACAAGGCACTGATCAGTACGCTTTATTATTGAATATTACATTAAACCAGTTCGAATATTGCTTGGTTTATTGCATACTCGTTACACGCGGGAACTTTTCGCATATTTGACTAAGAAGTGTTTTCGTGATTTCTACTAACCAGGCTTGGACGATGCCTATTTCAGAGTCATCATAAGGGGGGCGAATTTTAATGAAATGTCATTTTTTCTTTAGAACAATGCAGTTTAGTATATAAATTCATTTTATGTTGTGACACAACGAATGGGCTAATTTTTATAATTTTTTTCATTTCTCGTCGATTTCGACTAAGACATATTTTACTTTTATAAGTCACTTTTAATGCATTTTTTGCTGATTTCATCGATGTTAATGTCATTTTAATGGTACTTGTTTCAAATAATATTTACAAACCGCAACAAATGTTCACTAAAGAGTTCCAGAGTAGCCTTTTCGATTTCTTAGCTCACCTATTGTAATGTCAGCCGTTGTAAGTATTATGTAATATAAGGTTTCTATCGGCGCCATTGTCAGTTCGACCGATTTCGCGATAAATAAAGGCAGTTACTTTTAAAGAATAGTCCAAACCAAAAGTTTGAAGGCTAAGTTCACTTGAACAAAAGAAGAAGCCTCGATTATATCAGTAACGTATGCAACAGCTTGAGTTGTTCATATGAAGTGGTTTT
>BOPP01000146.1:2966919-3064389 GCA_017312745.1 Gryllus bimaculatus
TATCCCGAAAAAATATTCCTTGATGCATACAATTTAATCCAGTTAATTCCACACTTACAACAACTTCACTAAATATGTCTCCAAAATACGAGTATTTTTTGTATTCTTTGAAAGCGTGTAATTCGATAAATTATATACATTTTTCAATATTTTTGTGGAGAATATTCTGAATTTCAGGTATCTCTGGAGTCCGACATTTTTTATCCCGAAAAAATACTCCCTTGTTGCATACAATTTAATCCAGTTAATTCCACACTTACAACAACTTCAGTAAACATACGAGTATTTTCTTGTATTCTTTGAAAGCGTGTAATTCGATACATTATATACATTTTTCAATATTTTTTGGGAGAATGTCCTGAATTTCAGGTATCTCCGGAGTCCGAGATTTTTTGAGCTCCGGTTGTGTGTGAGGGTTGCCAACCTCAGGCACTGCCTGAGGTCCGAGATTCGCATGCCGCATGCCGTGAGTGTAGCTCAGCAGCGTGAAGCGAACACGCACGTTCTATTTTACAAGCGATTACGCTATTGAAACGTGCAGGCGCATGTTCGTCAAAGAATATGAATATTATTATTGTTTATTTATTATTATAAAAATACGATGTTTAGAGAAACAATGTTAACAAACAACAAAAATGCTGCTTTACTCGTAATCTATATTTCTAACCCCTGCGTAATTGTATCTCACGTGTAAGTTTCAGAGTCATATTTCACTCCTGCTCTCGTACGGGGATGTCACGGGTGCCGAGGAGAGATTTATTGAACCGCCTGGTGTTACTGATGGCAACTACGGGTACCTTGATTTCACTGCACTATGACTTCCAGATTCTGTATCGTTTGGCTTACGACATTCATGTCGGTGTCGTTTCGGTCGACGTCATAGGAAATTGGTGGCGATGTATAAAATACTCACGGTATGACTAATGGCGAACAAAACTCTCTCACAAGTGAGATCCACTGAAGTCGGTGTAGCAATGGAGGCCAGCCTTACCACCTACCCTTACAATTATTGCTCTTTTCACACATTTATCTTTTACATTGTTTTTTTCCTCTTCCCTTCAATACTTTATGTTAATGTATTAGGCGCCGTCCATAAATTACGTGACGCAAATACGGAGTATTTTGAATGCCCCCTCTCCCTCCTGTAATACGCGCATGTACCCCCCTCTAATAATTCTTCTGCTCCAATTCCTCCACTTACTCCTCTTAAACCTCCTCTTCCAATTACAACAAAATTAAAACTAAATTATAAAGCAAAAACTATTTGTATTAATTCTATTAGTGTTATACATTAAAATTTAATTTAATTAACGTGAGAATTGGGGGTGCGGACTGCACATAACAAAAATTTTGAGGACAATGTTAAGGAAAGAGGGTCAAAATGTAACTTTTAAATGTATTATATTTTTAATTTAATATGGTAGTGTTTTAGTATAAGACTGAATACAAGGAATTATTTCAGCAAATGTTGAAGCATTTTAAAAATAAATATAAGCACCATGTAACACTAAACTATCACCCCCCAACGCAGCATAACGCTGCCTCAACCCCCTCCCCCCCTCTTCAGCGTTTCGTAATTTATGGACGACCCGTTATCCTTGTATTTTTGTTCTCCGACCCCTTGTCGTATATTTGTAGTTTGCGTACTTACATAGAAGACAGTGGGTTCCCGAGCAGGGAATAAACTACTTACAATGAAAATACAACAAAATATATGAATTTAGTCGACATGCCATTGGATTAAAGAGAAATAAATATCGATTCGGTTAGCCCCTAAGTCCGATTTATGATAAAACACCCAATGCCAGCTGTTCTGCCTAGGTCCGAATCGTGGCGCGTTGAGTCACTTCAAACGCAAGCCTTTAGTTGGCAGTTAAAGAACCAAGCTCAAGAACTTCTCTTAGGCCGTTCAACCCAATTAAAAATGGATTTTTATGAACGTAAGGGCGCTGTATGCCGTTAACACACGCCGAGGAAAAGTTGACAAAATGCCAGGATATCCTTGGCTACAGCGATTACGATCATTTTCACACTTAAAAGAGCGCATACGTTAAAAATTATAAAACAAACTGTCCTCATATCTATCAGCTCAAAATATACATTTTCCCGAAAAACATCAAAGCAATTTTTTTAATTTGGTATTTACATTTAGAAGAAAATATGTGTCGATGTATCTCTTTTCCCTCTGAGAAACCGCACTGATAGAGCCCACTTAGAAAATGTTTTCAGCTCTGCAATACGCAGGATGGGCCTGACTTTTCAGGATTAATCTCTACAAAATAGTAGCAGAGAAGGCTTGTGATCATCCGAGGAAGTGGGACCAAAACTACCTCAAAGCAACAACTTCTCGCTCTTCTCGGATATCTCTCTTATTCCTGCCCAGACTTTTGAAAGATGTGCATAAACTGTATGGTTGTTGGACATCCTTCACAACGTGCAATTGATTACTGCGAAGTGAGAGTACAGCATCTATTTGGTTTTGTGGTATAAGTTTATTCACTCGACCGTGGTAAGAAATAATTTGAGAAATGTCAGGGTTTATTTACTATATGCTTCTTGTGATAAGAGGAAAAGGTAGAAGTGCTCAGTCACAAATTATAATAATTCACTGTTAAATCTTACTCGATTAACATGTATCAATGCAAAACAAATTTCAATTCTTGAAAATGAAGAAAATCACACGCTATAAGAAAACGTACAAGAAAAGGGCATATAAATTCAAGAAAATAACTTTAAAAGCTCACGGTACATTCAGATGACAGCTTCAGGTAACAGATGAAAACATTTGTTTAGTCTTAACTCTAAATAAAATTTTGTACCGTAAATTAGGATCCTCTGTAATTACATTTAAAATAAAAATACCTTTCAGTAAATCATATGTTATATGGAATCAACGGAACTTTGCAATTAAACTTACAACAAAATAACATTATAATAACCTTACTATTGCATACTATTAGTTGATTCAAAACCAAACCTTTCGTACAAACAAGTATTATTTACAGAATTTGTTTAATAGTTTTTCTCTCACGCTCGCTCAGGTATGCGCTTAATTTGAATATACATTAAAATCACTTATTTTTTCTGTCGATGAACCAAATTCAACAGTCTAGAAATGAGAAAGCGAATGAAAGCTTTCTCCCTGCCCTTATCACCGGCTTCTCATCGCTCTTCGGTTTCCTTCGTTCACGGCCTTGAGCGTTTAACAGCTTCCTATAAATTAACTGTTCTTTCCCTTCTTTCTTTGCACTATCTTATATTTATCGGGAAAATCATCTTTTGGAAACTATGTACTAGTTGATGGAACACAGTTGTCTAGTGCTGGTTACTATTTAACATTGAAATGATAATCTGAAAGAAATTACAGCGTACAGTCGGTAGGAATGGTGTAACACAGTATCTTAAGAAATAATACAGGGGACTCGTATGTGGAAATATTTATTCTGACCTACCCCACGTTTTGGCAACCGGATCTTTTCCTACTTCTTGAATTCACGTACAAATAGGTGTTCTCCTCTCCCAACCTCCTTTGTCATAGGTAAACAACCAAACGCCACTATTTAAGCTTACGCCAGGAACAATTATTATTAAAGATCCATCTCTGAGCACAAGGGTTCCCTTGAGTGGAGAACGGGCTCAACAGAAAGCTTTTGGCTATCCGGGACGCCGCGTCGAAGGCTGTGATGCCGACATTTTGAGCATCTTGTCGTGATCTTCCTCACAGCTGGTCTGATCGCAGACATTTGCATCACAGCCTTCGAGGCGGCGTCACTCGGACAGACAAGAGTACTCGCAAGACCATGGCTGCAGAAGCCTATGACTTCACGGTCACCATAAGAACTGTGTCCGAACTGCATCAACATTCACGTACCACAGGAAGGGCATAATTTTTATTTCTCTCGGTTTTTTGAACTAGAGAAAATTCGCTACAGACGTAAACGAAATCATGAATCAAACGGACATAAGAACATTGATGTTTTTGTATTAGGAAACATATCTCTGGGGCACGATATGTTCATACACAACTTTGATCTCTGTTTTATATTTCATAAGATTCTTCCGAAATCAACGAAACGCATTTCAAGTATAGTAGAATATATTTTTCAATTAGTTACCTCTATTTCTATGAGAGTTTCCTAAAGCATATGATGTGAAGTGATTCGTTGAAGTTGCACCTGGTCAGAGATCTTTCCTCTGCAATATGCTTCTCTTTCCGTGACATCTGTTCACCACGCCGGTTCGTACCTAAATGCTGAGACTTGCGCAGCAACTGTGAGCATATTTCGATAAGAGCCAGGCGGCGCTTCGATCCATCGATCTTGCGACGGGTCAGAGAGTTGGATCCCTGAATTAACTTCGCAGGACGCGGGCTTTTCAAATCTTTTCTTCCCGAAGACCTGCGAATCTCCAAATACGATGATGAACTGTCATAATACGAATACGTATTCGCTCAGCGCACATGCCGGATCGGTGCTTTTAGAACAATTAAAATATTATTCACTCACGTGTACTGATTTTCAATTGACTATTTTACCGGCTTAGGTGGCATCAATTGATGTCACTGCAGCGCCTCTGATCGGAAGGTGTTAGCATTCGAGTCCCGACGGTGGCAGAATTCCAACACTAAATAGACAGCTAGGTCGAGTTCAGCCGGTCTAGAGGAGAATTCTAGCGACCTGGTACAAGAAATCGGTAGTTTTCGGTGGTTGCTTCTATCAACACCAGGCGAATGCCGGAGGATTACTCCAACAAACGGACCATTGACCGCGCGCGATCTTTCCTCCCCCTTCCTTGTCTTATCGTCATCCCAAACTTATATTAATATACATCACACTTCCTCCCATATCTAAAGATCAGTCGAGAGCTTAGTACGTGTCTCAGCTGGGTTCCAGACCGGCTGGTGGGAGATACCTGGTAGAGGCAAACCGCGCTAGCCGACATGTAGGTTTGCGCCGGATCTGGCCATCCAACGGGAGAAGATCGCTTCTACCTCTCCCGATAAAAACATTCACTATACTAACAGGAGTAATGACCTTGATGACGTATCCGAAAACATAAATAAATAAATAAATAAATAAATAAATAAATAAATAAATAAATAAATAAATAAATAAATAAAAATTATTAAATAAATAAATTAAAAAATAAATAAATAAATAAAAATAAATAAATAAAATAAATAAGATTAAATAAATAAGGATAAATAAATAAATACATAATAAATAAATAAATAAATAAATAAATAAAATAAAAATAAATAATATAAATAAATAAATAAAAAATAAATAAAATAAATACAATAAATAAGTAAAATAAAATTAAATAAAGATACTAATATATATTACTATTGCCTGTTATTTATAATTGATTCGGATACCTGACAACGGCGATCTCTAACACCAGTGTGCCAGGCGAAGCAGGCGCGCAGGCGTTCGAGAGGGAGTGTCAGGAGTGGGCGTAGTGCGCATGACCCACGCAGGCGCTCCCATCGTTGAAGCCTGAAGCGGGAGGTGGCGCGCGGCGATGCAGGTGAGGAACGAGCACCTGCGCAACGCGGCCTGCACTTGCACCTACCTGCACGGAGGCCGCGCCCAGCGAGCAGCGCCCGCGCGCGGCGGTCCGCGGCCCCTGCCTGGGGCCCGCCTCCGCCCCCGCGCCAGGCGCCGGCGGCCCGCGCACGCCGCGCCGCCGCCCGTCGACGCCGACCGCCTGGCGGCGCTGGACAGCGCGGAGCTCGTGCAATTGGTTCAACTGTACGCTGACGAGAACGGCGCGCTGCGGCGCGAGAACGCGGAGCTCTTCTCCACGCGCGAGCTGCTGCTGCGCGACCAGGAGCTGGTGTGCCGCGAGAACGAGCGCCTGCTGCGCAAGCTCGAGGACGTCAACTCGTGAGTCCAAACGATTTTTTTTTGTTAACTTTGGAGAGACAAATTGTTGAATCGCCACTAGTTTATTATCGCCGGGCCCACCTTAACAGCTTTGTCCGACCCTTTACCCGGTTGCCATCCGGATGTGCTGGGAAATCTCCAGAGATACGAGTACTGCGACCAACGCCACACGGCTGGGTCAAGCACAGCTAAGTGTTCCCTGCACCTTCCGAGGTAACCCTTGGGTCCATCTCGGCTGGAATCCTCTACGTCTTGGAGTGTCTCGAGAGTTAGAAGCCGGGTGGGTGGCATTGTTGACAGGGTGTGCTGTCGGTCGCCCATCATCCCCGCGCGTCCTACCTACTCGGCCGAGATGCTCAACATGTCGCTGAGCGGCAGCGGGGACTTCGACGCCGGCGCCAGCGCCTCCACCAACGTCTGGACCAACAGCAGCCACCTCAACGGAGGCGCGCTGCCCGGCCCGCGCTTCAAGGTAGCCACCACAGAACAGCTAAAGTATTCCCGCCCAACAATGTTCTGAGAGCCACCGCCCGGTTCGTGGAAGGCCGCCACCGTACATCCAATCTTGTGGCATGCGTGTGTCACAATATTTTCTCAGGCTTCTAGACAAAGAATCCTCGTGTATTGTTTTCGTATTACTAAATACTGGGTAATGTGAGCGAAAGGATTCGTGTTTCTTGTCAACAAATTGTTTCTCCTCTTAATGCTATCTCGAACTGTAATATTTTCAGAATAATCCCATTCGGCTTGTCTTTGAGAATCCACAGCTAACGGTCCTCGGATAGCAATTAGTACGCCGTGGCGGGCCGCCCCCACAGGGGAATGGGAAGAGCAGTGAGGGAAGGAAGAGGCGATGCCCCGATCATTATAAATGCCTCAATTCTCTAATCTTTGAGTACGCCTGAACTAAAATATGTCGGTAAGTGGATTGTGCTTGGAATGCGCTGTATGAACGACACGAAAGTTGTCTGTGTTAATGTATTGAGATAGCGTAACCCAAACGTCAAAAAATCGTCAATTTCGCACAAATCTACACCAAGTCTTCGGTCTTCACGATTAACAAAAACATCTTTGAGTCAAACGGACTAAGAATTTTACCTTAAAATTCAGGAACTGTTTAACTTGATTCGCTTTGCCTGCGTTTCAAAAGAAATTATATCTATTTAACTTAATTAGAAACACCTTCACATATCCGTTGTATTAGAAATAACTAGAAGAATCCGACAGACGTTGTCCTGATCTGCCTCCCCTTTTTTATTTCAACTTTCTCTCTCCGTCTTTCTATGTATATCTGTCTTGGCGAAATCAATAAATCTGGTGCATCTGCCAGCATATTATTTAAATTCTTATTTTCCGCGTTTGTGTTCTATTAATCTTTACCAAAATTTGCAAGAAAACAACGTCAAATCCCGAAGAATAGCTTGTAAATATTTCGTATCTACTCATACACTTATTTTTATGGAGTTATTACATGATGGTGAATTCACTTTTATTAGAAGAGATTTTATGTACTGTCATCCCCCAAGTTGCATTGTACAGATATTTTACTCTTTTCAGTAGCTACCATAGACACGTAACTTTAGTAGCAGTTCAGAGTTACAACTTTTTTACTCATCGCCATTTATTTTGAGCATTCCACGCGTATTTCATTTATTCGTATGCTTTAGCAGTGTGCAAAAATCCTAGCACTCCAGCGAACGGTGCGACAGCTCCTTCACAACGCGTCGCGCGCTCTTTTCGCAGCAAGACATCCTGGAGGGTCGCAAGTCGGCGCGGCCGCCTCACCGACTGCCTGACTCCATCCAGAAGGAGCTGGAGCGACGCCGCATCGGCACCAGGTGACACACACGCCTCAGATTATTACCCGAAAATAGCCAGCAGCATCGCTGATTTTCACGACTCTGGACACCACCCCGGTTTTATTCTTATCTCTACGAATTAGTTAAATAACATGAACATTACTTTCATGTTAAATATGTTCTCCAAATCCAAAATGTACAAACTTAAAACCAACACTCAGTTCTTTGACATTGTTCAATATCTGTTAACACGTCTCGAGACGTGTTCTAACATAAAACACGTTACTACTGGTGAGAAAAAAGGCAAAATATTATCGCTAATAAGAGACACTAATTAACTCAAATAGTTTGAAAAGCAAATTTTAATATCCCGTAAAATGCTGGAATTCGGTTTAACTTCGTAAATTCTAAATGTGGCACTTTAACCAATGCCTATAAACCTACCCCCTATAGCCTATAAACCAATGCCTATAAAATGGTTAAAACTTCGATCCGAGCGGGGCAGTGTAAGAAAAATATGATAAAAGAGTTCGGGTGCACGATTTGACAAATAGAAACTGATTGGAACCTATAAGTTGCAATTAAATAAGTGAACTCGTTGTACATAGAACCGTACAGGAAGCTAGCTTACAGAGAACTTAATATCTAAGAAAAAATATACTTCTAAATCGTTGGCAACTTAACACAATCAAAATGTTGAAATTAATTGTGAGTAGTGGGATAAGCTCAGAAATAATAATCGTATGAACGGTAACGAACGAAACATTTTTTTAAATTTTGCTTTAAGACGAAAAACCACTTTAAGTGGCACCGCAACATTTCCCTTCCTTTGTAACCCCTTCCAGCTCTCCCAATCGCGAACACCGAGACAAGGCCCCCTGCCGCAAAGACAGCGACTTTTGTATTGTACGCCCCTGCTATAACAGAATACGACGGCGGTGTTCAATATTATACGAGTTGTAAATTATTTATTTTTACCCAATATTACTTTTAAAATAATAATAAATAATATCATTATATTCCTCTTTTATAGTTGTGACGATGTTGCCTTCATTTCTTCACGCTCGTTACCATGGGCTAAAGATGTATATAGGTTCGATTGAAAAAAAATTATAGTTGTGTTGATATCTCTCACATTAAGAAAGCGATTGTTTAATATTATACAACATCTTATGTGCCTCTCAAATATTTGTTTTAGAGAAAACAGCATCTCAATATCTGCAACGACTGAGGGGCAAGGGAACATCTTAAGTGAGGCGTCCGTATAGTACACCAGATAGTGATGCGACATCAATGTTCATATTCATCGATGTTTGAGGTTTCCAGTTAGAATGTCCTATTTTGTCGCTATTTTGAAACGCTAGTACTCAGCGTGCTACGTGACTTCTGACTTCTCTTTTGTACCTTGAAAAGCGCTTACCTCGCTGATGAAAAAAAATGTAAATTTAAAAAAAATCGATTTTAATAAAATACTGACCAAAAATGATCCATGCGTTTTAAAGCTGTTACAGTAACCTCAAACATTAAATTCGTGCCCATCAATGCAATCTGTGCAATTAAATTTAACAGGGACATCTCAAAGGATCGGACCTCAGTACACCAAAGAAGGGAACGGGAAGAAAGAAGGCCCTATGCTCACGGCGCATGCGTCGATCGCCTCTCCGTGTACAAAGTACAAGGAAACACATAGGAAATTCTAGGGATTCTGGCGCTCTCAGTGGTATCATTTTTCAGTTACAGTTTCATTTTCTAACTTTCAAATGGAAACCGTATTAGAACGCATAAAAAGAGTAGCAAATAATTTATATTATTCCCTTCCCTCATTTCATTCTACTCTGAAGTTCCACCTAGGCCGAACAACAAACATCCCAAGTCGAATCAAATCTAAATTTTCCAAAGGTATGCTTAACCCTCCCTCAACTAATAATATCATCCCATATCTTTGTAGAATATTTCACGTTTTCCTTCCTATTCGTCGACACGGCAATCCTAACACTTTATCTCCCATTCCACCAAACAAAATCAAGGTTAAATTGCAGTAGCTTCTAGAAGAAAACGAATGAATAAAATGAGCCAGAGATGTTTACCTCAATTTGTCAAGGAATGCCTAAATCCAAAAAAAGTCAGCATGTAAAACTGAAACCCCTCGAAAGACCTTTGGTCAAACGATAAGAAATACATTTTAAAAAATTCTAACTTTTACAAATTTGTAGTTATGGTAATTTACATTCACAAACAAAACATCGAGAACTTAAAAAATGAGCGCAAAACATTGGTGTTAAAAACATGGGCTTTAATAAATCAGCGTTTCCATAAAAACATGGACATCGCTGAGCGCATCCATATTACGAGCATTGAATGCGCACGCTGATGCATGTGCCTAGGACGGCAGACGTTTGCAAGGATATTCTGTGGCTTGTTTTCAGCATGACGAACATCGCAGATAACTACCGTGAGCGCAGCCACCGCCGCCACAACTCGTGGGAGAACGGGCCGGGCAGCAAGGAGCAGCAACCGCCCGGCAGCGCGGCGTCGGCCTCGTCGACGGCGTCCGTGGCGTCCGTCTCCGCCGCCAGCGCCTCCACGGCAGGCAGCCGCAAGCTCCCGCACGCTCATGAAGCCCCGCTCGCGTAAGTCGCCCACTTCTCTTCGAATAGAGTGCATTTTTAAATTCGCCGCATGAAACACTTGCGGTTTCGTGTTAATTCTACTTCTCAACCAACTGGTGGTGCCGCACAGTACCGGAGCTTCGTGAGCAAGAAACAAGGATGTGCAGTTCACATTATTTGCCAAGTGAATACAGAAACTGGAGGTGTGGACTACGAAAAAAGCTATTTGGTCTTCTCTCCTTCTTTGTCTTCTTGTAATTCATAATAATCAAATATTTTCTTAATATTAAGGACATACAAGGATTAAATTATTTCTCAACAATTTATAGTTACATCTGTAATATAATGTATTGTTTCGGTAATAAATTTTCATCTTCAGATAATTTACTATAATAAAATTAAATTAAAAAATATAAGCATAATAGGCAACACAACTGACACAATTGAAAAATTAAAACGAATATGCACGTCAATAATTTAACAAAATTAATACAGCCCAAATGAACTCAAAATGAGCTCACCTAGAATAAGTTATTCTATTGTATATAGTACAACAGTGTCAAAGCATGGTCGTGCATGGTAAAAAAGAAATCTATGGTTAATTGAATGTTCATTGAATGTAAGGTGTGAATGAGAATTTATTTTTTATATTTTAAAAAATTGCATTTTTGTCTTGTTTATTGTAAGTACGTGGCCGATAAATTAATTTCATGTCGACATTATAACTTATCTTTAAATCGTCTCCACGTATGTATCAAAGGGCGGTAAACAAGTGCTAGACTCATTTAGTGTGACCTCTGTATTTTCGAAAATTGCAAAAGTTAAACATTTAAAAATTACAATATTGAAGATAGACATTTTTGCTTGAAACAAAATCTGTTCTAAACTAGATACTATGCTACAACTGCTTTTGTAGTCATTTCTAAGTTTTACGTATGAAATAAGCATTAATAAAGTACTGATTCAATATTTGCAACACATTATAAGAAAAGAAAGAATAATATTTCTCATAAGCTTGACCTGATTACATTGAAAGGATATAATTAATTCTGAATACCACAATCAGCAAACAAAACTTTTCAATTAAAATAATTTATTGTATTTGTTAGTTCTACGTTAAATGTATTACTTTCGGTAAATATATTCCCTACCATAAGAATTTTATATTTATTATACGATCATCAGGACTACTAACAATGAGAAGCATTCCATAACAACCGTGTTGCCATTTTGCCAACTGACAGCGCCTCAAACGAGGCGGGGGAAATTCGAATTTACCTTTTCCAATTTTTTTTAAACTTCAGAGTGTGCCGAAAATGGGACCAGCATCACTTTGTTTAACGTTCTTTGCTACATACGTGAAAAAAAATAAGGAAAAAATTTGGAGCTGTTTCTGAGAAAATAATTGTTTTAAATTTAAAAATTGGCTCTTTCACTTTAAATTACGCAACGACAATTCATATTATCGAAAAATTTAACATGACTTTATATGAAGATGTTTTAATGTACACATTTCATTAAGAAACAAAATATTTTTATAACTGTAGTTGTAGGGAGACGCCCGCTTTTGGTTTTTTTTTTTTTTTTTTTTTTTTTTTTTTTGCATTTTGTGTAATTTCGAAAGATCAGGGTTTATTGAAAAGAAAGATCTGTAAATTAAAATTTATTTAAAAAATTGGTGCCTTTTTTTTTTTTTTTTTTTTTTTGCTATATCTCATGGATTTTATGTAAAGTACCCTCAAAATAAAAACATCGTTTCAGATGCAAGAGGCCACATCAGCCAAATCGATTGGGCAACATCAATTTGAAAATCCTGCTTTACGCGTTTAGCCGCGAACGTTGTTCAGAGACGGACGGACGTTTTGCCGTCAATCAATTTTTCAGTATCAAGGACCCAAAAGCCATGAACTCTGACTACGCATAGTTTTAGGGGAAGTAATAAATTTACTGTATATATGGGAACAAGAGTCATCCACTTTTTCGTTACCAGGGCCTGACAAAATTCTGTCGAAAATTCGCCGTCCGCAGCTTTACAAATTACAATGCTTTCTCTATACTGCATAAGCAGTAGCGAGATCGTAACTATTATAGAGATGCTAAAATAGCTCATATTTTCTCGCATTTTTGGAACTAGTTACGTAATATTGAAACATTGGAAACTCTGCCATTCTAAAAATTCAGTTACATGACCGGCGATTGGTGTTAAGCCCTAATTTGCAGTTAACCCGGAGAGTCCCCTACATACTCCATCTCCCACCAAAAATAAGTATGAAGCGAAAATCACAATTTTTTTCTTCTTCAAATTTTCATATTTATCATTAAATTGTTAACAGTTATTTTATGTAACTATGCTTTGAATTTTTTATTTAAACTCATTTAACAATTTTTGCAAATGTATGGGTATAGTAGCTATCACCCTACCCACATTATCCGCCGGACTTGCTCAGTTATAACTAGAAAAATTCAAATTTTTCCAATTCAAACAAAGCACTTGTGGTGAATATCTACTTTAATTCTAAAGCCAGGAACAGTACTCATTTTTAACTATAATATATTAAATACTCATGAATAAATTTAATTGTTACAGTATTTGCTGCAAGTAATACAGAAAAGTAAGAACAATTTCACACGTCTGCTTTGATTACACTGAACTGAGCTTTCAAATTTTGAATACCATAATCAGCAACTATATCTTCTTAAACTAAAAAAGTGTGTTTGCCAGTTCTAAGTTAAATTTAATTTATTATCTTCCTTCAATATATTTTTTTTTCATGAGAATTATATTTACAACATACAACCCTCACAACCAATGTCATGAATTTGAGGAATTTTTAAACCACTGTGTTCCATTTTGCGAACCAACTACCGAAACGCGTCAAACGAAATGCGTGAAATTCGAATTTACAATTCTTTTGTGTGTGTGTGTGTGTGTGTGTGTGTGTGTGTAATTTTCGAAACTACAGAGAGTGCGTTGAAAATGTTACCATCACCGATATACGAGTACAGTTCTTAGCTACATATGATGAAAACATTTAAAGAAAAAATTTAGGCCGTTTCTGAGAAAATATTTTAAAAATTAAAAATTGCGTACTTGACGCAAAATTAAGTTCTCATATTTTCGAAAAATTGAACACGATCTTATTTGAAGATATGTTTCTGATAAACACATTTCATAAAGAAAAAAATGTTATCTTAATAAATATTTTGTAGGAAGATACGGAATAATGTTTGAATTTTAGCAATTTTCGAAAAATCCAGGACTTCAACGAAAATGAGACCTGCGTCATTCTCATAAGTTTCATACCATTATCCGAGGTCAAAATTTAATCAAAAAATTCGGTGCCCTTCATGGAAAGTACCTCCCTGAATTAAAATATCGGTTTCAAATTTAAGGGTCTGCGACATCAGCCAGATCGTTTAGGAAATATCAATTGTGGTGAAAATCCTGCCTACTGCTGGGAACAGCCCCAACCGGGGCCAATAGTTACTGCAGTGTAGTCGCCGCAAGCTCCAAACACTCGACTGGACTTTCAACGTGTGTAGGTAGTGAATGTGTGTGTATAAGGAGCGTGGAGGGACAAGAATGAGGAAGGAAAGATTGCACATGATCCGTGGCCCCAAATACCTATCAGAACAGCCGTCCGCTAGAATTCTCCAATACACTGGTTGAATTGGATCGAGCTAAAATCGAAAATCTTCCCCGTCGTGATTTGAATGCCAAGACCTCCCTTCGATGCAGCAGATACTATGTAAACACTTTTGAATGGCGGGGAGGAAGTATGGCCGACTTGTTGTCCCCTCCGATCCGTCACTATATTGAATATCATTGGCGGAAGCTAATGCACAATTATTTCTGTAAAGGTAGAACGTTTTTCAAACACTCCGAATATATTTTGGGTTCAAAAATTTGAAAATGCTCATATGGTGCTACTTTAAATAGTATTCTGAATTTTGTATTTATTTTTGAAAAATAACTTTCATCTAACTTATAGGTACATATTTTGCATTTTTTATTACTAAATATTCCATTCACTAATGGTAACAAATAACATGGGACCCAGAGAATCTCCAAACAACCCTGAGACTATGTGAAATTCAAAACTATCCTCTACTTACCCCATCTTCATTGCATCAAACTGAATATTAAGTTTCTTTATACTCAGTAGCATACATGATCAAGAGCAGGAATTAATCAATACAAATTTATTGTAAAAAAACTTGTTTTATTTATCATAAAAAAACATGTACATCATCAAACATTTTAAAATTCTTGACCTGGCAGTCATCCCAATAACTTTCATAACAATAATTCAATATTGCTACTATTGAATCAGAAAATGATTTTTGAACTCATGTTCCAGTAAAATATTCAAACAGTAGATGTAGATTTATTAACAAACTTTATTTAATTGTTTGTAAATTGTAGTTAGATATATAACTTGTCAGTGATTATGTATTGTTAATGGGTGCATTGTACTTTGAATTTGCACAGTCACAGCACTCAAGATGGACACTTCCCTACCCTTCGTGGGACAGCAAAAGCCATTGTTAATAGCACCAATACACCAATACTGCATCAGCACAGTTCAGTCAAAGGAAGGAGTTACTTGTCCTCTAAAACAATTCCAGGTGAAAATATTTCAGCACAGTCATTGAAAAGAAAAAATTCAGATTCAAGTGCCTCCACTTCCTCAGGTGAAGAAGATACTCTTAAGCTGTCCCATTCCTCTCCTGAATCAACAATACAGGATGTCAGCGGTAATCTACATAAACAGCTTTCTCAAGCAGCCTTGACTTATCAGAGGGTGCCCGAACAGCACTCCCCTATTCAAAGGAAAGGGAGGAGTCTACTTGCACAGGTCCTAGCAGCCAGAGACAGTATTCACTCCTCCAGGTCAGATTCAGCCTTAAGGCCCCTCCAGACAGATCTTTCTTCTGAGGATGAGCTGCCTGATTCATCTGATGGAAACATTCAGCTTGCTCGCACTCTCAGTACTCTTAGGCATCCTGTGTCATCTACAAATTCTTTCTCTCAGAAACCACTGGACCTCTCAAACAAAAAGACGAATGCTAATGCTTTACGGCAAAATCCTTTTGGAAGTTTGCTTTCACTTTTGGATGAGGTCAACATTACACAGTCAGAGTAAAAGTAATAAATAGTTGTCTGCTTATTTTCTCTACGAAAGTTAATCAACTGGTTGGCAATCATCCTAGCTGTACGCACACATGGTGAGCCAATTAAAAGTTCATTACAAAATTAGGCGACGCTTGTGTGTTTAGTGTCTCCATGTCACCAATAATTTGCTTATGTACCACAAATTCATTGGCTTGATATCTTAGTATTGTATTACTGTGTATGTCTTCATTAATTCTTGTTTTATCAAGCAACGTTAGAGCTTTCAATGTTTCTGTTAGTACTATGTGTTAGATGTCAGGCACTGTCCACTTTCTACAAACAAGTCTCACTTAACAGAACTACCTCAGATGAAAGAATGTGTTTTTTTGTGCATGATTTACCAAAAGTGAGTCGCATAACACTTCTCAATACTGATATTTCTAAAAATGTGATTTATTTTTGCAAAATTCTCACAAAAACTAAATTCTATTCAATACTTCTTTTATATTTCCATTCCATTTGTCTCATTCATTATCCGTTTAAAAAATGCAATGAAGTATTTGTAATAACAAGTGTCATGAAGTGTTTTTTCAGGATAAGATACTTGAGATTCCATCTTTCTTTCATAATTTTCAACTTATTTCTATTGTTACGTTTTTGCAATTATTTACTTTCAATAACATTGTACAGGAACAGAACTCAAGCCTTTCATCCTACTGAACCTGATAATGAAGATTATGATAGTGGTAATGATAACAAAATTGCAATTACAATAAGTGAATATACCTACAAGTTCTGTCAATATACCCGTGCTTTCATTTTCATTGTCACATCATCATCTCTTGTCTGTCTCATGCTTTTTTCAATAAGGTTAAATGCAAAAAATGCAAGGCAAATAGAATAACATAATTATACTTCAACGAAAACAATATTTTAGTTTGTTGCCACTATGCATATTAAGATATTTTTTTCACACTGCTTATTTATTAAAGTAAAACAAGTAATTAGAAGTCTACTCAGAAAACAAAGCAAAATGTTTAAAAAAAAAAAAAACACATAAGAAAAAAAATGATTTTTTTAATACCTAGTCATATGCATGAATACAGATTGAAATATTTACAAAATATTTGTGTAGAAAAATGCATACAGAAACATTTTATTCAAAGTAATTGCATGCTTCCTTGTTTTACTTGTGGTTATTGTTTGCTTCCAGTCCCAGTAAATCATGCTATGGTTCCAGTGCTACAGGAAATATTTTTACTATTACAAATTTGTGTTTTACAGACCTTTCCAACCATTATAGCATTATTTTTTCTGTTTCAGGATTTACAGGTGAGAAAAAGGAAGAAATCAATGATGGTCAAACTATTTTTATGTAATCTACAAATTGAAATATTAACAAAACAATTATATAAACTAGGTTCATCTGTTTTATATACATGAACTTTCCACTGAACCAGTTTCTCCACTTCCTAGACAAATAGAATTAAAGCAGTACTGATTTAAAATAGATTAAAAAATATATATTTCATTGAAGAATAAAGGAGGTGAAATAAAAGGAAAGTACAAAAAGAAATAAGACGGGTGAGATATGTGATGTACTAAACCATAAAAATATATATGGTCCATTATATTCAAGTCCATTCGTGTTGTCAGGACTGACCAATGTGATAATGGTACAACTCTGACAATGAGAAGCACGCTGCAGCGTACACAGAAAACCACTATACATCTTACCCTCTTTGAAAGATACAGTTTGCAAACTTATGAAGTGACCTAAGTGAATAAAGTGAATACGGTCTAATTTATTAACAATTTCATATATTCCCTGTTGTACATCAAAATTGATATTTTTGTTGTTCCATGAGAGAAGCAATTCCAGTTCCAAGATCCCAAAACTCTCATATGCTCTCTGAAGTTGTTCACTGACAATTTTAATTCAATTTCACAACAAATATTATGGCAGGATAAAAACAGTTAAACAAATTTTAAATATTGAGTCATAAAGAATATATGAAATAAATTGTGAAAATGATCATTGTGGTTTAATATTAATTCATATTACATGACTAACAAGCTTTAACAGAACACTTTTACTAAAATCTACTTGTAATTAATTAACATTACATTTCATTAACAATTCCATTTCAAAAAGATGTTTCATTATTAGATAGTGTTCATCTTCGAAGTAGATCTTAATTATATTTTAATTTAGACAAATACAGCTATATGAAACTATTTTCTTCCAGTTACCAATCAATGTGTCAAATGAATAATGTTGGACTTCGTGATTATACTGAATTGCAAAAATGTAAGTGATGTTTAATACAGAGAAAAAAAATAAAATTTAAAATTGAAATGCCCTAATTTTCTTAAGTTCATTCCTTACAAAACTTTCAAGTAATTAATTAGGGAATTTAGAACAGATGAATAATAATTTTTCATATTTAATCATTTCATTTCACTCTCATAGTTTATAATAATAATAATAATAATAATAATAATAATAATAATAATAATAATAATAATAATAATTATTATTATTATTATTATTATTATTATTATTATTATTATTATTATTATTATTTGTATTACAAAATACTGACACTCATACAAATTCCTATAGTCACAACATACATGTAGGTGTGGATAGAAATCATATTGAAAAGAAAATGAAATTATGAACTGGTTAGATTATTCTTTCTATTGTACAAGTTAGTACAAGTGGTGAATGAGTTCTTGCTCTAATTTTGCTTCTAATTCCATACTATCTGCTGCCTGCAAATAAAAAATAAAAGTATTATATTTTTCTGTATTACCTACAAGGCTTCAGCCTAGTGGCTGGTTGCCATGTGGCAAGTTTAATGGCATTTTCAAAGACAATACGATTTGTTGTTGGAGTGTGTTTTCCAATGTTTTCTACGTCATATAACTTTAACAAAACCTTACAATGAATTCAAATGAGGAGGTTTTATAATTCTGACTACCTAACATTTAAAGGAAGTAATTTACTGTTTATAGAATCAAGATTTATCCACTTTTTCTTTACCGGCAATACTAGTTTTTCTGTCGAAATTTCGCCGTTTTCCAGAGCACGATTACAATTCTTTCCCATTTATGAAGAAAGAGCGAGAAAGTAAACTAGTGCTATAAAATCACATACTTTCTTGCATTATTTTTAAATTTTCAATTTTCGAATATTCAGTGATCAACGAAATTTATGGCAAAGGTGGCTATAGAGTGTGCCGACTCAGCGCCTCAGTCGCAAGTGTCAGGGGTTTGAGTCCCGCCATAGGCATGAACGTTCGTCCCTTGTTTTTCATGTACATGGGTTCATAGTGGGTACCCGGCGCGGAGAGTCGAAAATCGGCATCTCCTGAAGCTGAAAAAAAAAAAAATCCTGAAAAAGAGTTGAACGAAAATGAGACCTGCGCCATTCTTTTACTTGTTCTATCCATGGGGAAAAAACGAAGAAAAAATGGGAGTGGTTTTTGAGATATATTTTTATTTACATAAATTTTAACTCTTTCAAGCACGGGGCCATTGGAAAATTGTTTGTACCAGTTCACGGTTATCCAACTGGCGGCCTGCGGTGCCATTTATTGTAGTCGCGAAAGGCTATTAGTCAAAAGTGCATGACCCTTGCATTCATGTCGGGCGAGAGCATTACACACCTAGCGCACGCACCCTGCCGCAGTCAACACATTTAATGTAAAAGTAGGTTAGGTTTAGATTTAAGTTTTATTTTGTAGTAAATTAAGAAATTAAAAACCATTCCAAAGTATTTCTCCGCGTTATGCATTATACGGCCTGATGTCACGCATGGTTCTATCCACTCACACTCCCCTTCCAGAGCAGCCGAGCAAATTGCCAGCCAAGATGTCAGGTGTGGGTCGCCCAAGTAATGAAAATATGTATTTAATTGGCTGTCCGTGTGACGCCAGCAGCGGCCGCTGCTTATCAGTATTTTTGGGGGGGTTCGGCACGGAGTACGTACGTGCGCTGTGTCATTTTTGTAATAAGAAAAATATTTGGGGCCAATGATAGAGAAGAGGGAGAATTTTCTGCGTGTGCTTTCCCACGAATGTGTTTGATTTTGAGTTAGTAATTTATTTCTAGGCAGTTGGTGACTTATACAGGTCGCATCAAGCGACTATCGATAGGGAGTCTTTTGGTCCTAGATTTGATATTTTAATGAAGTACTGCTGATATCTTTGAAATGGGAAAGACGGAGTGGGATTTTGGAAGATGTTTGTTTCTATAGTTGCTAATTCATAAATTACGTTCGTAATAGGTTTTAACTTAATTTTTGCTTTAAAGGCATTTTAGATTGTTCCCGATTCGTAGCTGAAAGCTGTTCTAATGAATCGGTCTTCTACAATAGTGACCGTGACGAGGTTTGCTCGAGTGTTGGTGGCCCAGGATACGCAGGCGTAAATCCCTGCACTTCTAATGCAAGAGGCTTATGGTAAAATCTGCGTACTCTCTCTCAGTTTTGGCGCTCTTAATAGTGGACGAGGCAAGCGACAAGGGACCTGATCTTTTTAGCTGCTTCTGCGAAGTTCGTGCCATGTAAGTTTCTGATCAAATTTGATGACTAAATATTTTTTTCTCTGCGGGATGATGTTTCCGTCGACTTGTGTTTATTTATTTATTTACCTCAAAACAGTTTAAAAAACTGTGTGACGTGCTATGGGGAGAAGTTAATTTAAAGTTACGTTTATGTTCAGAAGCAATCCACTGGACCATCTCAGCATTTGCTCGAGGATCAGGGAAACTGGACGAAAACCTGATGGAGATGGAGGTCATTGACCCAGAAGTTTCGGAAACAAACATCGTGCCTAATTTTTATGGTTAAAGAGGCTGGCCACTGTTGCCGGATCGTACTCATGTCCATCGTTTTCTTTTAAAACAACGTTCTCTACAAGATTTCTAGTTGATTTGGTCGAATTTTTTACTATATTCCACATTGCTTTTGTTTTATTATTTGAGTTTGAAATATCCTGGTCGTGTTTCATGATTTTAACCTGCCGTATGACTTTTCAAAAATGATTTGTATTTTTTAAAGTAGAGGAGGAAACCTTGAGATACATTATGATGCTTAGAAATGAAAGAAATAATTCGTTTGTTTTTACATGATGTCCTAATCCCATGTGTTATCCAAGAATTACTTTTCCGTGAAATATTTAATTTCATCTTTTGAAGAGAAAAACAAGTTTTAAAAAGAAATGAAAGCGTTGAAAAAAAAAGTATTTATCGTTTGCATCAACATTATTGTAAACCGCGTCCCATGAGTCTTGTAGCAAGTAATTGATGAATAATGTTTTTTACTTTTAGTAAATAATTACTCATACGTGTATTATTTATGTCAGTGTTCGCATTTCTTATAATGGTAAGAATTTGTGCATCGTGATCACTGTATTCTAAATCTTTTGTTAATTTCATATCGAGTAGTGGTTTTGTTAATTATTATTTGATCGATTGCCTTCTTTGAATTTAGTGTGATCCGTGTAAGTACATTTATTATATCTAAACTGAAGGAATGAACTAAATTGAGAAACTGATCTTTCACGCAAGATTCGACCAAAAAATCAATGTTAAAACCGCCACATACAACAATGGATTGAAAAGACCGATTGGTGACTTTATTTAGTGCTATCTCCAGTTTTTTAAGAACATAATATAATTTACTGCTCTCTTTGTCGGAGGACTGTAGATGCAAAGTAATATATTTTTTAGCGTAAGACAGATATTTCAAACACATTTTCAACGGAATACACATTTAATTCCGTCAGAGAGCGGTAGGCCGTTTCGTTTCCATGTGAACATTGCTTGGAACTTTTGTGGTTCAGTGTAATGCCATTTCTTTTGCACGTTAGGTTTTAATAAGAATAAGTTGTTACTCACATTCATTTGAAAATCGGTATTTGCACGTTTAAGAATGTAAATATTTAAAATACGTCAATACGGATGCAAATTAAATGAAATACGAAGGTTGCCTTTTATGTTTCGGGGTTTGGCAACCTTGGTGTTGCAATCTGGCAACTGACAGCTCTATCGTAAAGTTGGATATTTTGAGGTTATACGTACTCAGAACGTTTTGACATACGAGCGCTATTTGTGTTGTTTACAGTAACTTAAAAGATTCAATCTTGTCCCAAATTGGAATTAAATCGTGAACATTTTCGTGCGCATTATTTTTACAACTTTCGACGTGGATTAACTCAGCACACAGCGCATGAACTTACTTCAATTTTTGGCGATGAAGCTCCATCAAGGACCAGTGTTTATCGATGTGTATGGTGAATTCAATCGTGGTCGTAGTTCACTCCAAGAAAAATTTCGCGAAGGTCGTCCAAAACTCAGTTCTGTTCCGAAAACCATTGATGCTGTGCGTGAACTGATATGGCAAGATCGTCATTGTGCACCTATCGTGAGATTGAGACAACCTTAGGCATTAGTGGACCAGCAACATTCAATATTGCATGAACATTTGTAAACAAATTTGTTCGCGTTGGATCCCACACAATTGTCAATCGCTCAAAAAGAGGCTCGTGTCGATTTGGTCAAAAGAAATGCTCAAAAAAGTGCGATCGCGGTGCTTCGAAACACGTCTGTGACATCGTGACAGGTGATGAGTCGTGGGTTTACGCGTATGGCCCGAAAGTAAACAGCAATCGACTGAATGAGTGTTTCAAGATTGAGCAAAATCAACAAAAAGTTGTTCGCGCACGAAGCACTTCAAACAGATGGTCGCTGTTTTTTTGTGTTGTTTTTTTCGAAAAAACTGGACATGTTGCAACCGTACCACTAGAACAACGCAAGAACAGTTAATTTTGAGTGGTTACACAAGATTTGTTTTGGCCAGCTGTCTTAGAAATCAGGAAAACCAACCGCCGAAGACGGACTCACTCTTCACCACGGACAATGCGAGCTCTTCACACATCGCTCAAACAACTGCATTTTTGAGCAACCAAAACATCGATGTGATGAGTCATCCGCCGTATAGTCCTGGCTTGGGCACCGAATGACCTCTTTTTTATTCTCTCGTACGAAAACAAAACTGAGAAGTCAACGTTTTTCGACACACTGAAGAAGCAGTTGCTGCTGTGACTAGTTGAAATGAGAAATAAATTCAAATAACAAATAAAAATAGTTATTAAAAGATTTATGAACAAGTTACAATAAATTGCTAATGTTAAAACTCCGCAACTTTTCTTTCAGTTACCCTGTTACCGCGAAAATTTAAAGCCAGCGTGATGCAAGCTGTCGACTTCCGTCCCGTGACAATTACCGTCACTGCTGACGCCAAATTTAAACCGGTCGTGGCGACCGTGTGCCTACCAGTAGCGAGATCGTCTGCCCTTACTCTCCGACATCTCGCCACACTCCTACCACTCTTGTACATACCCGTACAAGCTCCCGATGGAAACTGAATGAGAGCACGGCCGCAGATGGCGCCGCGTTAAATGCTTTGCGTAGGCTGCCCCCCCACCACTTGTCCATAATAGGCTCGCTTGCTGTCGGCAGCGAGGCTCGCTGGCCAGCCATCTTGTTTTACGCCCCCACACACCAAGATTCTCAGGTTGGCTCGCCTGCTGTCGTAACGAGGGCTCGCTGGCTAGCATCCACGGAAGTTTACAGCCTAAGGTTATTTTTGGTCTGCAGGCTCTACTGAGTCCAACCGTCAGAGCGCAAACTCCCGGAAGTTCAGGCTCAAACCCTTTCCTCCCCCGCAGGCGCAACTTTCACCGACCTAACGGTCTGGCGCCTCGTTAACGACGCACACTGCATTCAGAATCATGTTTTGAAGATACCTCAATCAGAGTGGCAAAAAGTGCTTCGACCAATTAGTTCAAACGCATGCAAAAGTGTATAGATCTTCATGGGGAATATTTTGAAAAACAATAAAATGCTTTCGATGATTAATATTTGTTTTGTTCTCTAAGCCTGGAATATAAAAAGCAACACACGTACGCCGCGCGGTGATTCACTTGTCTCATTCAAAGTCACCCTCAGTGGCTCGCCAAATTGGCCGTACATTATGTAAGAGAATACAAAATGGCATAGGAAAATTATTTATTGCAGAATAGTGAAGTACAAAATAAATATAGATATTAATGTAAACCTTCACTCATTAATTACAAAAATATCTTGTAATAACTGAATAAATAATAAATGAAAAATAAACTCCTAATGCAATAAACTCCATATGCAATTCAGCGCAAAAATGAACGTACACTGGCAATTTGTCTTCACGAAAAATAATCAGTCAAAATTTTGTGGAACGACCTTAAGCACAATCTCCATCTTGCTGCCATTGATCTTACAAACTTCCTTGTAAATTCAGGCCCGATTTTCTTCCATTCTTCAGAGAGGACCCTCTTGAGCTCTTTTTTATTCGAAACTTTATGCTTCTGCACGTTTTTCCAATTACCACCAAATGTTCTCAATGGGATTGCGATCAGATGATTGTGGCAGCGGTTCAAGGCGCTTTGGTACATTATTTAACAACCATAACTTCACAATATGCGCTGTATGTATGAACGCGTTGTCCTGCTGAAAGTAATATGTCGGCCCCAGTGCAAGATTAGCTGCACTTTGTTCGACATTACTTTCTAAAATTAATAAATATCCATATTTGTCAACTGTAGAATCAATAAAATGGAGTTTCCTGACACCTGACGCAGATATATAGCCCCATCCATTTCGAAGCCACTGCGTGCTTTGGCACGCAAATTTTTATCTTCTAAGACTGCGTTTACCTTCCTCAACACGTTAGCCTGCCCATCTGATTCAAATATCTTAAATTTACTTTCGTTGCTGAAAATCACTGTTTATCAATACCCCGAAGGATGGTTTCTGTAATATTTCGCGAACTGCAGTATAGTATGCAGATTTGCCTTACCAATCCAAGGCTTCTCCGCTACTCTCCCGTTGTAACCTGCGTTTCGGAGTGCCTTTCGGACAGTTCTCCGCCAACAATAGTGTTGAAACCACCCATGGAGTAGTTTTAATGGCGAGGATTCCTCCTGATATTATCGACAATATTTCTTTTATCTCGTTCTTCAGTATCGGATTCTGGCCTCAGCCTATTTTATTAATTAATCTGACAAAGTACTTGAATTGGTCTACCATACTTTGAATAGTTGAATGAGGTCTTCCCATTATCATCGCAATACCTTGTGGTCATCTCCTCATGGCTAAATTCACAATAAGTCTTCGTTCTCCCATCGTTGTTTCCATTTTCGGGGCCAATTTCAATTCGATGTTGCTCTCCGTAAATCTGACAATTAACTAATATCATAGTCACAACTTTGTAGCCAAAAAATCATTTAACGGGTACGTTTCAAAGTGCGCTTGTAATTATGTACGTCCACTTCTATGCAACGTTAATTTACAGATATCACACAAAATATTTAATTTTACACCTAATAAAACAATTTTCTGCGTTCAAATGGCACTAGTCCTTCCAGGAAACCTCAAATATCAAAATTACACATTTTATTTCCAGAAACATTCATATGAGAAGACGTACGGTATAATTTAAGGTGTACATTCAAATTTGAGAGCCATACTGTACATACTAGATCTATTGACGTTGGTTTAATTCCCAGCAGACTCACTAAGATGGCAGCGCTAAAACACGCAAAAACACATATTTGGAAATTCCTTCGAATCTTCTGGCCGGATCCGAACACAAATTATCAGTTCCCCACCAGGAGACGCGTCGAATGACACTTCGCACGTTTTGATTGGTGCACGGGAAGTAGTCTAACCGCGAGTGACGGATCCGCACAATCACAAATACTGTATACAGATTTTTTTCTCAAAATACAGAAAAAAGTAACTCTTGTATAACATAAATTCGAAGATCCGCGAAATGAAATGTCTAAATATATATGTTTTTAATGTGTCAATACAATGTGTAACAATTCATACAATTTCTTCTGTAATCTACTAAATGTTTGGGAGCTATAAGATGTATTTCTCCAGAATATTATGCCATATCTCAACCAGGAATGAACATTTGCGAAATATACACAAAGAGCAGTATGAAGGCTGACTGAATTTGAAAGAATTCTAAACTTATAGCATAATGAATTTCATTTTGTGTTCAATTCATTTAAATGGACATTCTGTTTGAGGTTTGACTGAATGGAGAGATCCAAAAATTTAGTTACCTTAACAAGAGACAATAGCATATCTTTTATTTTCAATAGATTACAGAATTGTTAATTGTGCATTGAAGTTACTATTCATTCGTTTTCCCTTAGTTTACTATTTATTTGTTATTATAGAACCAATTTGAAAATCTGATAATCTCATGAAAGATTCTTCAAAATAAATATTAAACACAAACATAAAAGTAGTAATTCTAAAAATGAAGTATGTGGATGCAAATAAAAATACCATAACTAATACGAAGGTGGAGAACTGAAGATGAAATTACTCATAACCACAATTATTATCAATGCAAATGTCGTTAATAAATAAAATTGTCAACAATTTATACTGAATAATTTAAAAAAAAATAAATGACACTTAAAAGGCAAGATCAAAATGTCTTTAACAAAATATATGCACCATCAGACGCTGCAAATGTTGGTAACAAAATTTAATTGGTTGCATTATATCTGTTGTACTCAATTTTCTAAAGAACCAAAAATAAACTGAAAATAAATGGCTTAAGAGAAATAGAACAAAGAATTAGAAAATGATATGAGTTTTTCTGAAATATATGAAAGGTAAAGGAAGAAAATACCATGAGAAATATGCATATACAAACCTTCATGAGAGAAAAGCACTCATTTCTCAATTTGTTATTCTGGCTGAAACGTATTAATGCTCCCAGAGATGAGGCAATCATGTGGCTCCATGCCTTACCTCTTTCATAGCTCTGTAATAGAAAAAAATTTTAAAATTATTATTTAATTTTGAATGTACAGAATCATCTTTTTTCCATAAAACTTAATTTATTAATGAATTTCAACATTCAGAATGAAATTTTATCCAATTGCAGAATTATATTTTTAAACACATTATATAAAATTGATATATTGATTCTTTCTTTGTTTCAAAAAGTCAATATATAGGTATCCTATGTCCAACTCACAGTAACTACAGATGTTGTCAGATGAAGGGCCTCCGTGAGGGTGGAGGCCAACTGAGAGCTGTGTTGTGCAAGGAGGAGTCCTAAATGCTGCTCATCTCTGATCATGAACAATAGAAAGTAATCAACCTCGGGCCTCCCTTCGTCCACGCAGTAACATACATCACTCAGCTCTGGGGCACAAGGCCCTGGACGCAGGACCAGTTGATCATTCAAGGCAGCTGGAAGTGAGACAGCTCTGTGCCATTCAGCATTGTCAACTAAAAGAGGCACTCCTTCTTCCGAGAAAAAAAACACATGTAGGTGATGGTTTCTTCCTACACATAAAAAATGCCTCTATTAATGGGGTAGGGACAGTGACTGTAACATGGGGGGGGGTAACATTAGCGAGGCAAGGGGTTGTCGGCGGGTGCGTGGGACGGGACGAGGGGGAATCTCTGAGTGGGTAATGTGGGAGTGTTTAAAAAGTCTAGCAAGACCGGGGCGAGAACCAAGAAACTGTGGGTTTGCTAGCGCTATACAACGGCGGCATGGTCTCTGAAAAGTAAGGGTCGAACGCTTTCAAACCCCACACTTCCCTGGTTCGCACCCCAATCTCGGAAGGCTTTTACCCCCCCCCCTCCCAACTGCCGTCAATCACCCTCGCCCCCGCCCCGACTCGCGTCTCCACTCCAGCGCCGACTCCCCCCACTCGTCACCCCAAACCACCACCGCCACCTCTTTGGCCCGGTCACAGTTTCCCTAACGTCACGGCAATGCACCGCTCTCACCCCCACACTCTCCCGCTCCATGCCCCTTCACACCCCACCAGCAAGTTCTCTCACCCCCGGCAACGCGGTCCACCCACGCCAATGAAGTGGCACAACATGACGTGACAACACCCTAACGTTGCGGGCTGTTCCCCACCCCAACCTCCGGGTCTGGAACGGAAAAGGTGTCATGGCGACATCACGACATCATAGACTACTTCCGTTCCAGAAAAGGGCACATCTCCCACTTTCAGTTATGTGATTGTTTAGTTTTAAATATCTTCAATGGATTTTACGTAAAATTGTTAAAATCCGTAAAAAGCTAATAAAAATTGCTAATATATTCAAATGAAGTTAAAATCATCTGGGGCCGTTCAACAAATACATGTTAATAAAATTGCAATTTTTGACACCTTCTCTCTCTCCCCCTTCCTTTTCCATACAATGTCGTTACAAAATTGTTCTACCGCCTCAGGATTAAGTATACATCAACGCCGATGAGACTATGTTGGCCATGAAGTAGTCGTATCATCGTTACGTACCGAGGGTTTCGACTCGCCCCCTCTCCCTCCGCTCAACTCTGAGTTGCTGCATGTTCTACAAGAAAGTATGTCCATTCACCGCAAAAAATGAACAGAATATACAATGTCACCCGATGTAAATGTAAAAATGGTGGAAAAGATTTCATCTTGTACTACGTGCACATATATTGCCTGATAAAAAAGTGATGAACCTAGGAGTGTTGGAAGTGAATGAAACTCTAAATGCTGAAAGACCATATGACTACTGAACTTCAGTAGGGTGTCGCACCTCCTCTGGCTGCAATGTATGCCGTTAAGAGGTTCGGAATAATGTCAAACAGCCTTTGGATCTTCTCTTGGCACAACTTGTTTTTACTTTCTCGCAATTACTAACGTAGGAAGAGAAAGTATTGAAATCGTGCGCCGGAAAACGGCGAATTTTCGACACAAAATTGCCGGGCCCTGGTAAGGAAAAAGTGGATAAATCCAGTTGCTAAATATAGAAAAAAAGTCCTCTACCACGTGGTGTAACTAGATTCCAGGTTTTGTGGCTCCATTCTTGTAAAATTAGCACTTCAAAAAATGTTATGTACACTTTTTTAAAACAGATTTCATTTAACAAAGAAACATCAACATTGTACTAATTTTGCAATGTTAATTTTGTGTCGTTTGCAATTTTTGTAAAGCAGAGAGGTTGTCGAAAATACGACGAGTACCACATTCGTGGTCGTTCTTTGCTACATACGACGGGGAAACATTATGACAAAATTTGGAGCCGTCATTATGAAAATTATGGTTGAAAATTGTTCCATAATTGCCTGTTTCGCGCAAAATTACAAAAAAATTACTATTTTTTATGAACAGATTTCACTAGGAAAATATTTGTCTTCTTTAGTAGTTGTAAGATGATGCGGAAAAAATGTGAACTTTTGCAATTTTCAAAAAGTCGTGGATTTCAATGAGAATGAGCTTCTAGCCAATTCCTTAAGAGCTTTTCACGCTATCCAAGGACAAAGTTTAATCCAAAATTTTGGACACATTATTGAGAAAATTTTCAAAATGAACGCCTGAACGGTTTAGGGGCTAGCGTTGACTGCAGACAGACATACGTTTTGTTCTAGGCTATCCGAGACGAGCCGCGTCAGACATGGTGGCTTATGTTTTGGCCAGCGTATTGTGGTCTTCTGCAGAACGTACTGCTGAAGGTACGCTGGCTGTGACATCAGTCAGATCGATCAGGGAATATCGATTTTGATGAACATCCTGCTTACGGTTTAGCCGCTGGTGTTGTTCACTAGCTGACAGATGCACAAACATGTGTTGTCGTCAATTAATTTTTCCGTATCAGGAACCCTTTGAACTTTGATTCCGATTACACATCTGTTAGAAGTAATTTACAACATTATGGGGGAAAATATCCTTTTTTTTCGTTATGAGGGCCCGGCAACACGAGTTTCTCTGTCGATGTCTTTTCCGCAACAGTACGCTACTTACTTAGTAAATAAAATGACCTTATGGGCAGTGAAAGAGGTATGAAAGTGAAAAGGTACAACAGAACAAATGGAACTATAAAAAGCAAATTTTAGAACATTTTTAAAGAAACAAAATTCAAATTCCACAACATATCAGTAAAATATACAAAAGCTAAGGCCTAATCCCTAAACATCCCTGATGAGGATTATATAGCTTGGATTGGTAGGCCAATGTATCATTTTTGTACTAATTGTTACTTGGGAAATTATAACTCATCCAATGATTTTGGAGTATAATGAAGACATTAAAACAAAGAGAGACAAGCATCACCTATGAAATACCTATAATAATGATTATCTGTAATTTTGTTTTTTAATAAATATTGTCAATTACCTGTAATTTGAAGAAAATAATTATGAAAACTGATAAATTACCATGTATTATAAATAAATGCTTTGTATGCCTAGTTCAGTTCATTGAGTACATAAAAAAATAATTAGAGATACATTTTTGAACCCAAAAATTTTGAAAGCAATTGATAGAGTTGAACTTATTCAGAGTTACACTTATCCTGAGAATGTTTTGGTACTCTAAACAAGAATACCCCAGCAGCCGGATTGCTACTCAAGTGGGAGATACCTTACTGGAGAAGATTGACAAATGATAAAAGTGCCAATATGATGAAACTGTAAACCTCGTAAACTAAAAGGATGGACACTTCGCATCTGTCATTTATGTCTGAAAGAGTCTACATGTTTTTCAGGAGAAAATTCAATGTACAATAATTTATAATATTACCATGACTTTCAGCATACATCATACTGGTGTTTCCCAGAACATGAAAATCTACATAGTACACAAAAATTATCTCTCAAATAGATAAATGGGCATAATTGAAATAAATGTTACATAAAAATATTACCACTAGATTAGGTCAAAAGGGGCTGACCAAATCATGAGCCATGAAAAAAAAATGTCAAATTGGCCAATTTTACAACACAAAGTCAGTTAAAACGAAAATTGTTAATTGACTATCAGAAGAACTGATAAGAAAAATTTCTATAATTTTATAAAATGATATTTAAATCCTCTTCTATATTAACTCACTCTTAAAAGAAGAGGTGTGACAACAGAAATGTTAGAGCTTGGTTTTACAAGCATAGGTAGTCTAAATAAAATGTCTTCACTGCAGGTGTGAAGTGAAGTCTTTCTTAGAAACGAAATCAAAAGTTAAAGAAAAATTAAGACTCATACTTCATTTACATTGTCACTAATTTTTTCTTTTCCAGTTTTTCTGTTAAATAACAAATCAGAATAATGATTTCCTAGAATCCATAAAAGATTAATAATAAAATAAGAATTTACCAATGTCTCCACCTAAAGAAGCACCGTATATGATAGAAAAACTGGAGCATTGAGAGGTACTCTGCTGTAGGTTCACTTGCTTACACTGCACAACAGGTGCACAGTGAAAACCAATACTGCCATATGTTCTGTTGAAAAACACAAATTAACACAACTTACCCTTTTATTTCATATGCAACTACGTTACAAATCATAAGAATATTAGATATTCTACACAGGAGAAGTTTAAAATATATTTTTGATAACATTGTTTTAATGAGATGACATACCTACAATACATGGTAATATTATGAATCCAATTCCTTTCATGAGGAAGTCCCTGGATTCCTGATCTGTAGTAACAAATCACAATCTGTCACTTACCTCATGCTTCATTCGCTTAGCTCCAAGTATTATAAACGGTATAAATACCTCTCATAGAATAAATCATTAATTCTAGAAACAACTGTCAAATATGGCATCATCAATTGACTTTTCTTCAAAAAAGAAACAAGATAATTGTGAAGATTCTTACATAAACTCATAGGAAAATTCACCTGTACATAAAATTATTGTATAAGGTTTTATAAACACAAATGCTAAAAATTAATTTATTTAAACAAAGATTGGTTCCACTTCACAAATTTAATACCCTATTATCAATTTTAAACATTTTTAATATATATATATAACACAAGAGGTTTCTGCATTTCAATTCAGCTTTTGAGAATCTATGTCAATTAAACTTTAAACAAAACTTACACATATAGAAATTGAAACTGATGGATTTGGTTCTTTATTTTCATGTTTTAACTCTTCTTCCACAGTTCTGAATTTCCAACCCACATCAGAACAATATTGAAAACTATAAAACTTGCATGTGTTGCCAAAAACTTGACAAGCCAACAAACAAGGACCCTTTGCCTAAAAATTGCCGAAATTAATAACTCACCATGAAAATCCACATCATTAAAAACAGAAAGTTTGTATAATTACCAACATTTAATTGCAACTTGTTAATGATATTAACATCATTTCTCAACACTTTAATGAGACAGCGAACATCAAGAAGTTGGTCATATTGTCCTCTGTAGAAAACTGTAAACAATGTCTAAGGTAAATGCAACTTTGGTACAAATTAACCAAAAATGTGATGAATACCAAAAATATTTGTAAAGTACAAACTCAAGAAAGCAATAAATTACAGTTGTTAGTTTTTCCACAAGTTTACAAATAAAGTAATTTATGAAGTTAAAGTTAAGATTTAGACTACAGATATTTATTTCACATAACTCTATAAACTGAATTGGGTAAACACACACCCTCTTATAACATAATTTATAAATTTTCATAATTAATTACACCAAATTACATGTAACTGTCAAAATTTATTATGAAAAGGTTACTTATGGGAATAAAGATCTATTTTTCTGCTTGTTACCAATAAATGCATTTGATAAATGTATCAGAAAAAAATACCTGTCACTTCTGAACCTTTATGTCCATTCTTGTCAGTTACAAATAACACTCCGATTTCAGGACAAGTGTGATTTTCACGAACATCTTTTACACTTCTGTGAACTGATAAAATATACTGCAAAACCTTTGAAAAGACCAATATGCTCGCTGTGACAAATCTGCTAGTTAAATTTGGAGTTAAAAATAGAAGGGATTACACAAGAATTATGCGCAGAAATGCGTTGATGGATTGATTAATATATTAATGAAGAAAAAAATACTGTAACATTTAGCCAAATGTAAATAATTCTTAAGAAATTAAATCATTTTCTTAACATGCAGTTTTTTCTATACACATAAGGCAGAAAGAATTTAAAATTTCTTTGCAATAATTTACTGAAATAATTCTGCCTCAGGTATGAGTAATTCTTAATTTTTTTTCCAATGAATTATAATATCATATTTCTTTAATATGCAAATATTTATTATAATAATTATTTTTATATTATATACTGTAAAAATGTGTGTTCAAATAGTATGTAGCCTTCTGCAATTTCATACCGATGTGTGAAACATATTAATCATAATGACATTAGTGGGTATGTTACTTGTATCAAGAAATACTAATATAATTGTAGATTGGCTGAGCACAGAGAAGAAAAACGTTTTCAAAGGCAATGAGAAGAAATTTACAAGAATTTTTCGTTTAGTTTTTCTTGATCTATTTGGTAAATCCTGAGATAATTTGTTTCTTAACATTAAAGGTGGCTTTTCTCTTTTCTCACTTTTTTCTCACACTGGCGTGAAATTAGGAAATGAAACAACCGTGATTCAAATCATCTGCTTATAATCCAAGTGAGTTGCATAAAAAAGTAATTGAGAATGAATAGTACAAACCTTCACCAATATTTTGTAACATTCTATGACAGGCATTCTACAATGGTTCATGGAACAGGATTTTCTTTCTTATTTTCAATATGCAATTTTCCTCACATATGTTTGTGACTGACAATCTCATTTGCCAAAGGAACATTACGGTACATTACATTTATGACGTCCGTTATTCAGCAGAATAAGGAGTGGTAAGGTGTATAAGACTAAATGTCCCGGAAAATATTTGCATGAAAATTCAATAGAGCGCAGCACTATCAAAGGGAATGTACATCACCAATAGAGATGTCCAGAACAAGTGACCTTTAGTAGTTCAGAGGGCAGCACCGTCGTCTCTGGGAGGCAAGCGGCAAGCTGCTATACTAAAAGTCACATATTCTGGTCATCTCTCTAGCATCTGATTTGACTTGTAAAAAGCATTTGTCTCGTTTTAACAATAGAATTAAGGCAATTGATCCCTCCCTCCCTCAAAAAAATAACTAATCTTTGAATTTGCATTTTGTATATCCAGGAAAAATTTTTAAAAATGTAGATGACGCGATGGCTACAAGCTTCCCGAATCCAACTCTCTGACAACCGTCCAAATTGGATGAATATGGTCAAAATTATTCCTTTAAATGTTTTTCTTGTATGTAACGATCAGTAAAAAACTGACGCTAGTCTCAATTTTGACGAACTCTCTGTACCTTTGAAAATTGCAACAAAATAATATTGCAAAAGTAGAATAATGAAGATAGAGATTTTTGTCTTAAATGAAATCGGATTTTTAAAAAAGTTCATGTACAATTTGTTCACGTTTAGTTTTCGCGCTACTTCTGCTTGGATGTGAATGTAATTTATTAAAAAAATGTTCGCCATAACTGTTCAAAATTTGTGCGTTATTTTTTTCCACAGAGCAAAACACAAAAAATGGCGCAGGTGTCACTGTAGTTGAACTCTTCCAATTTGTAAAGATAGCATAAGTTAGAAATAATGGGGCAATGTATGTGAATTTTGTAACATCACTAGTTATTTTGTTGATGGTATTGTGAGATTATCTTGATGCATAGGTAAGAGATATTCTGATCGACGCATTAAACATTAGAGGCTCTAAAATGTTATTGAAAATAAATGTTTGCAAAAATAATTTACGTAACTGACTTTTTACTTTCTCTCTAACGCAGTAGACAGAAAGTATTGTTATGCTGTGGGGTGAAACGGCGAATATTTGATAGAAAAAAATTGCCGGGCCCTTGTAACGAAAAAGCAGATACATCTTTACCCTATATTTTATAGTAAAATACGTCCTTTAACACGTTTTGTAGTCAGAATCCATGTATATTTTGTGGGTCATTGATACTGGAAAATCGATTGATAATAAAACTTCTGATCGCCATAATCGTCTCCCCCTACGTTTTTCTGTTTTTTTATTTACTAAATAAATCTAAATCTAAATCTGTGGTTAACGCTAGAGCCAAAAACAGGGGTGTCCAATTTGCAAGACTTCAAGGGTCACAACTTAAACTTTTAATATGGTTGCAGGTCATATTTTCATTACTCGGGCGATCCACACCTGACTTCTCAGAATTGTTAAGCTCTGCAGTCTGCCCCGGCTGCTATGAAACGGGGGGAGGGGGTGATGGGACCATGCGTGATCCAAGCATAACGTTGGGAAACACGATGGGATCATTTTGAATTCCTAAATTTACTAGAAAAAAATTATTCAATCTGAACTTAACCTATTTTTACATTAAGGGGGAGTTTACCCCGACATACGCCGTATTTCGAGAAGAACAACTAACATACAGAAGAGAGAAATGTATTTCATATGCCTTCAAAGTAGTGGCAATTCAAATAAACCAACGAACAAAAGCATCTTTAATAACATATTCTGTAATGAACTCCGCACTGAACATAATGCCAAGATCATAGGTCATAGACTAATTGCTTATAGTCGAGTACAAAATCATTTATTTTGTTATAGAATTAGTACATATATAGTAGAAAAATATAGACTAGTTGATTTTGAATTTCTGCGAATGGGGAGGGCAATGTGGGTGATCTGGGCTGTCCGGGTGACGCCGCGTCGAAGGCTGAGTTGCCGACGTTTCGACCTGTCGTGGTCTTCCTCAGGGCTGGTATGCATATCACCCACATGACTCTCGTCGCGGAAGCCTACGACTTCACGGGGAGGGCAATGGCGGACACTTCTGTTTTCAACCGTTCGCAATTTTTCGTGTTTGTAGACTGTAAAACCTCAGTTGCGGGACTAGATAAAGCTTTGAAATTATTACATGTAAAAGTTCACTATGATGTTAATCCGAATTATTAATATCAACTTTGAAATTTGACTTAAAATGTATTTTAAAAAATCGTGAAATGTACGTGAAAAGTGTTTCATTGGCACATGTTTTTAATTGTTTATAGTTGAGTACAATTTTTTTTCGAACAAAATTAGTACATAATTAGTAGATAATGTTAGGCTAGTTGATTTTGAATTTATGAGAAATGGGAGTGCCAGCTTGACGTCAAGCTAGTACCCCCTCTTTTGGGTGTGTTTTTTAATTGTTTTTAGTTAAGTACAATTTTTTATTGCGGTACAAAATTAGAATATAATTAGTACAAAATTATAGGCTATGCACCGCCTTAATTCTGTTCTGTAATCGATCTTGAAATGTGCGAACGTCTTCAGCAAATACCAAGGTTGCAAGCTTTCGACTGTGACTGAGGTTGGTACACTAGTTCCGCAGTCTAGCACGCGCTGTCTCTCAGCGTTTCAAGTAAGAAGCTGCTCAACGCCCGAACTGAATTAACAGCTAGAAGACATTTTCAACTCGAATTTCTCAGTGCAATAGGCCTCCCCCTCCCAGTGACGATTTCGCGATCGCTTATTAATAATACTATAAATGATAATCTTAGAATATAGATCAGGTGGCTCAAAATCGTAAGCGGTTATTTTTTCCTACATTTCGACGTTCAGTACAAGTTTTTTTTTGTTACATCATTGTTTATTTCTTCTGCACTATTTATTCATTTTATTTTTCTCTGGGTCATCTATTTTTTGGTGGGGAACGTGCCCTCCTCGATCAGACACCAGCATTACATCCACAACATAAAACAGCTTGAATTGCATCAAGCTGGAATTGTTTAATAAAAAGTTTACGTTTTTCTTGTTTTTAGAGAAATTTAAAAACATTTAAGAGTATTATTAGTCTTGTATATTATCGGTGTTATGTTTTAGTTCTCAATTACGCTCCTTATTTGAATCGAATTTATTCAGAACCCGTCTAACGGCAAATTCGATTATTATCGTGAAAGCTGAGAAAAAATATCTTCATTTTTTGGAATTCAAAATTATTTTTTTTTTTTTTATATTAAACGAGTGATAAATGGATTATTTTTCAAATATACTCACTAAACCCCGATTGTGCTATCCTCTTGAGCAATATCGACGCTATGCGCGTTTTGGGATTTTGGGTTTGATGGGTTTCTGAAAAAACGAATTCAATTATAATATTTTCCCGTTCTAAGGGTAACAGATAAATGCCGGATAAGCTCGGAAGTGCTGATCGGTACATTCAGATAGTTTGTTTATATTCAGATATTTTGGAGGAATGTTCATATTACGATTATGTAGAATAGGCAGGATATTGCAGCTCATGCTGGCGATTCTAATTTTATTCGTTTTATATGATTTTTCGCAATATTGTTAATTAAGTAGATAAGTTATGTTGATATGCTGCACGAAAAAAAACGGCGAAATTGTGGGTCGAAAATCTTTGTTTACTAGTACGGAAAAAGTTGGATATATTCCGAGTTGCCTATATTTTAGAAAACAATCCTCTAACCTTGTGTAGCAGGGATCTGATTAGGTTGGTGGGTCCTTGAAACGAAGAATTGATGACGGCAAAATGTCTGTTCGGTCTATGAACCCAAACGCTAACGGTTAAACCAATTAACTGATTTTCTCAAAATTGATATTCCCCATCGAACCTGGTGATGGTACGGCCCTGGATTTCAAACCGATATTTCAATAAGTGCTACTTTTCATTAATGCCCTAGGTCCTAAATTAATAAAGTCGGGCTCCATCGGCTTTGATTATATTTTTTTTTGTTAAATAGTGTTGAAGAACGGTTTAGAGTTTTATTTATGGTTGTAAGTTTATGTTCATTTAAAGACCGCTTTTTTTTTTATTGCAAAGTCAAGTCCTTGTGTAAGAAAAAAAGTTTAATAGAAACAGGGTCGTGGGCAGGGACCAGAAATGTCGGTGGCTCCCCATTTGTTTTAGCCTGGTGATACCACACAAACTCTTTAGAATTATTGTGATGAATCTATATCTCGGTACAACACATTTTAGAGTTTTGGTATACCATCTAAGTTGGATGTTTATTTAAATTATTTATATGAATAACCTAGGATATTTTGTTTCTTAGCTGGACTGATATTTAGATTGTTGTAGACGTAGGAGCTTGTTATTGTGATGGTCTATGAAAATTATGATTCCTATTTTCTCTGTTTACATTAGTTGTAGTTCTAGAACAATTTTTTTTCAGTTGCCTGCAATGCCTGTCTCCAGTATTTTATTATTTATTAATCTTCCTTTGTTGTGATATTAAATTATCAATATTAGGTCTCTGGAAAAAGAAATGAATAGACTATACCTTACTATATGGCATGTCATTAATTTTTCACTAGAAAGATACCTGACCCATGGTTTGGGACAAAGCAGATCCATTCTTTCTTTTACGTAGGGTTTCTGATTATAACTATGCATCGATATTTTGCGCATTGTAAAAGGCTATATCATATCTATGTGTATTGCTTTGGTTAGATATTTATGATCAATGGTGAGCTAACAACCAATGCCATAAGATCAAGCTTCAAAAAGAAGATTTCACATCTACTGAGATCAATGCTTCTAGATCTAAATACTCGATTACATTCTTTTGTATCTAAGATTTATTTGCTTTAAGAAAAAAAAGATTGCCCATTGTAGACGGTTAATTTATTTTTTATGGAAATCGTAGTTTGAGCACTTATGATTTGTTGTTTATATCGATGAAATTTATTTATCTCTCAGATTATTTTTTCTAGATTTTGAGAAAAGAAAGAATGAGATGGTTGTTAATTTTATACTATGTCTTTTCATTTTTTGAACATCGATATATCATAAATGAATGCTACTTCAGAGAGAACTCATGGTGTTTAATACAGATAATATCAGACATCAGAGGCAAGTACACTCCTCCTATTCTGCTTGTCTACATGATCTTTGAACGTCTCCCCCCCTGTTTTTTCTGTTTAGGTGGCCTTGCTCAATAGCCAAAAACATTGTTTCTAAACACTCATTATTAAGACATATCTTGTGCCTAAATCACAAACTATCAGAGCCATTTGCATTGTACCTGAAGAATTCTATCTGTGAGAGTGTCCAAGTAGTGTTGAATTCCAGTAAGTGATATCATGAAACCGTTCCTACCTATCAGCTATATTATTTTAATACAAGTTCAGTTTTATTTATTTATAGTTAAATTACATTTGTTACATATGTATGAAAACTAATAATGCCTGATGTTCTTGTCTCAAATACTTATTATTATATGGTGATCATTTACAACACTACAGCATATGAAAGCCTTCATGGGACAGGCGATGTTAAATTACAGGTCATTATAATATTAAAAAAATAACAGAAGGTCAACATAATTGAATTAAACTATAAAGTTTTACTATAAAATATTTTTTTAATATTTATAATTATACGTTTTTGTGAAAAATTATTGTAGTCCCTAAACAGCCAGGATCCTAGTATGTTTTTATCTTATAAGTTTATCACGTCTGATGCTCTACTGTAGGCGATATGGTGTAAGCATTGGCGTTCTGTGTGCTGCGTCTCGAAAGTGTGAACCGTCGTGGAATTTTAGATAAAGCCATAGGGAAATTTTTATTGAATTATTGAGATTAACACAGTGCACACAGTAAATGTAAAATGTCAGGTCATCAATAATGGCTCTGACAATCATAGATGTGCCACAGGGGTTAACGGGGTCATGGCTCCCCTGAAGTCTGAAAAGGGTCTCCGCAGCCCTACATAAAAAAAACTGTAAATGTGTCAATTTCTGCTTCCTTTTAAAGCTGACCATTTGGCATGATATATTTAAGAAGAGGCTCTCCAAACCAACTGACAACCTGTAAATGGTTCAATATAAACCCGTTGTAATTACATACTATGGTTGTAGTGAAATATATTCATTGAACACAAAAGTTTGATGAAAATGGAGGTCCGAGGGACCAAATGTCACCCACATCTTGTTTTAGACTACGCACCCTTTGCTGACAATAAATAAGAAGACAGTGGGCACGGGTTCGATGGCAGCGGGCGATCACAGCGGCTTAGCACGCATTGTGCTCATTGGTCCACTTAAATGTGAAAATGCAGACTCGCGGAGAGTCCCATATGTACCCATCTAGCCTGTTCGGAAGCATCTTTAAAAATTCTGTTATTCTTAAATTTTGACATAGTGAGGTCTTGGCAAACGATGTATGTACACATTGTTATGGTTTTTTACAGTTCAACGTTATTACATTATTAAACGTATAAATATCGTTATAATATGTTGTACTAAAACTGTCTTCAGTAGAAAATTGAAATTTGTTGAATGACCTTGAAAATAATGGGGGGGAGGAGGGACTCCGCCTCCCTGCCAAGTACGCCCGTGAGTGCAAGAGACCTCTAATCCCTCTGACACTCCTTTTACAACCCTCTTGGGCGTGGGCCATCGTGAATACGCCCCCTAGCGCTGTCAGGTCTTCGGGCTTTTATGAAATGAGAAACAAAGAAATAACTGCTACCTAGGAGAATACGGCCATGAACGTTTCATTACATTAACGTGTTCTACATGCTAGGGTGATGTGTTGTCTTATCACTGTGATGCCCGTTCACGTTTCCGACTTTTGTCTTATTTGCGGGTCGTGATAACACTGTCCAGATAGATCAAGTAGCTTTATGGGGATTCGGCCAAGTGACGGCCGTGACCATGTTTTTTACCTGTTCATGTACTTTGTGAGTCATCTTGTAATTTTGGTTGTCATCAGTTTCGTTTTTTACTAACTGTGGATGTATTTGTTACGCAAGAACTTAAGTCGACAGCTCCACTAGCTGGTTGTCAGCACAGCAGCAGAGAGTGGAGTAGTGGTGCATGGTGCAGGCAGTGTCGGCTCGCGTTTTCTGGCGTTTGCGAGCTTTCTAACTCAACCGAGAGTTATCTATAAAGAGATAGCTCAATTTCTTGGTTATTTCATGTGAATTTCTTTTTTTTAAATATGACAGCAAGCATAATTGTGAAAGGCCATGTGCAAAACTAACGAAGAATGAGCGTGACAAGAAAAATAACAAATATTACTTATCTTCACATTCCTTTAAAATAACCTTTATCGGTCCGTTGTAATTCCGTAAACGCTGCTTTAGAGCCCAGCATTTTCTCATATTAGATTTAATACGACAGGCAGAACAATGCCAGATACTACCGGTGACACAGATAAAAATCTCTCTGTGACAATGCAAACGTCTAATTCAGTACCGGAAAGGTATGTACAACTTTTTTATTTTGCACTTATGTTCTAGGAGAAATAATTGTTACATGGAACATTGTTTCAAGCATTTTGAACTATTGTAAATTGTATAATATGTTACCATCTCCCTTTTTATGGAGATTATGTATTTTATATCCAAATAATAATCTATATCAAAATTATAGTTAGGCTATTAAATAAATTTTGTGTTTCAGTATTGAGGAATTCTTGGAAGTACCATTGAATTCTGTTCCATATAGAGAGTATATGGAAACAGCTCCACAGTACATTCCAGGACAAGGCATTTCAAGATACATGTCCTCCCTTAAAAACTTAATACCTGTAAGGAAAAATAAAAAGTAAGTTTAAATGTAAAGGAATTTAGAGGTATGCCAAAAAGATATAATTTTCCTAGTTACTACTATGCAACTATAACTAAATGCAAACTTAATTTTTGTCAAAATCATAGTAGCAAAAAATGAATTATTGTGAACTGACTCATTAAGCATTTTCTCATTAATTTTCTCTCTATATGTAATACACGAAGAATAGATGATAGTGTTTAACAATTAAAAAAAGCAAAAAATATTCATTCAAAACCCTTTAAATATGCTACAGCTGGATAGAGTATTACCTCAGTTCAGCATTAAACAGGTTTAAGATGAAAAAAATAAAAAGTTGCAGACTTTGAGGTATAAAACCAAGGTGCATATCTTGGAAATTATGCTAGGCCCTTAAAATTAGTTTTCCTGACCCAGATGGTACAGGAGTTTGTGGGGGCAAGTAAGGTTTGGGATTACATGTGAAGGATAGGCAGGAGAATGAAGTGGAGAAATGATGCTGGGTTCCTATTTATGTTTCTTAAGCAGTATTCTAAAAAGCGAGATCTTTTTGATCCTTCCTTGCTTAGTTCTTGTGGGTGTCCAGAGTCCTTAACACGAATAATTATCACTATTCAGAAACTCTAAATCTATGTCAAAAAAATTAGAAAAGAAAAAACAAATATCTTTCACAATAAAATTATAGGAACCATTTAATTTTGTGTGCATTGTAATCTCAAGACTTAACCATATTAGAATTATTTCTCTTGCACATTTTTGGAACTGTATTGCTGTAACGCACAGTCCAAGAGATGGGAGTTCAAAGTTGGGTTCTTCTCTGAAGCAATTTTTACTTTTAAAAGAATTATCTACAAAGTAGTGAGTTCTCGCATGGGTCCAGTTAGTTTATATTATTAATTTACTAACAAACATTTTTTGATGAGTTATATTCATGAATAAATATAAAATGTTAGGCTGCACAATTCATAGAATATTGAAAAATAAAGCAAGAAAAGAAACTAAAAAGAAATTCTATGAAGCAGGGGCTGCATCATTGTTGACCTATGGAAGTTTATCAAGGAATTTAACATCTGAAGAGCAACAAAGAATACAAACAGCAGAGATGAAATTTGTAAGCAAAGTAAAAGGTTGCTCAGTATTAGATCAAATATTAAATGAAGAGTGTTCGATCTGATCTAAACATAATATATTCTATAAATATCTTATATTCAAGAAAGTAAGCAATGCTGGGTACAACATATAAATAGATAGCAATAAAAACAATATTAACACATAAACCTATTGGAATTACTCTTATTCCACAAATATTACCTATTACTCTTATTCCACGATAGTGAAGAAAATAGTTACTTTGAACTGAAAAATCACAAGGTTGTCGCTAACGTTTTTTGTTGTTATAGTTTAATTGGAGGGTAAATGTTCTTTAAATTTCTTTACACACAATATTATTAACAAATAGTATTAGCAAAGGGGCAGATCCTAGCATTTATTTGGAGGGGGAAGAAGTGGTACCGACTTGATGTGAGTCAATATAATAATATTACAGTTCTTATAAGGGCAACAATTTGCTAAAAGGTTATACAGCTGTTTTTCAAGACCTCAACATTGTTTTCATTTACCATAGAACGTAGCAGATGATTAATGTTATAGTTAAGTAAAAGTTAGCATGATAAAATTGTATGAAAGTTTTCAACAAGATTTGAAAACTAGGTCAAGATCTCAATGATCACCCCCTGGATCTGCTATTGCTAGACTTTCAAATGAATAATTATGCTGCAGGAGTTTAATTAATTAACTAATTTATTTATTTACATGTACCAAATTCCTCTGTATGTGTGCAAATAATTGTAGTTATTATTAAAAATCGTAAATATCGCAGTTATTAAAAGTTTATTATAATAATAAACTACTAATTTATGATTATACGTTTTATTTTAGCTTTTTGCCTATATCCAGTATGTTTGTCAAGTGGGTAATGAGCAAGTCTTTTCTATGCAGTTTCAGTTTCTTCAGTACCTTAATTTTACTTACTTCAGTTCCTGATTGTGCATTCACTTCTGTCACAAGTATTAATTTTTAAGGGTTAAAGGATCCATTAATGTGGATAAAGCTGGCCTATTTTCATTTATCTTTTATACCTGGCTATCACCATTTATCTACAAAGCATACAGGAAAGGACTGACTGCTGATGACGTTCCTTCAGGATCACCTCTTGAATCATGTGACCTTAATTCTCAAAGGTGAATACCTTTTCCTTATACAGCTTTATTATAATAAGAATAATTATTATTTATCTGATTTTATATCATGCTAATCTATCCTTATTCAGACTAGAGCTCTTATGGCAAAAAGAAGTTGCTGAGAAAGGAATTTCTGGTGCATCTTTTGGTTATGTTGTGTGGAGATTTGTTCGTACCCGAATCATTGCATCATGTTTCTTATACTGCCTGGCTTTAAGCATGGGGTTTTTAAGTCCTGTAAGTACTGTACAAGTAAAATAATAAATTAATCATAAATTGAACACCAATATCATTAGTTCTTTTACAGGCAATATTCATGCGACAACTTTTACAATTTGCACAGAATGAGAACGCAAGTACATCAGAAGGGGTAATGTGGGCTCTGTGTCTAACATGTGCTGAGTTTATGCGTTTGGTATTTGTTGCATGGTACTGGGGTGTAAGTAACAGGTTTGTACATTACACTAAAAATCATATTTTCATACATGAAACACTCTTGAAATATCATTTAGAATTTGTTGTTTTTTGTTTGTTTTTGGTTGTATACTTTTAGAACGGCAATTAGACTGCGTTCTGCCTGTGTTGCAATGTTGTACCGGAAAATTTTGCGTTTAAATGGCCTTGGAGAGAGATCTACTGGAGAGGTAAATTATAATTTTCTTCAAATATATTTATCATCAATGTCTTTGACACATATGATGATAATGATAATGATCATCATCATGATCATCATTCACAAATTTCCCTTTATATTTAGTTTTAACCTATGTAGTGTGTGTCCCTTACTATTTTTATTGTATGTAAATTACGTTCCAGTTTCACCATATTATAAATTAATATATTATGTAAATGATACTTCAATTATTTGTTGTGAAGACTTAGAAAACCCAAAAGGAAACAAACTTCTCAATGACATAAGTATTAACTTACCTATGTCAAAACAATCTAGAGATGTACACTGATAAAACAAAAGTTATTCTCTTTCATCATTATTGTATGTTTGTACTAACAATATTTGTAACATTCACGTAAATAACAAAGCCATTGAAAGAATTAAGTGCCATAACTTTCTAGGAATCACCATAGATGAAAATCTATCTTACAATGAACACATCAATATACTATTGCTGAAAGTAAGTTCCTGTTAATAAAGTTCTGGGGAAAAAAGTTCCAAACACAATCTATGTCTAAAGCTTATGTTTTGAAAAGCAACAGTGTTGGGGTGACATTTTGGAAAAGCAGAAAAAATTAATTATTCAGAGAACGTGTAGAACAAGTGTTAAGTCTGATGGCGGAAAAGTTCAACAAAATGAACTAGGCCTTATAATTGTAAAAGAAAGTAAAGTATTAAAAAAAGAACTAAACATGTACTAGGTTTATTACATAAGAAAATATCTGAATTCGAAATGCTAATTAACAGAATCAAAGGAATGCAGCAGCACGAAAAAAGGGAAGTAGTCAAAATCAATCGGGTTTCTAAAGAAGCAAACAAAACACTCTTGCAACAATTTTAAGAAATTTGTTAAAAAATACAAGCGAATAATTCACCTACATTAAGTTGTTGTTGAGCAATCATTGTATCAAAGAAGAAAAAGAAAGAATTACAAAATATATTTCAATAAATCTTTTTCACCTGAATTTAGGAATCTTTTAAGAGATGTAAGAATCTAAGATAAATTCAAAACTTTTGTGTATTCGAGTTAAAAATGGAGGCATAGTAGCACTAAAAAGAGGGTAATGGACCAATATTAAATGTGAAAAGATATTAATGGCATTGTTTAGTAATCAAAAGGTTATTGTTATTTTTATTTTTTCTTTAAAAAAAGAGCGAGGTAAACAATAGAGTTTATTTTCCATTTTATTTTATGAATGGGTGCAAATAACAAATTCAAAATTCACAAATTTTAGAATTGTAGAATTTCAAAAAATTTAGAATTGTACATGACTTTAAACAGTGGGAAGAATACGAATTCAATTACATTCTAAGAACATTGAATTAATATCTCTTATAATTTATAATTTTGTAGACATGGCTATTAAATTGTCTGACCCTGTATTTCACCAACAAAATTTGTGTATAGTACACCAATTTATTGATGAATAATAATTACCGCTCTAATGTTACAAACAAATTTGTAGAAAAAATATGAAAATTTCTAATATTTTTATTTGACTTTAAGAATGATATAATTCAATTTCGTTGTTCTAACTTGCCTTATATCCCACCAACTAACAAATAAATTAGCACAGTGCTTAAACCATCCAGTATGTACATACAATATCACAAACAAAAACGTAAATAAGTAAAAAATAAAATGAATTAAGTCATTAAAATTCAAATAGAAAATATAGAATACAAAATTTCATGTAAAGATTGCAATCTCAAGCAAAAACTCAAAACTAAATTAAGAGAATGTAATAACATCAAAGAACCACTATACAGACAAAATTCACTTTCTCAGCATAGTTTGGCTCTTATCAATCAAAGAGATTTTGAAATGTGATTATTTTATATCATGATGAAAAGTAATTTTTGAAATTGTCATAGGAAAATATGCATATAAAACTACATAGTACTGTAAATACCTTTGTAGAAAATAATCAAATTTTAGAATTTTAGAAAATGTAGAAATTAAACAAATTTCTAGTACTTATAGTAATTTGTTCATGGGAGATAGAAATTTCCCACATAAGATATTCTATGCTTGTATTGGATAATAACCTTCTTTACCTTTCCTTTGTCCTTTCTACCTTGCCCCTCCCCCTGTTCTCAAATCATCTGTTCCATGAAACATTGCCCTTCCTCTCTGGTACATGAACCTTTTTCTCTCAGAACATTTAGCATTTAGTTTTTTAACGGTTTTTGTTTGCTTGGTCTACTGGTGACTTAATTTTTACCTATAATTTTTTGACATTTTTTTATCATTATCATCATTGACAGCAAGGATTAGACATCTTTATCTGTCCCATCTCAGAATTGTTCATGCCATCTCTTCAAGTCTTCCAACACTTCTTTTTCCTTTGGGGGCATATTGAAAAATAATTTTACTTATCCCATGTTGTGGCATTCTCAGGACATGACCTTTCCAGTTTTCTCGATATTTCTTTATAATATCTATAACATGCTCAATATTTAATTCTTCTCTGATATCTACACTGTTTTTGTGTTCTAATAGTGAATATCTTGCTACAAAACAAAGAAATCTCATTTCTGCAGATTCATTTCTACATAGCTGACCTGAAGTTAATGTCTATCTCTTGCTTCCATAAAGGAGTAATGGCGAGACAATAACTTTATAAAATCCAAGTACAGTTTCTTTTTGCACATTATGCTTTAGAGTTTGTTGTAATGTTCCACAAAAGTATGTGATTTTGTTGAGTTTTATTTCCATATTTCTTGATTTAATATAATTAATTTGATATCCAAGATATTTAAATTCATTCATTTGTTCAATTACGTCATATTATACTATCTTTGCTCCTGAAGGTTCAAATCCTTTAAATGTTCATTGTTCAATTACGCCATATATTACATATTTGCTCCTAAAGGTTCAAATCCTTTAAATGCCATCACTTTTGTTTTATTTGGTGGGATTTTCATAACATATTCATTAGCATCTGCTCTTTGAGTTCATGTTATTAATCATAAAAACATCATTTAAATCATCAACAATTTTTAATGATTTAAACAATGTTTGCGAGAGTGGGCATCCTATCTTACTGCCTGGTTTATATAAGCCAAATCTGTTCCATTTCTTAGCATTCGGATCTTGACTTTATTACTTTTGTATAGTGATTGAATTGCTGTAATAAGATGAAAAGGGAGTCCAATATTTTTCAGTGTTTCCCACAATAATCTTCTTTTAAGGAGGTCAAATGCTTTTATGTAATCAATAAAGACAGTATGTTGGTAATTTAAAATCCCTTCGCATTTGCCCTCCATGTCCTTGTCCTCATCCTCATGTGTATACTATTCTGTTTTTCAATGTTTTCTGATTCAAATAGATACTTCAGCCAATGCTCTGTTTTTGGGAAACTCCACTGTATATCATTATATCATTTTGTAATTCTGATGAGCCCTGTAATTTTTTTCTTTTTCTTTTTTTCTTCAGTAATTGCAGCAATATCAATCTAAGCTTTATCTAATTCCTTTTTTAAATCAGCTTCTTGATTTGAGAGAGCTCTAAATTTCCATATTCCCAGCTTTGATATTTCTAGTTGTAATTTGTTTCCTTTTTCTTTGCATATTGGCATAGAATAATTAGTCCAGCATGAATCATTGAGAAATTTAGTGGGGTAATGCCCCCTGGATGCATTGCGAGCGTGGGTTAAGGATTGTAATGGGGCTGCCATCTTAAAGCTTTTATGACAGTTTCTCTGCATATAAACCCCTGCAGAGAGGGCTGATACTTTCTCAGCCACTATGATATTTGCTTGGTTCCACATTTCCTCTTGGACCTTTGTAGTCTTTATACATACCCTGTGCTGGTTAGGGATACTATCCCAGAAGAGAGAAGGAGAAGAAACAGATAAATTATAGAGGAGGGGAGAAGAAGAAAAGGATTAAAAGTCGAGAACAGAGTAGACTAAGAAATGAATGACACCTTAGCCCTCGAAACTTAATAGCATTGGGGTCGAAGATATCACAAGGGATCAAAAGAGACCAAATAGAAAAGATTATAGAAATGCAACAAAAGTGTAAGGAGTGTTCAATAGTTTTGTGAACCTAAAGCATTACCCAGGGGTCACCAAGAGGAGGCATTCCACTAGTTCATCCCCTAATATTTTGTTATTGCTCTATGAATTGGAATTCCACAATATAGAATTAAAGCTGACATAATCCAATGAATGATGTAATAAATTCTATTTCCTTATTGTCCCTAAAGTGTTGAACTAGACAAACCTAATTCTCTGTGCTCTTTGTTGGCCAATGTTTAGAAATATTGAGTCTCTTTGTAGGATATACTCTTCTCTCCATCTATTATATTGGGGTTGACATTTTCTGTTCTAAGTAGAACATTCCAAGGCATGATGTGATGTCATTAGAACAAATTAAATAATTAAATTTGGTAGAAAGATGGAATCACCCTTTCTGTTACTAGGATTGTGACTCTGAATTATTATCTGTGTTGTCATTACTGTTGTTACTATTTATCATTGTCATTGTCAATGGTATTTTTTGTTTTTTGTGTGTGTGAGTGCTGTTTGTGTTAGAATGAATAGAATAATATTTTTTAGGAAACAAGGTATTGATATATATGTCAACTATATAAATTTCAAAAAGAAGCCTGTAATTTATATCCTATGGATACAATAAAAAACATAATGAATAAGAAACAGACTTCAAGTCTGAAGTTACATTTTGCACTTCAACCAATGATCTAATTGAGTATTTTCTTAATTATGCCTTTGGGTTTCAGCTTATCAACATCTTTGCTCTTGACACTCAGAGGATGTTTGACATGGTGCTTTTTGGGCCTATGATAATTGGAGGTCCGCTTGTTACAGTGTGTGGTGTGTGTTATATTTATTGGCTACTTGGTGGTTGGGCTCTGTTTGGGATGGCTACTTTTCTATTGTTTTATCCAACTCAGGTACTGCATATTATTGACTTTTGTGGATTACAATTAGTACTGTAATTTTTTTATATTTTAATTTCAAATAGATTACAATTGTATTTTAATTTTAAGTTGCAAGTGGAAATGAATTTGTCTTAATAGTATGATTACTTTTAGTATGGAATTTCCCGGTTATCAAGTTATTTGCGCAGCAAAACTATTATTGCTACAGACAAACGTGTGAAAGTGATGACTGAAGTTTTAAATTCTATAAAGTTTATTAAAATGTATGCTTGGGAAAATTACTTCTCAAAATGTATTAAAGGTATGTTGTAAAGCATCATGATTAAGTATACTCGTGATAATAGTGAGGTGTTTATCTCTTTTGGAAATTTATTATTTCAGAAATTCGTGCTAATGAGCATACATTGTTACAAAAGTCATCATATTGTCAGAGTATGAGCATGTCTCTTGCATGTACAGTTCCAGCTATTTCTGCAGTTATTACTTTTCTTGCTCACATTTCTACTGGGAGTAATCTCTCTGCTGCACAGGTATGTTTAAATATCCTTTTTTTTTAAATGCACTAGAAAATTTGATTACATCATACAAATACTCCTGAATAGTGAAATAGCATTTGAATATGTCATAACATCTTCTATTAATAATATTGTTATAAAATATGGTTAAAAACTTGAAAACTCTCATTTTATTATTTCATGTATCAAATCATGATATATATTTTGTACTGACTAATTTTAGGCATTTCCAGTGATAGTGTACTTGAGACAACAGGCAGGAATGGTGTTAATTCTCTTATATGAGTGTGGCATAAGAATCTTCGAAGGAGTTATTGGAATAAGAAGATTTCAGGTTACTCCTTTATATCATCTGAGACTGTCACTCTCAATTGAATTAAGTCCATAACTGTCATATTTCTAGGAAAACATTGTATTTAACATTGTAAATTCTTTCAAGGCAGATAAATGCTTTCATTTGACAGTTGTAAGGGTTCTCTTTTCTATTGTTAAAAACATTTTTCAAAATATTTTACCAACAACTTATATTATTATTATTTTGAAAATTTTTAAATTTGAATCAATAATTCTTAAGTTAAGGATTGTTTTTTTTGAAGGGGGATATATATTTTATTAAGATTTAGCTGTCATATTTTTAACATTAGTTTAAAGTTGTTTTGTTTTGTTTTTTGTTTAAAACCTGTGTTTGTAAAAGTTGTTTATGAACTATTTATATTTAAACAATGATGACAATGAATGCTTTACATCTCATTCAAACTGGATCAACCAGGTAAAAAAAGTGTTCTTGATTCAACAATAATTATAGAATAAGATTATTTTATGAAATCATATCTGTATAATACAACATTTACAATTTAACATATATGAGATAGTATATAAAGTTTTATCTGACAAAATTTACTTCTATAAAGTTTAATAATGCTTCTAACATTTTAAAATTAGTCTGCAATTAAAAGAAAAAACTGTCAGTGAAACCATTTTATCACTAGTTTTCTTTGCACTATCATCATCTTGCTTTATGTTCTCAAAAAGATTTCAACTTTTACATTTCTGAATATTTCACTTATCTTCATACATAATGATCATGTGTTTTTTGTGAAATAAAAATGCTAGCTCATGAACTAATACAATGTTGAGATGGAAGTCATAGTTCAGAAAATTGACATTGAGCCAAAAGAATATCACCTGAAATGATTGACAATAATTGAAACTGTTTCTTGAATCTTTAATAAGTAAAGTTGTACATCTTTCCCAAACTTTTGATAATATAGTTGGGATCCCAAATGTCCTGGTTTTTCCAGATCAGTCCTAGATTTTTAAACTTTATTCCGGTGTCCCAACAATTAATTTTTTTACTCTATAGTATATGGGGTTTTACAAATTCAACAATGATTGAAATTTTCTGATAACATACATGGTTATTTTGAATCCGTGTCTTACAATTTCTCAATGAACTATTGGTCAACGTGGCTACAATTCGCTAGAAATATTTGTTTGTTTGTATAATTGATATTTCGCAGTCCTTTTCGTCAAATGTTTAGTGACAAGAGTTAAGTTGTTTGCATTTGAAATAACTGAGATCAGTTTAATGTTAAAACTAATAGGGAAGTTAAAGAAAAAAGAATCAAAATGCCTGAGAGAAATTGCCCTATTGCACAAATTTTAAGAATTTATCAATGTATTTCTCATTTTGAAAAGAAGAATAACAAATATTCTTATTAAAAATTAACTTTCCTGCTTTGAAGTCTGAATGAGCATTGTTTTCTGATTTGTTTGTGATGTACACCTTCTTTGTAATGTACAACATTCTAAGAATTGAAATATGTGGCTACACCATCAATAGATTTAGCTTCAAAATTCGTGCTTCGTCTGGTGAATGAGTTTCCTTTCGTGAGCAAGAAGGTGGCTGGGTATGACTCCAGCCTGTACCAGTTCTGCAGTTTCGGACACATTTCTGTAGGAGCAGGCAATTATCGGTGCTTCTTTTCTCTGTACCTCACTCAGGCGTCGCCAGTTGTGTTCCCTTGCGAGTGCCACCCCCCCCCCTCCCATTCCGCGTTCCATGCTCCATAATGGGAGTGCGGCGCAGAGATGAGAATGACGCCGCTTTGCTGTTCTCGGCTTCCAACTTTTGCTATCAGCTTGCTCGGTCTCCGGACAACTCGGTGAAGCCTTAACACTGCCCGCTGTATATGTTCACCGAAGGTGAGTTAGGTGTCATACGTGAGGCCAAGGTATTTCACAGACGGCTTTGTTCGGATAACCTCGGTATCGACGTTCATGGAAATCAGCGTCGGTATGTGTACCCGTGACTCTCCCATGTTGTGATGTGTCTCATCACCTGGAGCTCTGCCATAGACCGTACCTGGATGATGGCTGCAAAGTCATTGCCGTACTGTCAGGGCTGCAGTGGCTAGGTGATGCCCAAAAGACTGGAGGTTGCACCTCCATCGAATGACGGAAATGTATTTCAGAATTTCAAAAATTCAAAATACTATTATATAATAAAAATGTAAGCAATTCAAATTAATTAAAACCAAGTTAAATAAAACTTTATATTCAGTCACGTGAAATGTGCTCGTATCCTAGGGAGAATCGAGCGACAACTGGGCGCCTTCTCAGTTCATGTTTCAAGCAATTAGTATTGATGTGTATGTACACGTGAAGGAGTTGGAAATATGTGTAACGAAATTTTAGAAACGGAGGAAGGCTCAAAAATTACAACTTTTGTGAACATGTATTTATTGAATGACCACAGACGATTCTTCATCTTGAATAAACTAGCAATTTATATTAGTATTTTTGGATTTAAACTCTTTTATTTAAAAGCCAATTCAAGATACTATTTAAAAGTAAACAATTACAAATGAATTGAAGTAGGGAGATGAGCCCATTTCTAGAACGGAAGTAGTCGATGACAGTGACGTCACCATGACGTTTCCGTTCCAGCCCCGGAGAGTGTAACATCACGGCCCAGGTCGTGAAGGGATGTGGATAAAATAGGGTGGGTGGGGATGGCGGATACAGGTGGGGTGTTTCACAAAGACTGTCCAGACCGGGGAGTGTGGCTTTGAAAGCATTCGATCACCGTTTTCCAGACCTCAGTATCGAGCATGCCGCCGTGGCACAGCTCCATCGGTCATTGTTTCCTGTTTGCGCCGCGATTTCACCATGTATTTTAAAACCCATCACACCCAACGCTTCACCGTGGCCCTGCCCTACCCTACCCTTCCCACCTACTGCGTTCCCCTCACCCCTCACATGTGCTCCCTATGTCAGAGCCACGCCCCCGTCCCTCACAATCACATGCGTTCCTCTCTTCACATTCCTCCCCCTCAACTAGAGACTCTTCCGCCCTCCGCCAGGTGTTCCACCCGTGCTACCCAAGGGGACGTTGCGTGGCGAGACATCACGGGCCGTGATGTCACCTACATCTTCTGGGCCTGACATCGCTATTCGCTACTTCCGTCAGACCTATTAGTAGATACGAAGAAACTAAATACTACTAACAATATTTAAAAATAAACTATATGCGAGACCATCTTTTTTTTCATATAAAAATTGCCAGGAAGACAGTTAATAAGTAAAGTATTCTGTGAATTATTATCGACATATGATAAAAGGAGGAAATTTTCTAAATTGAAACTTAATGAGAGAAATGCTTTTTTTGAGAAAAAACCGTACATAAAAATTGGGATTTGGAAAACGTATCCTCTATAGTAAATACCTTTGTATGTTAATATTAATTATTTTTTCAACATTTTTTTCAATTTTTGGCAAGGTGCGGCCCTAGTCTATGGTCCGTGGGTATTGAAATCCGGCTATCACTATAGAGAGGAGGATGGGAGGAGGAGGGTCGCCCTTCCCCCGTTCACAATAACCTGTCACTTTTTTCCCTTCGCTTGGAGAAGATTGCCTCTCTTAGATGGGCGTTACAATGTTCCGATAAAAAAATTGCGTGTATTCCCACGCTGCTATTTTTAGTCTATTGCTAGATTGTCTCCAGGCCCTGAAGTCTAATCGCAATCAGTTGTCAAGAATGCCATGGTACCGCCAGGTGTCATCTCCGAGCATTTCTAACCACGCGTCCCTGTCACTACCCAGCGGCCAGAATTGAGAAGGAATTAGGACAGGGGTAGGGTTTAGGGTGCTTCACAGAGGTTTCTGGAAACCTTTTAACATGAGATTGTCCTGGGATCGAACCCAGACCTCCTTGGTGAAAGGCGAGCGACATCGCTCTGCGCCACGAAATGCTTGCATTTGTTCGGTAGCCTTAAAGTGTGTCTCATCTATAATATCCATAATCCAAGCATCCATAATAAAGCGCATGTAATCAGAGTCGAGGTTTCCCGGGTCGCTTTCTAAGTTTTTTGTTCACTGTCTTCTAACCTTATTTCAGAAGATCCCTCTCAACTTCGCCGATAAGATCCTTCGAGCACCGGAATTTGCACTGGTCGATCGCACTTACCAATTTTTAGTTCGCCAATAGTGTTGGGCGGATATTAGTGCTGCTTCAGGTACCATTCTCGCTCTGGGACTCGGTGTCGGCAAAGCAGTTCCTCCTCTGTTCTGTTATATCATCAGCCCACCAGTATGCCGCACGCCTGCAGTTCTATGACCATGCAATAACTTATGTTAATAATAATAATAATAATAATAATAATAATAATAATAATAATAATAATAATAATAATAAAGTTAATAGTCAAATAACCTGGAGAGTGCCGATACTGCTCAAAGTTTTTGGCTTTTAGTGCATTACACTTGTACAAATGGTCTGTTATTCAAATCCCTACCCTTCTGTTACAATCTTAATGAGTAAGAACATGACCAATGAATGATTGACATTTTTTCTGCTAACTAGTAAATTAGAGTTTCAGATTCATCTTGCATTGTATGTGATCACAAATTTGGAATCTCCATTTTTTTCTAAATGTACAAGATGATAGTCGATATTCAATATAAAAAACCTATTAGCTCATTTTTAAAGAGTGTTTTTCAAATATTTAATGGTTCCTAATTTTTTGGGACACTGTTCTGTTGTGTTGGCAAACTAACCAGAGAGATGGTTAGTTCAATAACACATAAAATGTCTGAGGGTAGTGAAATGGGTGTATTGAAATTAATTCTGTAATTCCTTGTTTTGAAACACTATAGAAAATCAGAAGAAAATGTGTTTTACTTGAGAAAATAATTGTTTTAGTTTTCATTTTTGTTCATCACATGTTTTCTTTCCCAATCAGCAATATTTTGTTGCTCCTATTTATGCTCAGCAAATAAAAATCATTTATATTCTCACGAATATAAATGAAAAATTTTGCTTCTTTCCTGTTTTAATCAATATATCTTTGTGATACCATTTACAGTACTGCAGGATGGAAATGTGAAAAAACTCAGAACAACATTCACAATCCACACTTCAGTGTTGGGAATTTGCAATGGAGTAATTGGAATGTGTTATCCTTCCTTCATTTACTGAGTCAGTGCAACGTATCTATTTGATTCACATGAAGAGTCAATTGTTTCAATTTTAATTAATCTACTATCAACAAAAACTATTTTTCAGGTTTTCTTGTGAGTTAATGGAATTGAAACTTTTCAGTAAATGTAACTAATTTTTCCTATGCTTTTGGGAAAAGTTAAAGTTTTGTCATTATTTTTTCTTATTTTTATGGCAATGCTTAGCAATTTTAACTTCTGACTTTGCTCTGCATGCATAAATGTGTGCTTGTTTGACACTGAAAATAAATTGTGCATGCTGCATCTATTGGACATAGAAAGCACAGAAGTGTTTCAGTGGCCTGTACAGAAAGGGATTCCAACTAATTTGAAATTGTGTACAAAAATACTTTTTGTGGCAGAAACTCAAGGCAAAACAAAATATAATTAACATTTCATTTACTGTAAGCACCATAAATAGCACTGGTGTCATAGGTAAATGTTTTCTTTCAGTTGAACTGTAAGCTCATTAGAGGAATTAAAAAACACTAATTTAGTTAAACAGGTTTTTACTGTGTCTCAAAAGTCTTTCTAAACGAAAACCCTCAAGTGTTTTAATAGTAAACACTTCGGCAATTTCCAAAGTGCGAGAGGTTTTAATGAAATTTGGAACTAAACTATATTTTAAATTCATTTGTCCTCCTATTCGAGAAAACAATAGCAAAGGGAACTAGTGGTGTTACAGCAGCACATACTTCCAGCATATCATACAGGCAAGCAAGGATAATTTCTTATATAAATTTAACATCCAGAAGTAAAGGCCATCCAATATATCTTGCATTATGAGTGCATTCGCATCGATTGCTCTGTGGTTGGTTGATCGCAATCGATAGCCAAACAGGAGCCAGTCCGCGAACCGTCGATAGTCATAGATCAGTGTCAGAAAGAGAGAGCGCGAAATACCCACCGCCACGCCCGCCTTCCATAGACTGGTATGGTCGCGCAGAGAGCGGCGCCCGTCCTCAGCCAGCTGCCGCCCCGGTTACTACCCTGCCACCACTGAGGATGTCCACCGTAGTCATGGGCGAAACGTTTGGCCCTTTAACGCCAACTGGACCACGGCCTATCATCACGGAAACTTCCTTTTATATTGATTCCGGCCGTGAAAGCCTAAAATGCTGTACTTCCCCTTTGTACTTTCCAAAGAAAAGATTTTGCAATTTTCGAAAATACGAATGAAAATGAGACTTGCGTCTTTTCAGCGTCCCTTCTATCTAGTCACTAATTGTATAGAAACAGTTATGCAGCAGAAAAGATTTTACTTGGGACAATTTGTGAATCGATTTTAATGGTTTAATGTTAGCTGACAATGTGTTGTAAAACACATATGAACATATATGTGATTTTTTTGTAGTGAGCTGTTGATACCTTCACCTGATGAATATGATTACTAAGGTCTGTTCAGCCTTAGAATGATCCTGATTTAAACAATTCACTTCTTCACCTTACCCTCTTATTGGTTGCTTAGATTTGCGGGTGAATAGTTCTTGTCGAAATTATAAATTTAATTGTTTAGAAGCAACGTTGAAAACTCAAAAAAATGTTTAGAGAGAGAGAGAGAGAGAGAAGTTTGTAGAACCCAGAAAACTGTTTCTGGGAACTCTGAATTGGGCCACTGTTCTGAAATATGCGGTCTCTCACGAAGGCGTTGAATAATGGCTGTGACAAAACCTTATAACCATCGCCCGGGGCTGACAGTTTTATCGGCTGTTGACTGCATGCGTAGCTTTCGTTGGGGCCCGTGCGCGATAGTTCGGTTTGTTTTACTGGCTTGGTGCGGCAAGATCGGCGCAGTGTCTTCGAATTTTTGTGCGTACGCATCTTCATATAAAGGCGGATGCGGTGGCAAGGCCTTCTTTCATAAAACCTAAGAAGTAAACCACTAACACGTGCTGATAAAACTATCGTTTTAAGTGATAATTCTCGCGTGGCTGAAGAAAATACAATGGCCGTTAAACAAATTGCCAATCACATATCATGGTACAGAGTATCCATGTCAAGTGTAATGAATGCCCGCAGATATGTGAGTACAACCTGGAAACTTGTCACCCCAGGGACGAAACAACAACAACCACCAAAACCAGTGCAAGACGTGTGTGACAAATTCGTGAAAAGTATTTGGCGTACAATGCATGACATTTTCCTAAAAAGCGAGTTGCCTACTGTAAGGAATGTTCTTCAGTGATCAATGCTGATGCTAACTTACTCAATTTCAAGAGGACGTCATTTTATCGCATTCTCAAAGAAATTTGATTTAAATTCGTGAGTAGGAAAAATGATGTTATTGTAGATAGAGAGTACATTATTTTGAGGAGAATAAATTATTTGAGAACAATTTATCGTTAACGACAAGAAATGTCCAGCAAGGGGGAAAAAATATTACCTCGATGAAACGTGGGTAAATGAAGGTCATACTTCAAGAAAAATTTGGACTGATACAAAAATTGCAGACAAAACACAAGCATTCCTATCACGACGACGTTTTCATTCCCGAGTTACAGAACACATATTTGAGTTAGTAAATGAACTTCAGATTTGATTTTTAACTTTTTTAGCATTGCTAACAAAATAGTACCTCATCCCTAGCACTAGTCCTACCACTAAGAGCAAAAGGAGAGTTTAACATAACGTGCGCATAGTAAAGCTAGTACATTTATGTCCAGAAGCAAAATAAGGGACCATTTCAGCATTTGCTCAATGGGCCAGGGAAACTGGACAAAATCTTATCGAAATGGGGAGTCATTGACCCGGATGCTGAAGTACATTACTTGTTACAAGCAGGTTAAGTCCTTTTTTTAAAATTATACAATACAAATGTAAACTAATGCATTTTATATCTTTGTTTTGTTAAAATAAATGTTATTTTTCTTTTGATGATCAGTGTAGTCTTTAATTGTATAAAAACAGTTATGTAAACATATAAACATCATAAAATGCAAACATGTAAACAAACAAAATAAAAACAGTTATCCTTAGAAATGCTAGGTTCGATCGTATCAGTCTTTTTACGAATTATTACTCTGATCATCTTTACACGAGATATAGTACTTGATATAATGAAGTAATGAAGATTACTCAGTCGTCTTACTATTATTACGTACTATTATGATTTATGCACGAAACGTTATTTGCTCTTCTTAATTCTGTTGCTTTTTCGCAAGCGCGACTCTTACCCAACGTGTGGCTTTGAGCGTATGAGTCGCCTAGAATCATGACACAAAATATCCAAGCTAGAGGTGCTTCAGAATGGCACAGACTTTCTCGTACTATTTTAAAATTAGTTGTTTTCTAAGTTCAGAAAAGTTTTTGAGACAACACACTGACTCCTGTGTTTTGGTCTGTCCTAGTTTTTCGGTCTTCTCCCATCCTCTTTTCAGCTGCTATCGCGGGCCGTCCAAAGTGCATTTTTTAAAATACTGCACTAACTCTTCACCTTCTGTCTCCCGTATTTTGCGCGTGACCTTGAGACGCCACGTTAAAAAAGTATAGTTTAGGCGCTAGGGTGGTCCATAAACGGACGGGCATTTTTAAGGGAAAGAAGAAAAAAAACTCTTTCAGATCAGGGAACACCAAAACGTGTAATTCCGTTGAAATCTCGAAATCTAGTTTCCGCAGCATTCCATAACATTTTCTTACTACTTATATTACTCCACATATACATATGTATATGAAAAAGTAATTGTTTTTTGTCAAAAGAGCACAAACCTATATCTTGTAAATGTTGGATGACCATAACAAAATTGAATTGTGCCCTGCTGTGTATTCAGTATCTCTAATAACATTTATAAAGCCAAAACATTGAATTTTTTGTAAGTTTTCATTTTAAAGAATGTGGATATAGTAATATTACACTCAAAAAATTTCAGTTCTTTCATTACTGTAATCATTGCACAATTAAAGTTCATTACTTTAGAAACTTTAGTAAGTACCAAATGCAGCTTTGTGGTCGGCTGGAGTAAAAGACGTAACAAAACTCATAATATTCCAAGGATAATGTAACTTAAGCAATTAAACTGTAACTTCAAACAGGTTTTTCTATGTGACAATGTTATCATAGACATTAAATGAACAGATATATGGATTCCACATATGGAATGGTTTACAGTTTATTATCTCAATTTTTGATTTTTTGGATATTGTAAGTTATGATTCTAGGCGACTCATATATACCTTCTGGGATAAATGTTCTAAACAATGGGGAAAACTGCATTGAAGTCCTCTTGGTAATTCTAATTTTTTTAGTGGACAAAAACAAGTAAACAGAAACTTTATTTTTATGTACTATATGAATACATTTTTGATTTACATCAAGTTAAAATCTAATAGTGTAATGATGAAAAATGTATTGAATATATACCTTCCTTTGTAACCTGAAAAGCTGTTTAGCCAGCAGCCATAACAAATGGAAATGACTTGTTTTCCACTTCATGCTTATTGATTACAACATAACGAATTAGTGCATTTTAATACTTTAGTAATTTTCTTGTTGTCAAGAAATATGCATATTGATTTTTCTCAAATAATTTTTTATTTAGTAATTAATTAGGTAAATTTATATTTGTTTTAAGAGTTTTATTCACTACAATTTGTATATTTTAACGTTTTATTTTTTCACTATTTCTTTTTTCATTTTGAATGTTATGTTTTCTTCTGCCTTCTGTTATATTTGTGTAATTCATTTTCCATTTTCATTAATTCTTTGTATTTTTTTCTTTCTCTTCTTGGCATCTCTTGTTTCTTTTTCTTTTCTTTTAATAATCTCTCGTTTTCTGAAACACTATTTTCTCTGAAATTGAGATTAAAGTTTTATTAAATTTTTTAAAATTATTATTATTATTTTTTTTAAATTATACTAAGGAGCAGAGAGACAGAGAGTATTAGCAGTTTCAGTAATACGTTAATATTAATTAATTTCAGGCATTTCCTGTGTATACATTTTGTGCAAAGCAAGTACGTAGTGCTATGATTGAAGCAAGGGACAGTGCTTTGTCTCTTTATGAAGGCAGTATATCAGTGATGAGATACAAGGTGACTTCTCGTCTTACGTACTCTCATTATTCAACAAAGATGTAGCCAGTGAAAGGGCTTTTGGGTTTGATCATTGCATTTTAATTTCTTCCGGGTGACTGATTGAGGAATTTAGAGAAAAATAATTGGGAAAAGTACACATTTGAATGAAAGAAAATTTACAGCTGTGAGTTTTTTCAACCAACACTTTATTATTGCAACCTGCTACTTACATTACTGATCACAACGTGTAATCACTGTGTAGTATCTTTCCTTCTGGTAACATAAAATGTAAAAGCATCTATTAAGCTTACAGTGAGATTGAATAGTTTGTGCTAGCTAACAGCTTTTGAACGTGTGTACTAATATGCTGCATTAAGAAAACTAGTATTCCTTTTTAGATGCACACATTTTTGGTGACAGAAAATGACCTTAAAATAAACATCTTTACTCCTTGAACGTTCATTCGGTACATTGCCATTTTTTCTATTACATTGCATTTTTGTGAGCTGTTGTTCGCTTATTCTATACATTGCATTTTCAGCACCATTGATAATAAGTATTTCTGCATTAATATATTTTCTTGTTAATTGACCAGTTTTGTGAAGTAATTAAAGTATTTTATTTCAAATTTACAATTCCTTGAATTCCAGTAGTAGTAAGTGTAATTGGAAATAGTGTTTTAATTTGTGTAGAAATTTTGTGTACATATACAATGTATGTGTTTGTGTGTGAGTGAGTGATATATTGCACTTGTTTTCAGGCTTTTCCCATAATTACTATGTTTGGTAATCAATTAAAAGATGTTCTGAGCAGACTTCGTGAAGGAAGCAAAGCAATTGTAGACTCTTGTGTTTCCTTCCCACGAATGAAGGTTGAGATTGTAATTTATTTGCATACATGTCTTTGTATGGGCAAGGGCACTTTCTGTAATAAAAAAAAAGTGGTTTGCTAATAAGCTATTACAGGATTTCTTGAGCATAAGTGTTCAGAATTGTGATGTGAAATTATTCCAACAAAATTTATTTGTATTATAATATGTAAATGATGCATGTAATAATTATGTTTTGAGTGCTAACTTTTTCAAATGAAAGATTCTTTTACGTTCCATCCTTTTCCAGGCATTTCCTCTGATAGCAATATTGAATACTCAGTTGAGGATCTCTTTTGATAACTTGCGAATTGGCACCAGTAATATATATGAATCACTGGTGGCTTTCCCCCGATTTAAGGTGGTCGAACCAATATATTAGCATCTATTGTGCTTTTGTTTGGATGTAAAATGTGAAATGTACAACTATTTGTCTTTTTCATCAAATTTTATTTTTGAAGTAGTTTTGTGAAGTTGGAATATTTTTGAGAACTTGTGTCTTTTTATTTTTTAATTTTTATTTTTATTTTTTTAAAATTTTTTTTGTTGCTTTATTAAAAATTGTTTTGTCTTCTGCTTTCTGCTTTTGCTTGCCAACTCACTGCTGGTTATTTGGTAGCTTTTGCATATTTTGACCTTTTAAAAAAATAGAATTAAATGTTTTAATATTGTGGTACAAAACTATGCATGCATTGGTTGTTATTGCTTTTAATGCATGTTAGAAATTATATTTTTGGTTGTAAGACTAATATCCAGAATTGCACCCACAGAGAAAACAAAATTCTATATACAGTATAACTCCAGTTATCCATAATCCAATCAGTGAGAGTGATTATTGATTTTGATGAAAAGAAATGGGATGGGAATCATTTTTGGTTAAAGAAATTGTTGACTGATTAGTTCATCTTTTACAAGATCATCAAAGGAACTCTGTACCTGAAAATTATATTTCTTTGAAAAGGTGACATCACTGATGTAACCGTAACAGATTTTTCATTACTTAAGATTTAATTTTTTTCTTAAGCTTCTGTCTTTGATTTTGTGAAATACTCAGCTTCCTATATTTATTTTGAAATTATTCTACTTTATCAATCACTATGTATTTCTAGATGCTAGGCATTTTTTTAAACATATCCTATTATCTTTGTTTTCTCATGTACCCAAATCATTCCCAGGCCAGATCATTGGAGTTCTACTGTACTTCATGGGTATTTGATTTGAATAAATAAGTACTTGATGTGAAAAATTTATTTTAATTTATAAACAGAGCATAGCAAGATACAATAGCAATATTTGTTACTTTCAATTTTATGTGCTTTTGCTGGAAAAAGTATTTTTTTACTGAGAAGGGGATGAAATAAAAATGTTTTGTTTGAATTATGTGATATTCAGATATTTTGCAAAAGTATAATTATTTCTAATTATCAAATGCAATTTCTCTGTATAGCGTATCCTATGCATGGAGGATATTGCTCCATACATTATTCATCCAATTGATAAATCAGAAGCTATTCATATTGTGGGAGGAACTTTTGCTTATAATACACCTCCTACAGTGACTTCTCCAACCAGTGTTGGAAAAAGGTTAGTGAAATATGATGAAACCGTGTTATTGTTAAAGTGATGACATGAATTTTGAAAGTAAACAAATCCAACATTTTTATATTTTTGTATTGATGATAATGTATGTTTAAAAAAATTAAATTAATATTATATGTTTTTAACTCTTCAAATATTTTAAATTGTCTAAAATAGATGTAATTGTCTATAAAAACAAAATGATTATTCTATTTTTATAATTCTAGTGCTTTACCTAAAGAACCTGAAGCAGAATGTCTGAATGCTATTTTGGGTGACAGAAAATATATTACTGTTCTCCAAGACATCTGTTTTCAAGCTCCAAAGGTAGTTCATGATTACAAGTCATGATATTTGCAAAATTGATATTTTAAAAATTAATTCATAATTTTTGCAGGGCAAGCTCATTGGTGTCTGTGGACCTGTGGGATCTGGAAAAACTTCATTGATTCTTGCTTGTTTAGGCCAGATGAGGAAGTTGAGTGGTCAAGTGACAAGAGACGGAACATGTGCATATGTTAGTCAAGAAGCTTGGATTCTGAATGCTTCATTGAGAGAAAATATTCTATTTGGAGAAAGATTTGATTCAAAAAGGTATTTCTCTGAACAAATTAATAGTAGTGAGTAGTCATTGTTTTTTAGTCTCAAGTGCAACAGTTTTCTTGTTTATGGAACTCAAATGTTTTACAAAACAAAGGTAAAGGGAATGACCAAACGTTTTCAGGAGATAATCACCATTTATTGTCAATTGCACCTTTATTGAGTATTCAACAAAAACTCAAGATCAAATTTTTCCAATATTACAATACCTTTACTTCAATTGAATATAATATTTTCTTTTAACTGGACTGTGCAAGCACAATGAAGGATAAGTTGGCATTGGATCTTGTATTTTGTTCTTTTTCTCCTAGTGTTCAAAATACTTGGTCATTTATGAGTGGTTAAGTCAAAATTACTCTGTATTTATCAGTGTTCACTGTTTGAACCCACAACACTCTTTGAATTCTTAAACGCTTTAAATGCTTTGAATCTTTTAATGATATAAGCAGATAGATGTAAGGAAATATGTAAAATAAAATACTAAGTAGATACATAATTACATGACAAAAAATATTAAATGTGAATATGAAAATTCACCTTAGAGTTAAGTGGTATCAGATGTGGAATTTCATTTTAATTCTATTTGTAATTTACATGCATGTTATGGAGTGATATCTATCTATTATGTATGTTTACTTTTTTCATTGTTATGTGAGTAAAGACTTTAACTTGCCATATAAAACTAAATATTAATTTTAAAATAATATTTGAAAGGTAAAAACTTGTTAAATATTTAACATTTGTCTCATTTTATGGAATATAAATATCAAAAATCTTGTTTGGTTCGTTAAAAATGGAGATTTCATTTTAAATAAAAATGTATTTGCATTCTTCAATATTTACTTACTCTTTTATTTATGGGACAATTAACGTCAATGTGGTTAGTTATCTTCATGATTTTTAATATACAACTTACTGCTTAGTTGCCTCTATAACATACAAAAGAGATAACGTTGGTCTTATTGATAAGGAAGCTCAAAATAATTTAGTCTTCATAATTTCATGATTGAGTTAATATTGTGTTCAGCTTCACTTTGAACTTCGAATGAGACCTGTTGGTCTCATTAAAGTCAGTATCATATGTAAATGAAAGCAGATTCCCTTTTTAGGGACATGTGCTAATATATCATTACCATAATGAGTCTTGGCATACTTTCTTTGTGGTACATGGTATTTAACACATTGCTAAAAATATTGTTCATTTTGGTTTTCTTTTAGCTAAATAATGTTTATATGACACAAAAAATATTTTTCTAAATCCTATTTTGTTTAACTTTTTCAATAACATACCATGATTTATAGTATAAAATTCTTTAGCTATATCTAGGAAAATAGATAAATTAGGCATGTTTTAATCAAGTTTTGCTTACCGACTTTAATAAAAATGTATGTCTTTTTGCCTATCTATTTTATATTTATATTAAATGCTTAAAATACTGGGCTCTACAAATAATACAATAAGGGAAGCAATGCACAATAGGAATGTCATTAATGAAAGTAACACTGTGACATGTATGATTATGGCAATGAATTGCTGCTTCAAATTCCCCAATGTAAACTGCCTGATGTCTGCTGTCTGAAAGGATGTTCTTAAGTGGACAAAATTCCTTTACACTTATAAAAATGTAAAAGCAGGATTATTTGTGCCAATGCTTGTCAGAAATCTAGTTGCCAAACAACGTGCCTGACCATTTGACAACACTAAAAGCTAATTTTACACTTCTTCCTGAATAATAAATATCTGCTCACCTAATGCAAAACATAACTGGATGGCTGGCGATATTTTTTCAACTAGTCTGTACTCTTCTGTATAAATCTTGAAAAAATAACTTAGGTTTTTTGGTAATTCAATTTTTGTTCAATAACTGTCAATGTCTTATATTTATACAAGAATGTTAAGACAGATAATAAATTATACAGATAAGATGAAATCATTTAATAGGTGTTGACTAGGCAAATAGACCCTATTTGTCAAGAAAAATGAAGATATCAAAGTTTAGCTGAAACAAAAACTTTTTGGTATGTTTGCATTTGAAGAGAAGCTTTTGATTGAAAATTATTGCTTTTGATCATGAAACAAAGATTTTTTTCTACGAGTGTATGTGCTTACTTGAACAAAAATATATTTTAACTGATTTTAAAAAATGTATCGATTGTTGTTTTTAAAAGAATTGCAACATTTTAAGACAAAACACCATGCAATTGGTAAATTTTTTGAAAGAAGATCACTTTAAATGTGTATTTAAGCACACAGCATCACAACTGATGGGTGGCAAGTTCGGCTTGGAATTGTTTTGAACATCTGTATAAAATGTGGAATGCTGAAATGGCAACAGTTGACTTTAAGCACTGCACGCATGAAAACCCAATAGTTTTTCACATTCTGTCTTAATTTATTTATGGTATTTTTCATTTTTAATATCATGATTGCTGATGCTATACAGGATAGAGCAATGACATCTACACACATGTATTTTCCTGTTGATCACTAATGCTTAATCAAATTTCTCATTGATGATTAAGATAAGTGAACCCCTCAGAAGAGAACGTTTGGTACACCATTTTCATTTTTGACTTTCTGAGATGGACTACCCATTGTGAACCCGAAAGGATGTCATTGACAGAGAGAGGGAAGTGGTATTTTGACGATCTTTTGTAGTATTTTTCCTTGCCAGCACACCAGTGAGATTGTGCTATAGTTTTCAGGATTTATAGACACACTACCAGGTTTTAGAATTGGATTATTACTTTTTCCTTTCAGACTTTTGGGTAAATACCTTGTGTCCAGATGTTATTGTGTATGTTTAACATAGTAGGCAGTATTTCTTTTGGTAATTGATACCCTGTGCTCTAAGAGATTTCTGTCTAGTTATTCTGCAGTGTGTCCAATTGCATGTGCACCACCTTGTAATTCTCTCCGAACTTCACATTTTATAGTTTATCTGTGTCAACTGTAAAGTCTAGTGCTTCTTCTTCTTGAGAAAGACTTCAGGATAGTTCTTTGAATTGCTAACTTTGAAATATTGAGACACTAATGTGTTGGCAATTTCATCAGGGTCGAGTCAAATTGTCAATCGTGTTTTAAGCATGTTACAGAATACGTTTTTTTCATCAATCGAATGGATCGTCTTCCATCTTTTTGTGACGCTGGTCACCCAGTAATTATTGCCACATATTTTTCCCAGCTAGACTCTTGTTGATATCTTTCTGCACTCAAGAGCCCACAATCACATGAAAACTTTAAGATTGTCTTGGGTTGGTGAAAGCCAGTATCTATTGAGGGGTCCTTATTTTCTCTTTTATTGCTTCTTTGGTCTCCACTTTTCACTATGGTACTGGAATTGTGGATGAGTGGCCACACATTTGTGGAATGTAATTTGCACCAAGAGAAATCACTGTGTTGAAGTTTGTTACATTTTCTGTGTTTCCACTAACATGTGTCGATATTACATGTCTAGTGAATCTGGACCTGCCAGCACGATTGATGCACCAATGTTTCGGTGACAAACATCATTCTCTGGTATGTTTGACGATATTAATAAATGAAAGTAAATAAATGAAACATCAAGCATGTAGCAAGATTCAGACTAAAGAATGTGATCTATGGCCAAGAATAAATGATTTCCAACGAAGTGAGTGCTTGTTCCTTTGTTTAAGAGTACTTGCTCATTTCTAAGTAGTAGCAGGTCATCAATTCTTTTACTGGCATCACTTTTTTTAGAGAAGCCCCATGTGCTGCTATGAGCAATGAAGGCACCTACAATGAGAAATGGATGCTATCAAACACATCTTGTAAGTCTTCATTTCACCTTCACACATGTGGTAAACAAATGGTCACTGTTCAGTGGTGTTTAAGTTAACAGCTATTGGCTTGCCAATGATGAGTTGAGTTTGCAGATGTCTAACAGAAAGTATTGTTGGTCAATTGCATTAACGACACCTCTATTTGTTCATAGAACAGGGTCTATATTGCTTGATTTGTCCTGCACCGTGAAACCTAATTTATGTGTTGCCAAGCAACACAAGTTTGTTAAGAATCAGCACGTTCTGGGGGAAAATGAGTTTTGGAGGATCAGCTGGGGGACACGTGGAGAAATGAACTGGGCAGATCAGCCTCAAAGTAGAAGTTCTTATATCCCCTTAAGTTGAAATGTTCTTCTGGCTTAAAAAGAATTTCTTGTATGCAAATACACATTAGTGAGTAACTGGCTAGTGACTGTTTCAGTTTGCTATGAGATACAGTAAATTATGTTGCACTAAAGGATATTTACTATTGCATTTGAATTTGTTGCTATGGAATGAATCTTGTTTACTTTGACATTTTGATTTTTTCTTTGACATTTTTTCTTCTTTAACTTCTATTCCTCTTCCTTCTGCTTCTTCTTGCACAGTACGTTGCTCGGATCGATGGAGTTTTTATGATCACTGTGGTTTTCCACTCTAACCATGAACTTGTCTCTGAACCAGAGGTCGTATCCAGCTCAAAGGGAGCAGAAACTCCTCATTTTTTAAGAAATCCTTCTTGGTATATTTGCGGGGACTGAGTGATTGCCTTCAACAACCCAATATGCTGAACCTCTAATATTACCTCCAGGCCAAATTAACTCCATAGCATAGGTGGTCAGAAAAGTTCAGAAATCTGAAATTAAATTGAAGGAAATTAAGACAGTAATAGTATTTCTCTATAAAATTAAAGGAACCGTTTGATTTTCTGTGTTTTATGTTGTCTGCTATGAAATAACTTTCATTTTTAAAACAATTATAATTACAATGTGCAGAAATTTCGCATGGAACTAGTTCGTTGTTTTTGTTGTTATTGTTGTTGTTGTTCTTCTTCTTATTTTATTATTATTATTATTATTATTATTATTATTATTATTATTATTTTATTATTTTCTTTGGAAATATTTTTAGATACTATGAAGCAATCTATGCCTGTTCACTGACGGAAGATATAAATATGCTTCCTGGTGGAGATCAAACTGAAATTGGAGAAAAAGGCATCAACTTATCAGGTGGACAGAAACAGCGGGTAGCTCTAGCTCGGGCCTTGTATTCCAATAGGTATGTATATGTTTCAGTGATTTGCTCAATTTTCATTCTTTATCTACTATGTATATTACTGTCTGTACAGAGATATGTACTTTCTTGATGATCCATTGAGTGCGGTTGATGCACACGTGGGAGCTGAAATTTTTCAGAGATACATAATGACTAGTCTGAGAGGCAAAACAATAGTTTTTGTAACACACCAAATGCAGGTGAATTATTTTCAGTTATTCTTCTTTTGCTTGTTTTGTAGAAATATTATAATGATAATCGAAATTGAATTTCAGTACCTCAGCAACTGTGATGATATCTACATGCTGAAAGATGGACAAGTTATTGAACATGGAAGTCATAATGATTTGATGAAAAATGATGGAGAATATGCCCACATGTTAAAAACATGCCTTTTGGAGAAGGAACAGAAAACCCAAATTCCGTTAGTATTTAATTTATTATTTGTGTATGAGGTTTGATACCTATTAGAAATAATAATTTAAGCACTTGGAATATTATTTCTAATGACTTAGTAAGGTAAGAAATATCGTCAAAAATGTAAAAGGGGCGAAAATAATTATTTTAGAGGATAGTTACTATTTTAAATAATTTGGAATTAATCAATTTTTACTTTCTCTCTTATTTGTATCTAGAGAAAATATTGTAATTCAGAAAAAAAATTAACCAAATTTTGACGAAAATATATGTTATTTAATGAAAAAGTTAACAACGCAAAACTTTTTTTAATATGAGTAGTTTTGTTTGTTGTTTGCAGCTCTTAGAAGTTGCAAATTCTAATTTCCTATGCTTTTGCTTTTCTGCAAGTCTTTCACAACACACCAACAGTGACACTGAGAAAAAACAAGGAGCCTGGGGTAGAGGATTCACAGGAAATCCTTATTTCAAACAAAAGTCACATACACACATGCATGTGCACATGCACATATCACGTTCATATACACACACACGTAACTGTGTACGGGGTCAGTCACTGCGTTTTCATGGCTTCATTGTCAGTCTTCGTGAAGTTGGATCTGCTATGGTGAAGTTGGTTCACCTGATGATGACCATACCTATCAAATCTAATTTCATCTGTAATGTCACAATGATACAAGATGATCTCTTTGTCCAGTAGGTGGTTGCAGTATTGGGAAAGTTATGATATCATCATTGGTCATTGTAAGATCTATAATTGAGAATGTCTGCCCATCTTGCATTCTAGTTGTTAAGTGAAACTTTTGAATCAGATTTGTATTGTATTAAAATTCAAAAAAAATATATCTATTCCAGCCTTTTTTGTCAGCTGATTTCTTATCCACGTTATAGTTAATACATAGAAGTCACTAAAAATAAGAATGAGTTCTTTTATTATTCTGACTTTACATAGCATCTGAAATAAATTCAGGTTGGATTCTTGCACTCTGGGTTGTGGGTGGCAGTCTATATATTACTTCAATGGTAAAATTTCTACCACATATGGATATTTTGAACTATAGGCTTTCTAGTGATGGATCATGGAGATTATCAATAGGTTCAGTTTAAATATCAAGTGTCCCATTCCTGTGTGCGATGCACATCGTTGCACCATTGCACCATTTCGTCTGTAGGTTCTCTCTGATTAAAAAATGCAGGTAAGTTGATGAAAGGTTTAGTGATATCTGTTTTTATCTAGGTTTCTGTGACAATTATAATGTTGGAATTGAAGACTTGCATTTCTAACTTGAGTAAGTTGAATAAGTTTAAGAGATAAAATGAATGGGTGAAAACCAGAATGGTATAACTAACATTTTATAAATTCTGAGAAAACTGTATATTTAAATCAATATTACTGTAAAGTTGTGATGCTTTGTTTCATCATTAAAACCATGGCATTTCAATTGTTCATTAAAACCATGAAAATACATTATCATTGAAATATAGCCTAAAATAAACACGTTTTTCTCAGAATGTATAAAATGTCACCATTCTGGTTTTTACCCATTCAAATATTAGTATATAGGATATTCTCATTTGAGTTATTGAAGATCTTGCAGCTACTGCCTGCTGTTCTCTCTGAGTTTTCTTCAATTTGTGGATTGACTTTAATATACTTTTTGATAGTAGCTTATACTGCTGGGCAGCCAAGGTGTTACACATAGAACTTTCAATTCTTCACATTGTTCAGGTGTTCGCATGAAGGTGTTGGATCATTTTTGGCATGAACTCCTTGGGGCAAGTCCAGCCTTTATTTACATTCCTATTGCATTCAGTACTGCTCAGCACTACTTTTAACAGGTCTTGGTATAGCTTGGGCAAAATAATATCTCTCACAGTCATGACAAACATCACTTCCTTTACTGAGATATTTATATTGCCCAACAATATCTTAACAGCTACTAAGTCTAGGAAATGCCTATCTTTTGGACTAGGTCTTCTTCATTTTTTCTTCTTTTCTTCTTTCTTTTCTTCTTCTTCTTTCTTCTTCTTCTTCTTCTTTTCTTCTTTTCTTCTTCTTCTTCTTCTTCTTCTTCTTCTTTCCTTCTTCTTCTTCGTTTCTTCTTCTTTTTCTTTTCTTCTCGTTTCTTTCTTCTTCTTCTTTTCCTTCTTCTTCTTCGTTTTTCTTCTTTCTTTTCTTTTCTTCTTCTTTTCTTTTCTCTTCTTCGTTTCTTCTTCTTTTCTTTTCTTCTTCTTTTCTTTTCTTCTTTTCTTTTTCTTCTTCTTCTTCTTTTCTTTTCTTCTTCTTCTTTTCTTTCTTCTTCTTTATCTTTTTCTTCTTCTTCTTCTTTTTCTTCTTCTTTTCTTTCTTCTTCTTTTTCTTCTTTTCTTCTTCTTCTTTTTTCTTCTTTTCTTCTTCTTCTTTTTCTCTTCTTTTTCTCCTTTTTCTTCTTCTTCTTTTTCTTTTTCTTTCTTCTTCTTCTTCTTCTTCTTCTTCTTCTTTTCTTCTTTCTTCTTCTTCTTTCTTCTTCATCTTTTCTTCTTCCTCTTCTGAAAGGTCTGCATCTGCTATGAGTTTGTCCATTATGATGTAGAGCCACGTAATGTCCTCCATAATGCCTTAAAATCCCTGCTTTGAATCTTCTACATGAACTGTATTGTCATTCATCTTCTTCAGTTTTGCTTCAATGTGGGATATGGTTTTGATAGTTCATTTTTGATGATCTTGATTAATTCCAAGGATTCTTCACACATACTAGTTGCTGATGATCCTTTGGATCCATCATATTCCTATCCACATCCTTTAATCCATTCAGTTGTCTATTTTTTGGTCATTGAGGGATGCCTACTCTGTAAAAACTCCAACAACTTTCATGTGACAGAATCTGCAAATATGATTGTCAACTCTAGCATCTGTTTCCATTAATTCACTGTTCATTTCTCACAAGATGAGCTGGGTATTTCTGGAAGGGTATATTTATGGACAGAAACGTTCGTTACTATAGCATGGCGTGTTTTTGTTTTTTGTTGTTGTTTTTTTGTGTACATTTTCGGCATTGAGAATGAATGCATTGAGTCATCTGGCTTTAAGGGAAAATTTGTTATTTTGACTTGCGTGTTACTTTTGGGAAACAAAATCTAGCATGACCTTTTCTTGCCAGCTGCTTTCGCCCATTTGTAAAACATGATAGAGCCAGAACAGATGCCCGTCTTGAATCCTGTCAAATATACCAAAAAGAAAATCTCTGGGGTAATTATTTTCTTTTCCATACATATGAAACTTGTATAAAAAGGTCTCTTATAGGCAGAAAGAAATTGCTTTTTGGGATACAGTGTGTTTTCGTTTATAATAGGGTTCTACTGAATTGTGTGTCATCATTGGATTCATTGTTCAGATTTCAGAATGAAGAGTCAAGTGGTGATGTGGGAAGGAAAGCTTCATTAACTACTGATAAGAGTTTGCAAGAAAATAAAAATTCATCTGTTAAAGGTAATGTATATTAATTTATTTGTTATTATTTTCAGTTGATTGTTGAAATTTTAGTTGAAACAGTAGAAGTGTAGCAAAGAAAATGGCAAAACCATAGTAAGAGAATGAAGACAGATATGTAAAACAGATACTGACATATAGGCCAATGGGATGAAGATCCATGGAAGTCCTAACTTAAGATGGCAAGATCAGGATCACTTAAGTGACTAAGAAAATTCTGACTAAAAAAAAGAAGTCCTACAAACATAAGTGTGGTAAACCTTGAACCATTGATAAGTTTAATAATATGTTATGTATATGTATAATAATAAGGGATGTGGACCAGTTATTTCTTTATACACAAAAATCTAGTAGTTGTAAATATGTCTGATTACTGGAATGATGGGAAATTAAAGCACTCACCGTTCTGATCCTTGCCAATTGCACATGTGGTCCCATAGGGTTTGATTTTAAACCCTATTATCTTCCTACTGTTTGTAAATGATTAGAAATGAAAGAACAGTTCTCTTTGAGAATGATACAAATAGTCTTTGCAATAAAGAAACAGTAAATAATGCAATATCAGATGTTTGATATTGATCAGATGTGAGATATGGTGTAACATTCTGAACAAACACCTAGACTTTCAGATTAAAGATAAGAATAGTACAAAAAATAAGCAAATTGACCCACGTGATTCTTGTAAGCCTTAATCCTTAACTGCCCATGCTTTTTGTCTGAAAATTTAAATTTTTTGTGTTACATGATTTTAAAAAAGTAGGGTAATATATATGGTAAAAAATATATATTTTCAAGAATATATTTGTAATTTTTTCAAATAAGCTCTGTGTCCTTATGGACATGCTGGGCAGTTACATATTCATTTTCTACAAAATTTGTTTCTGTGTAATAAAAAGAACAGTAAATTTTATAAAAATAGGTTTGCTTTACACTTGTTTTATATGTAATGAAGGGGATGTTTGATGGTGTTCCCATGCCTTTTATTGAATTCATGAATTTTGTTCAACGTGAACAATTTTCTGCCTAAAGCCTAGCTGGAACCTTTTTACACAGTCTTCTTTTTCAGATGCCCAGCATTGTGTATTGGTACACAGATTTGCCATGACAAGAGAGCTCAGTACCATTTCTTGTTTCAAATGTTTATTTCGTACAAGGCAGTGTTCTCATACATCTGGTTTACATCCCCCATGTATCAATTATATTCAGCTATTGTCTGAGATACTTGAATCTGGATAGTCTTTTTTTCCTTTGTTGTATATATTTTCACTGAGACCACAGGCTCAACACCAGCCGCCAGCTGTGTTCATGCTACAGAAACAACTGAGTTTTCAACCCACTTGCCAACAATAATTCTGTTGTCTGCATGATAGAATGCTCAAATGTCCCTTGTATCAGATAGAGGAACATTACTTCTAACTTCAAAAAGTGTTTCCAGAACCTCTTGAACTGTAACATCCAAATTTAATATAATTTACAGGCCTCTGATGGAAAAAATAGAGACGAAAGTAGTTTAAAAACGTTATTTTGGCAACAGCAAGATTTGACCCCACATCTGCCTAGCGCGTCCGAATGAATACACTCAAATATTTTTTATTCTACGGAAAAAAAAAATCTCAAAAGTTGTTTAAAAAATCAGTATTCCTATGTTGAAGTTTTAAAATGTATTTCATGCAATTAAATACCAATTAAAATAGAAACAATGTTATAAAACCCACTTACTCCACGTCAACATGCAAGATTTTTTAGCACAAAACATTTTGTTTTTGGGAAGCAATTACAACAAACAGTTGTACGATATACCATTCTAACAACAATGAGCTCACAGTCTGGACTTTCTTTTATAAGAAAAACATTGCAAACTTCGTCATAATAAATACTAGCTCTATACAAAAGGATGAAATGTTGCTAATGCGTATGAATATGGACATACTAGGCGGTTAAAGGTTGAGCTAGGAATTCTATTATTGCCTTGTCTGTTGATTTACGAATCAGACATTTTTGTCAAAAATGACTTACTCAAGGGTGGAAACATATTTTCATGTTTATAACTAAAACACCTGATGTAGTAATCATATTCATCAGATGTGAGTATCAACAGCTCACTAAGAAAGATTCACATTCAGTAAGTGTACATTATTTTACAAGATATTGCCAGATGACATTAAACAATTAAAATCATTACACAAGTTTAAGTGTCAAGTAAAATATCTTCTGCTATCTTCTATTTAAACAATCAGAGATTATACCATACATCAAAAACGAAAGTAATATTGATTTTAATAATGATATTTAATGAATTGTTTACCATTTGGACTGATTAATTTTAAAAGACTAAATATGTCTGTAACAAGTATTGTACCTCAGCTTCTGGTTTAATGATCCTCAACTCATTCAGATTTTCCATCTAGTTTCCCTGATCCTTGGAGCAAATGCTGATATGGCTCCTTGTTTTGCTTTTGGACATCAATGTAACTTCACTGATTGTGCACATTTTCTAGAATTTAGTGAGAAATGTAGTTATTCAAATTAACATTATCAATGTTCTCACTGCTGTAAATTGATTCCTTCAAGGACACTATGAGGGAGAATATCCAAAATCAGTAACTCTTTTCCTTTGCAAATAAACAATATAAATAACAAATATTACAACGGTACTAATATTTTCTCATCAATTTTTGCCAAAACATTCATGTCTACCTGTATTTATAATTCAACTTCTGTATACAGGTTAGGATGGTGATCACAAAATTTGAGAAAACAGTTGGAGTAATTCCCTACCCAGCAGTAGTTATACATTTACGATTTTGTGTAATGGCATCTTCAAAATCATACCAACTTTTCATAACATATTATAAATAGAAGATATTATAAATAATTGACATAATTGCTGACTGATTTGAATCTTGGAATGAATAACATGAATGGAATCAGAGAAGGATGGGTGTAATCAAGTTATTCATTTTGTGTATAGATTTGACAAAGTAAATCTATGTATCAATTATTATGAGGTTGTGTTGTCAATAGTTCACCACCTCTTTAGTGGGCTGCCTCTATCTCTAACCCTACTGGTAGGTACTTCCAAATTAATTTTGGAAATCTGTTGTTGTTCGTTCTCTATAAATGATCTTTGCATCTCCTTTGAGACTGTTCTATCTCATCTACTAAACATTTAGTTGTCAATTTCTTTCTGATGTTTTTATTTCTCAGTGTCTCTTCTTGTATTCCCATGAGGTATCAACAGTCCCATATGTGCTGCCTGTAGTTTTTGTTTGTTCTCTCTTTCAGACCCATATATGATTCCTTGCTTAGCAGCTATATTATGGAGTTTCAGTTTTGTTTCCGGGTTTATGTCTCCGCCAAAGTGTCTATTAATTTTTCCACATATTTTATTGCAGTTATTAAGTTTGTTTTTACAAAGAAATTACTAAAGTTTCTTCCAATATGTTCATAGATTTTGAAATACTTAGTCTATAATAATAAAATTAATTAATTTCAAGATTACATATCCAATTAAAGTATTATTTGTTTGTACATATTTAATTTATGAAATGTAGTACAAAACTCTTCTTCTAAATCTGTTTTACAAGTATTGAAATACTGTTGAAGTGTCAATTTTATTTTAAATATGTTTTATTCCTTAAGATAGAAATTCCTTTTGAGAGAAAATTATAATATGCATATTGTTTTATTCCTAATTTCTCAAGAATGTTTGAAGCAGAGAACAATTCATTATGCAAGTTTCAAATATTAGAGCAGAATTGTTCTAGAAATATGATTTTATTTGTCATTTGTGTTTGAACACAACTGTTGAAAATAAACCTGAAACCTTTTTGAACTGCACCAGGTGACCAAATGATAGTGCCAGAACATATAGAACAAGGTCAAATTAAATTCTACACATACCACAGTTATGTTGCTGCAGCTGGAGGTTACATTGTGGCAGCTCTTGTTTTTATCACTTTCTTGATGAATGTTGGAAGTACAACTTTCAGTTCATGGTGGCTTGCAACTTGGATTAAAGAAGGAGGTGGGGTAAGTCTCTACTTTTCAAACTATTGAAGTTGTTGAAAATTCCTCATTATAAACAAAATAATTTATGAAGCTAAATGTTTTAATATGACTAAAAAGTTCTGATAATGTTTTTCTGTTTATTTTCATTTTCTCTTTCAGTCAACTTTGATAATACACAATAATCAGACTCACAAAAGTGATCAGTTAATTGATAACCCTGACTTCCCTGTTTATCGATTAGTGTATGGAATTTCTGTAGTCGTTATCATGGGAACAAGCTTATTAAGAGGATTTGTATTTACAAAGGTAATTATTTTTTCTTCCAATGTTCAATATGTAATGAAATTATGTTTTTTTGCCATTGACAGTGCAAGGAATAAAGTAGTTAGCTCATATTTCCTTCTATTACCTAAATATAACAGTATTGAAACGTGCTGAATTTTCAAAAAGGAGGTGGAGCAGACTTTCTACAAATATGATTTCCTATACAAAAAAGAAATAAATTGGAGTTCGTTTATAAAGCAGAACCAGAGCCACCAGAAGAAAATACCAAATCCAAGCCAATAGTAACTTTTTACAAGAGATATGCTTTATGGAAATCCAGGTGTCGTTCTTTCAGTAGGGCAGGCAGTGTTGGTGCATTAGTAGGCATAACCTTTCATACATGGTTTCTCTTTTGAGTTTTTACTATACATAAAAGCTTGGCTTTGTTGAATTTTGAAACATGGAGAAAATGTAATGGATTGTGCTACCGTTATTCAATTTTTAATTTAATTATTACACAATCCTTCTTTTTAACTAAATATTACTTGCCAAACTTGCTTGAACCTTCTTTTATTGTTTCAGAATATTTATTATGTAGATAAGTCCTTATATTCCTTATTATTGATAATTTACTATAATGTTGCGTTTAAGCAATGTTGGGATTAGTGAGTATATGATAGAAAAAATGCAATTGGAATGTAATCGTTGAGTAATGGACATGTAACTACTGTTTCATACATCTGTTCCTAATATAATAATCTCATCTTGGACACAGTGTCTTTCCTGCATTATTGCATCATTGCACAATGCTTCAAGCATAAATATTTACCTTCTTTACAATTCTACTTATTTCGAGAATAATGGAAGAAAACAAAGACCTCTATCAACTGCTGAACTTATTTCTGGCAGAAGATGTAGACCTTATTTCTACAAATATGATTGATGCTGAGCACATTCCTCCTAATTTTGATGAAATGACAGATAAGGAAAATATAGATGATCTTCTGGAGAAAAATGAGTAGAAGAAAGAAAATTGATTGACTGTGCAATTGTCAATTCATGGAAAATATATAATATTGCTAATGAAGAAAAAATGTCATAATTATAATTTTGTTCTTACTTAGCCATGTTTCTAATCAAATCTGAAGATTGTGCAAAAGGCATAGAATGCAATAATGAGTCAATGAATACTCAGGAAACTGGAAAACACTCCCTCTCATGCTAAACATACAGATTAAGACACGTCAGTTTTTTCTTTCTTCTCTCCTCTCTCCTCTCTCTCTTTTTTTTTTTTCCTTTTCTTTTTCTTCTTCTACGTATTAATATAAAATGAAAAATTTTAAAAAAAAAATTAAAAGATTTTTTTTTATTTCCCTCGGCCTTGGCACCATTTTTTTACAAAAAAAAAAAAAAAAATTTTTTTTTTAATTTTTAAATGTACTTACTTCTTATTTACTATATTATATTATTATATTCATTATCTATTTATTATTATTATATTAATCATATTATTTATTCTTACTATTATCATATTATTTTATTATATATTATCCAACTAATATTCATCATTAAATTGTTTATTATTAATATATTATTATTATTACTATTATTATATATTATTATTCATTATGATTAATATTAATTTTTTTCTTCCATTTAGCTTACCATTACATGCATCTACAAGAATTCATAATAAACTTTTTAATAAAATCATTCATTGTCCTATGTTATTTTTTGAAACTACACCAATTGGGAGAATACAAAATTTATTTGCCAGAGATATGGATGAAGGTAATTTGTTACTATTTACAAATCTTTAATTCCCATTTTACTTGAATGAAGAATGAAATATAACAGTCTATTTTTTTTTATGTATAATTTGACTTTTTACTTTTTGACAGTTGATGTTCGCCTACCTTTTACAGTAGAAAGTATTATGCAGAACCTGTTGATTGTCTTCTTTGCCATTCTATTGATTTGCTTGGTATTTCCTTGGTTTATTATTCCTATGGCTTTCTTAGGAGGAGTGTATTATTTTATGAGCAAAATTTTTAGGTAAATGCATTTATGAATGTTTAAATAAGCATTGATAGGAATATCTATAATAGCTACATAATCTTCTGCAATACTACAATCTAATTTATATTTACAGAGTTGTTGTCCGTGACTTAAAAAGATTGGAAAATGTGACCCGATCTCCAATTTTCAGTTGGATTGGTACTACTGTACAAGGCTTAAATACTATCCATGCTTTTGAAAAAGAAAATGAGTTTATTAGACGGTATTTTATCATGTATTCAATTATTAAAATGTATGTAACCTGTGATCATTACATTTTTCATCTCTTGATTTGTAAGCTATATTATTCTTTCACAGTTTCACTTACATGTATGATGAAAATTCAACATGTCTGTATCTCTGTAACGTTGCTGGGCGGTGGTTAGCCATTCGAATGGATAAGTTAGCAGGTTTGCCTTTAGGACAATCATTAAAATACATAATTCATTTTTTTGTAGCAGTGATCATTTCTATTTGTTCTGTTTTGTTTTTAGTATTGATCATTTGTATTACTGCATTTTTGGTAATCATACTTCGTGGTCAGGTTCCTCCTGCTATGGCTGGATTAGCATTGGCTTATGCTGCCCAAATCAGTGGTTTGTTCCAGTACACTATTCGTCTAATATCAGATACTGAAATCCGCTTTATTTCTGTTGAGCGGATGAATGCTTACTTGCAGGTGATATTCTTTCACATTTTTTTTTTCCTGTTATTATTTGATGAAAAAAATTCACATTGTTTTCTTATTTTTACTTTCAGAATGTTGTGCGGGAAGGTCATGGCAGCCTGAAACGTCCCTCTGCTGAGTGGCCCTCCAGGGGCAATATTAGGTTTGAAAATGTGGGTTTGACATACCGAAAGGGCCTTCCTGATGTGATAAAGAACATAAGTTTTTATATTAATTCTGGAGAGAAAGTGGGTAAGAAACATTTCTTGCTCTAAAATTTGTCCCATTTATCTGAAATATAATGAAAGAGTGAAATGTAATAGTGTCTGCACACTGCAGAGAAAAAAATTTTAAAATGACAGAAAAACCGTAGCCGATTTAGATTTTAAGAATCCAACAGCAACTAGTTTTGCTACAACAATCATATTATTTGTAATGGTTATACAGTATTACAGTATTGCAACTTGCATCATTCTAATACTTCGGACATCTCTTAAGAAACTCTTTACCCAAAAAATATTTGAGATTCTAAAAAAATACATACATGTTATTTTTCAAAATTCAAAACTTTTAATGAAAGTAGCACTTTCATCTTAAAATTTAATACATTATGCTCTCTCCTTACAAAAAGATTAAAGCACACATTTGAAGCCATTTTTGAGAATATCTTATTTACATATTTGGAAAACTGTTTTGATTCACTCAAAATTACAAGAAAAGTACATACATTTTGAAAAAGTGTACCTGAAATGAATTCAAAATTTGTTAGAGATTTTGTAATTTGCAATATCTCCAACAGCTTAGAAATTAGCTATTGCAATTTGCAGCTCTGGGTTCATACAATCATGAAGTAAATTCATTCTTGGTGTATACATTAATTTCTTAAGTATTAGAAGTCTGAAAGTCATATTTCAACACATTTCCTTTAGGCATGCAATGAGCACACACATTAAGTAAGTCTTAATTGGCAAACAAATAGTGCAGGTTACCTGTTAAGTCAATTAAACATACTTGTGCAATACTGAGAATTTAAAATTATTAGAGGTAAGCAAGGACATTTTGTAGTATTAATATCACTGAATTGTCAATGAGTAATCCATAATGCATTTGACATTCAGTGAGGAAAAGTATCCCAAGCCCCAAAAAATATGATAATGGCACCTCTGCAATAAAAATTCTAGAAATGAGAGGTAGGTGTGTAATAGGAGAGGTGGTCGTTCATAAATTACATAGTGCTAAAGAGGGGGGAGGATGTTTGAGGCAGTGTTACGCAGCATTACTTGGGGGTTGTTAATTTACTGTTACACAACATTGATTTATTTTTAATTTTTCAACACCTGGTGAAAAAATTACTTTTTTCTGTCTTATAACAAAACATTACAATATTAATTAATTTTTAAAAAACATAAATAATTTAAAGTTATTGTGTAATTTTTTACCATAAATGGAAGTACTTTTTTGTAATTTTTTATAGAATGTGTAAGATTATGAAGAAAATATTCAAAACTGATGTATTGTTTATTCTAGAATCCAATTCAGTTGGTGAAGTAGATTGTCGCTCATGCATCATCCCTGATTGTGCATGGCTTGTAAGCAATGTCCATGTGTGTGCGTCCTTCCTTCAAATAGCACTTGTTCCTAATGTTATTGTTACATGTAATCAGCATTGCCAATTAATTCTGATATTAATTATCAGACATTTTAAAATAGAACACAAATCAAATTATTATAATTTTTCCCCCTTAGACATAATTTTTATTTCATGTAAATGGGGAAGGGGTATTCTCAATCGTTCTCAATCTCCATTCTATCTGGCTGATGTCGCGGTCTGTGGAATTTGAAACCGATGTTTTATTTTTTGGGGGGTACTTTACATGAAGCACGTGGGACAATCTCAGTGTTCTTGCAGTGGTGAATTGCTTCCTTCATATAGTGCATGATTAAGGATAAGAGTCAAAACCATAGCTCAGTTGTCAATGCAGTTTTTATTTTATGGTAGCAAATATTTTTTGTTATCAAGATTTGCCAAAAACGCTTATTGCTACTTTTAATCATAATTCTTAATTGCATATTATAAGAGTTGGGGTAAGGATTCCCGCAAACATGCACAGATTGCACTTCTCTACCATACTCCATTCACAGTTTTTAATATTCAATATATTCAAAAATACAGTGTGTAATGTATATTTCATATAATGTAATTTTTTTTAGGTATTGTTGGTCGTACTGGATCTGGAAAAAGCTCATTGATTGTGGCATTATTTCGATTGGTTGAGATTTCTTCAGGTCAAATAAAAATTGATGGTATTGATATTGCTGATGTATCCTTAGAAGTGCTGCGAAGTAGGCTTACTGTGATACCTCAAGATCCTGTCTTATTTGCTGGCACAATACGGTAAGTATGACTGAAATAATGAAATACCTTAATTACCGTAAGACGAGGTTTTCCCTAGATAGTAGGTACTTTTTTCGCTGACGTACTCTCGTCATCCACAGCAAATTTGCCGAGCGATTCTGTCTCTCTCTTTTAATGTGATCTGCGTTTTGCAAAAGACAGAAATGAAAAAAAAATATCATATTGATAGGCGTACATATTCTACACCCAACCACAGAAGAGGGTGATATTCAATATTAATTTAACAAAAAGCTCCCTAACTTGGAAACTTGCCGCCCTCACCCAGTTACCCGCGAAACGGAGGGACAGAGATGTACGACTTCGCAACTCGATCACACGATCATTAAATGATGCTAATTTCAAGTATATTCTTTTAAAGAATCAGAGGTCATCAACAAGAGCGGGACAGGTAGAAAATCTGATGTCATAGAAGAAAATGTTCTTAGAAAGATGATGCACCAGATGGAAGCCACATTTTATTTTCAAGATATCGCTTCATCTATGGATAAAAATGAAGCACCTATTGGAATATTTTATATCTTGATTTTGACTAGGGGCGGATTTTATTGAAATGACATTTTTTAATTTTCACTTCAGAACACTGCGTTTCGTATAAACATTAATTTTATGTTATGATGTAAGAAAATAACCATTTCTATACGTCATTTTTCGCTGATTTATTTTATTTCAATATCATTTCAATGGTACTTGCTTCAATTAATATTCACGAAATGCAACATATGTTCTCCAGAGATTTACCAAGTAGCCTATTCGATATCTTCGCTAATATGTTATGTTAGCCGTTGTGAGTACGACGTAATCTACGGTTACTGTGAGGGTAGGCCATCGGCCATCGGCGGGTCGTCCGATTTCGCGTTTAATAAATAAATAATAATCGTCTATGCCTAGAAGCAGTAGCCCCAGGAATAAACAACAAATGTTCTGGTGAACCTCGTAAATAGAAGAAGCACGTAGGAGCTGCATTAAGGCTAGAAGAATGGCGAGAAGAGCCAGGACCGACCAATACCTTAGTTATACGAGCGCAGCGTAAGCGACTTAAAAAATAATTTAAAAGGAGCAAAAGTAGAAGTTGGATGGTACTCCTAAGGCAGATTGATAATGGACATTGGGGTATGGCGTATAAGATAGTGACTAAGGAGTTTCGGATGGATCCCAAAATAACGTAACTAAACGACCCACAGTGGTTCTTTCGCACAAGAGATCTCTGGGTGAGGCAAAGACAGAATGATTTTATGCTCAATGATGCTGATTACTTTACGGGAAACTAATTGCGGAAAGCAGTGAAGAATATGAAAACTGGGAAGGCACCAGGCTTGGGTGGGATCCCCACCGAAATATTAAAATTAGTGGTACAAGTATACCCAGAAAGTCTTCTGGCAGCCTATAATAGATGTCATAAGGATGGGAAATTTTACAAGAACAGGAATAAACAAAAGCTGATATTCCTCCGGAAGGGCAAGAAACCGTTGAAACAGACATCGTTGTATAGAACACTGCCTTCTGGATACTATGAGCAAGTTACTGGAGGGGCTAATACTCTCAAGATTTGAGGAATATATAAGCTTTTCTCAAAGACAATATGGATTTCAGAAAGGCTGTTCAACGACGAATGCGATTTTAGAAGCAGTTCGCATCACAGATGCAGCTAGAAATGGAACTGGAAGGAAGAAGGGATTCTGCGCACTTGTAGCAATTGATATTAGAAACGCCATCAACTCAGCCAGGTGGAAGGATGTCATGGAAGCATTGGTAGACAGGGGGATCCCTGAATATTTATTAAGGATCATCAAGGACTACCTACATGAAAGGCAGATAATTTATATGGATAACATCAAGATTGAAGAATATATGACGTGCGGATTTCCACAAGGGTCCAGACGTGGCCCTTTTTTTTATAAAATGTCCTGTATGATGGCATATTATGTATTAAACTTTCGAGAAATACGCAGATTATAGGATACGCGGATTATACACTAATAATAAGTCATTGTGATGATATTGAAGTGCTTGAACTAAGAGTGAATGAAGCACTCTATAGAGTTAAAAGATGGCTAGACAGACGACTTCTTTAGATAGGAGTAGGAAAAACTGAAGCTGTGTTAATTACCGATTGGAGGGCTTTTCGCTTTCCAGATATCCGACTGGAAAAAGAGAATAAACTGGGAGCGCCAAATAACATATCTAGGGGTTGAGATAGACCGCAGACTTAAGTTTGGGCCACACATAAGTGTGATGGCAGCAATGGCAGCGATGATAGGATCCAACTTATCAAGAATACTACCGAATGTAGGTGGACCACGAGAAGTCAAGAGAAGGATATCTGAAGTAGTTCATTCACAATTTTTGTATGCAGCACTAGTCTGGGCGAATTCTTTGGAAAAAACCAGGCTTATTGAGAAATAAGTATGCTCCAGTGCCAAAGACGAATGCCCCTGAGTTGGTAGCTGGGCTGTCTACCGTTACCAGTGTCTACTATGCGCAGTGCCTAGTATTGGCTAGTATCCCCACCCATCGATAGCCATGTAAAGAAAATGTACGTTACTCCGCCTTACAGGAAGCTCGGCAAGTTAAATCAGTCATGCTCCCTTCAAGGAAAGAGAGACAGAGACTATTTTGTGAAGTAAGTGGCAAAGAAGCGTGGAATGTAGACGCTAAAGAAGATGGGACACATCGTGTTATAATTAATAATTATTGCAGAGATGGGTAGCTCGAAAAATTTAGGGAGGTTGAATGTTTTGTATTCCAGGACTTTAACGGACACTGTGGCTTCGGTAAATACCTTTATGATTACAAGATTAAAAAAGGTCCGACATGTAATTTATGTCGAGAAGATATTGACGACGTAGATCATACACTGTTTCAGTGCAAGGCATGGGATGCAGAAAGGGAGATTTGTAACGGTTATTTATTTAGATTTAGTCAAAAAACAGTAAAAACTATGTGACGTAGGGGGAGAAGATTATCTGCGCAAGTTAAGCTTCAACAAGTGACAACTCCAGAAAACATGGTGGACATGATGTTGAGTTCGGAGGAGAAGTGGACTGTAATAGAGAACTACTTAGTTAACATCATGATGGAAAAGGAGTGGAGGAGTTAAAGAACTAGCTTCCAGTCAACCTTCTACGCAAAGTAATTCTAGCGACGGTTTCCGCGTGGGAGAAATCACGACTTAGGAGACGAAGATTTAGGGTTTTAGTCGGTAAACCAAGAACGCAAGTCCGACAGTACTGGCTTCATCGGTCTCCATAAAGGATTCCCCCTTATAAAAATAATAATAATAATAATAACAATAACAATAATATTTATTGAGTCACACAATTACAATCATCTATAATAAGTCAATATGTCTTGGGTGGAGAGAGCGAAGTTACAATACTGTCCAGAAACGAAACAAGGGGCTATCTCAGCATTTGCTCAAGGGATCAGGGAAGCTGAACAAACAACCTGATCGCATTCAGCTCCTTGGGCTGGGAAGATGTAAAAGAGGCATTAGAAATACGGAATATCCCAGTCTATTTGAAGAACTACCTACACACGCGAGGTCGCGTACATTGCGGTCTACTCCCTTGGGGAGAGTTCTTCCGCGCTCTTATAGTTTGAGCGAAAATAGTTGTTTATACATCGCTTATCGGTTTTCCGTATGCATTGTATATTTTGCTCCTCTCGCTCGTGTGCGTTGGTGCACGTTGGGTTATTTTTGTTTTTGGTTTGTTTATTTTATTGGCTTAGCTTTTCTTCTCCCCAAAAGAAGTGATTTTGTCATGTCATACTCGGTTCACTCACATTCTCTAGTTTTTTTATTTAATAGTTGTTTGGTACAGTTTTACAGGTATTTACAAATTTATATTTGCAATGAACTTAATGCTAAACAAACTAGCCTAACTTAGTTACACTTATACGGGAGGTGGAGGTGTGTTTTCGGCGTCGCTTTGCTCGTTATTGCACTCTGAGTTGTGTGATTTGTAATTTGTATTTAGCGTGTGTTGGGTTGTGTTTAAGAGCTTCTGTGTTTTGGTATGTATTAGGTCTTCTGTGGATATTAGTGTTCGAGTATCAAGGTGGTTTCAAAAAGATGATGTCTGATGGCAGTTTTTTCTTTGTGGCTTTTTGTAGTATTGTGAGTAGGGCTATAAGAGGGAGTGAAGATGTCTTCAATTCTTTCCGTGGCGATCTCGTGTAGCGTGGTGGTGATAGTTGTTATGTTTCTTGTAGCGAGTTCGTTAGCGAGGATTGACTCTGGGGTGGGTGAAATGCCGCACGAATGAAGTAATTTTCAGCACGTGTCATGTAATGGAGCCATGTTTCGGGGGCTGTGGCCCATATCTCGCAAGAGCGTTGCCCCGCGTTTCGTACGCATGCGAGATATAGGTGAAGTTTATTTTTTTCTTTAAGGGCTCGGCACTTAAAAAGGGGGAGCGATGAAATTCGCCAAGTCATTATGTTTCGTGCATTTGAAATGTGTATTTTCCAGTTCAGTTTTCAGTCGAACGTAACTCCTAGATATTTGATATTGTCCCGCCACGGCGTGACCATTTAGTGGGATGGGAGCGACAGAGTGAGAGTTGTATGCGAGAGTGAGAGTTGTGTGTGGGAAAAGACGATGGCTTGGCATTTCTGCGCATTGAGTGTGAGGCAGTTTTCCGCGCTTCACTGATTGAGCGCGTTTGTGACTCGTAGGCGCTTTACCGCGATGTTTATGCGTTTATCTTTGCCCGTGAACGCTACGTCTTCAGCATAGATGAAATCGCTTACTCCGGTGATGGTAGGAGCGTCGTTGAGAAATAGAAAAGTAAAGGTGAAAGTACGGCGCCCTGAGGGACGCCGGCGCGAATAGGCCGAATTGAAGATGAGAACTTTTAATAGCGAATGGAAAAATCTCGTGAAGTTAAATATCTGATGAGAAGGTTAAGAATAAAGTGAAGGACGTAGGGGCGAAGTTTGTGTATAAGTAGAGGGTGATGGACCGTGTCGAAGGCGAAAGAACAATCGAAGAATAGTGTGGGGTAGAACAACGGCATGCTAGTGAAGAGACAAAGAAAGTGAAATGAAGGGCTTGGAGGGCGGAGGAGCGATTTTTCCGAAAACCGAATTGCGTCTCCCGAATGATACATCGTATTTCAAGATCTTTCCTTATTCTGTTCAGAATTATTCTTTCGAACATTTTTCCTAGAATGAGCAAGAGAGATGAGACGGTAGGTCTCTGGGAGGCGCATGTTCTGACCGGTTTCGGAATAAGCGTCACGGTCACCGATTTCCACACAGTGGGGAAATATTGCGCAGAAATGCAAGCAGAATATATCGAGGCTAAAAGTGTGGCGACTCTACGAGGAAGTTGCTTTAGCACTGGTGCTGGAAGCTTGTTAGGTCTGCCTGATCGATGTGTTCATGTTTGTGAGTAGGTCGCTTCAATGTGCCAGTCAGGCGGCATATCAGCGAGGACTGTGGGTGTGATGGGGATTTCGGTGGCGATGGCCGGAAGAGGAAATGAGATGAAGGGTGGCGTGAAGCGCTCTTGAAGTAAGGTGACGAAAATTTATGCTTTCGGGTCGTAAATGGGCGGGAGATTAATTGGGCGTTTGAGCGCGGTGGTGGCAGGCTGTGGGTTACGTAACACTCGTAATTTCCACAGGTCGCTAGCATTGTTGATTTGACTATTTTCGACGTACTTTTCTCACATCGCAACCTGTGCTCTCGCAGAAGCCTAGGGTTTTTCCGCCGAATAGTCGGCTTACGCTGCTTTCCCGTCAGGGTCGTGCGTTCGCTGGTAATTTCGCTGCGCTTTGCGACGATCTTGGATTAGGCGAATCAGCACGACAGGGGTTTGGAATGTGGGATGATCAGGTCCTGTCGTTTGGAATTTTTTTTTGTCAAAAGCAATTTTGATTTGGAAATTTAGATGTTCTATTGCTCTTAGTCGAGTTATCTAGGTCTGGATCACGTAGAAGTTTGTTTAGTGTTGTCTTGAATTTGGTCCAACTTGTTTCGTAGGTTATTCTTGTCGGAGTGATCTCTATGAAAGACAAATAGAATAGGGAGATAGTCCGATGTGAGGTCGTGAAGGGGCTTTGGGGTTGTGATTTGGAGTGCGGGGGAGTGCAGTACAAAGTCAAGAATGTCGCCGTTTATTTGTCTAGTGAATATGGCAGTACGCAGGTGGGTGATAAGAGGGGAAATGAGCCGATCGCTTCTATTTAAATAGGGAAGCAGGTGCTCTCCCATCGAGTTCCGCACAGCAGCCCAGCAGCTCCGTATGCTTGGCGTTCAAGTCACGTGCTACAATATAATAACATTCTCCCCTAGCGTTAACAGCGTGTCGAGGTCGGCTTCCTCGAGTTGGATCTGAGGTCGCCTATACCCGGATACAGCAGTGATTGCAACGCGCGGCGTACCGATTTCAACCGATATTGCCTCTATTACGGTGAGAGGCGGATTGTCCAGGGGCATATGTAGGATAGTACGTCTTACTGCTGTGAAGGTACCACAGCCGCGGTGGGGTCCTGGACGATTTTGTAAATAAGAAAATTTGGAAGAGTAAAGTTATCGCTTTGTAACGGGTGGGTCCGGCTTTGTAACCCGGTGAGGAATACATCCGGGGAATAGTCATTAATAAAATGAATAATTTCGTGTTTCTTTTTGTTCAGGCCCCCATTTGCGTTTCATGAAGAACTACCTAAGCGAGAGTAGCATTTCATATGAAAGAGATAATTGGAGAATTTAAAAAAAAATTACGTGTGGAGCCCCTCAAGAATCTCGGTTAGGCCCAATGCTATGGAACCTGGTTTACGATGACTTTTTAAAGACGATGTTCCCAAGGGAAGTAAATATTATTGGACGCCTTGATTGTCGTCGCAGCAGGAAGCGAAGACATCCTTGATATGCGAGAAAATGAGAGCCTGCCTAGAGTAAAAGTTGGTTGGTTAAACGGAAATTAGACATGACTGATAAAACAGAGGCAGTTCTGGTCACCAAGAGAAGGGGCTTAAGGAAGCCGAGAATAGAGGTGGGAGGCAATGAAATACAATGAATAAAACACCTTACCTATTTAGGAGTAGAAATCGACAATTGTTTATACATAAGTTTTGGAGAAGGTAGCGATGAAGGCAATGGAAGCGGGAGGAAATCTAACATGAGTAATGCCGAATGAGGGCCCGAGACAAAAGAAAAGACTGGTAGAAGGGTCAGTTCTGTCCAAAATGTTATATGCAGCTCCCGCATGGGTGGGCGCTATGAAAGTAGGAAAGTACGAGTATAGGAGAAGGCTGCTGTCGGTAGAGAGGGGTAGCACTGAGGATCATCTCTGCCCACCGAACAGTCTCTGAAAGTGCCGCCCTTGTGCTAGTAAGCTTACCCCTCTATCGACCTTCTGATAAAGGAAAGAACATCCGTCTACGAAAACTTGAAAGAAATTCAGACACCAGAAAGGGTCATCTGGTGGCTCAGACCGAAGTCGCTCGCCTTTCACGAAGGAGGCCCGGTTTCGATTCCCGACGAATCCCGGACAATCTCATGTGAAATCTGTTCCAACAAAACCAGTTTGGCCGCTTCACAAGGGCTAGTCCAACCCCTGTGAAGTGTCCCAAGCCCTCTCCCAATCCTAATGTATTTCTAAACGTGGCCGCTAGGTAGTGACGAAGGAGCGCGTAGTAGGAGGCACGTACGCAGAGATGCTACCTGGTGGTCCCCCTGACAACTAACTGACGACGAGACGAGACATGACGATCTTAATGGAGGATTACTCCTGCGCAATTAAGTGGAGGATTAATTTACTCCAAGCGCAAAGCGCTTAACGCCCCCCCCTCCCAAGGACCTTGGTGACGCGTTGCGTCTCTGTAGACACAACAATTTTTTTTTAAAAAAAAGGTGAAGAAGGAAGCAAGAGAGGACCTATCACATATGGCAAGACCCTTGGAGAAAAGAAACGAGAGGAAGATTGACTTATAGTCTAATATACGATATTAAGAAATGGATAGAACAAAAATACGGGGACACCAATGTCTACCTGACATAAGCATTCACAGGCTATGGAAGATTCAGAAGCTACTTATACCGCTTCAAAAAGAATGAGGACAACATGTGTACCACCTGCAGAACAGAAGATGACGCAGAACGCATGGTGCATGTGTTATTTTACTGCCAAGATTTAAAAGTAGACAGATAAATAACCAACTCCAGTATTGGAAAGGAGATCTCACCAAACAACATAGTAAAAGAAATGGTAGAAACGCAAGAAAACTTGGCAAAAATTTATAACTACGCGAAAAGAGTTATGAAGAAGAAAGAAGCCCTCAGAGGACCGGAATAGAAGGATCCTAGAGATCACCGAGCCAGTCTGACATGAAATGCCATAGCTGCAATTCCTTGCTAAGACATTCTGGGTGGAACGGAGTGGGTTTTAGTGGGAAGATCAACTCTGGGAGTCTCACACAGGGTTTCTAAATCTTATAGTGCGTAGAGCATTTCACCCACTTCCAAAATTAAAATAATAATAATAATAATAATAATAATAATAATAATAATAATAATAATAATAATAATTATGGGAGGGAAATTGTCAATAATTGAGTAAATCATCCTAATGATCTTTGTTGATCCTCATTCATTTAAATGGAAATACTCCCATTGTGGAGTATAAACTTTGAATGTATAAACTATCAATTTATTGTTTTGGTTAAAAAATTAACTTAATGGAGGATGTGCATTTTAGTCCAATTCAGATATTAATACAAGCAGTGTGTGGCAAAGTCCTTCATTCTAAAAGTTTCAGTGTAAACAGCATATACTCAGGTACCCAATATCAATTTATGCACTACACTTTATCAAAGCATGATGGGGTATGGTGGAGGATAAAGAAAGTACGGTTCAAAGACAATGAAAACATGCTGGAACATAAAAGGGAAAAGAAGACTTGTGTAAATGATACCTAAAGGAAGGAAACTGGTCATACAACAAAAGAGGAAAATTCACAAACCACAATTGAGGGATCAGCAGAAGAAATGAGAAGATGGAGGAAGCTGAAACTGGTAGTTAAAGTGAGGTTTTTTGGCTTCACCACAGAAATTATAGGAGAAAAGTAATGCAGGGACCTGCCATTTAACAGAAAACCTGTTAATGATTCCCTATTCACATAAGAAATGTAAACATATTGCATAAAAAAGTAATAAAATATTTTCTGCAGCACCTTAACTTGTTTCTGGGGCTACACAAAAGCTTTATCTTTTTAATTTTTATTATTTCTGATTGTGTTTAATTTCCAACTTTTAAAAATTTGTTCACAAATTTGAACCAGTTTAAGAAATTACATATAAACTTAAAAATACTTTCTCTTAAATAGAAATCTAACTTCTTGGAAAGAAAGCATTTCACACATTATTTGAAAAATTGTTTCTTGTGTTCTATACAAAAACAAATGATTGAACAGAATTCTGGATTTATTTCAAGAGTAACTCTGTTATATTAATTTACTTCGTTTTTAATGTCAAAGATTAAAATAAAAATACTGGAATAAAGGAAAGAAATGAAGTTGATTTCTGACTTGATACCATTGTTCTAACTGCAGCACATTGTGATTTAATATTTCTTTTTTGTTATAGATCAAACCTTGACCCACATCAATTATTTTCTGATTCTGATTTGTGGAATGCTCTTGAGAAAACTACTTTGAAAAACAAAATTTCAAGCACTGCTGATCAATTAGATGCTAGTGTAAATGCCTCTGGGAACAACTTCTCCACAGGAGAAAGACAGCTGCTGTGCTTAGCTCGAGCATTATTGAAAAATACCAAGGTAATAATTTTTATCTCACATTGTGCTACCTCATGTTTAAACTTCAAGAGTAATCCGTATCATTAACTTCTATAAATTTAGAACCTGACATGTGTATTGGCTCCTTTATTAAGGTAAGCTTGTTAACATTTACTTCAATTTCATTTCTAAATTGCTTCTTAATTTTGAAGTCAAAATGCTGTTATTAAGTCATTTCAGTTTTTAGAAGAAAAACTATTATTGCCAGTAACAAAAATGTGGATAAATCCTATTGCTATATTTAATAATATATTCTAATATATGGTGTAACTAGAATCCATGTTTTGTACCCACAAAACATGGATTCTGACTACAACTAAAATTCCAATTGACGGCAAAACGTCTATGGTCAATGATAACGCCTAATCCGTTCATCTGATTATCTACAAAATTGATATTCCCCTATTGATCTGAACGATATCAAGGCTTTGGGAGTTTAAACTGGATACTTTGATTTTGCAGGTACTACTTTACATGAAGAGTGATCTGGGCTGGCCGGGTGATGCCGCGTCGAAGGCTGAGTTGCAGACGTTTCGACCATCCTGTCGTGGTCTTCCTCAGGAGTTGGCATACCAGCCCTGAGGAAGACCACGACAGGATGGTCGAAACGTCGGCAACTCAGCCTTCGACGCGGCGTCACCCGGACAGCCCACATCACCCACATGACTCTGGCCGCAGAAGCCTACAACTTTACTTTACTTTACTTAGGTGGTCTAGCTTACCTGCATGTGAATGTTTGAAAGAGAGTTACAAAATCATAATAAACAAATACACCAAATTGTCACTTAGAAACCACAACATAATATTACAAAAAGGAAATTGACACGTTTTTAGAAATTTTCTTGTGATTTAGGGGTCAAATGTGGTATTTTTAACTCCAAACATATCTAAAAGGAGAAGTTCATGTGAATAATTTTCAGAAAGTTGTGAAACATTATTAGTCCCTGAGGTCAAAAAAGACTCCTTACACAGTCAAAGAAAGATCTTGAAGTAATAATTCAATTTTTCGAAACTATGAGTATTTTCCGTGTAATTTTGCGCAAAATATAGGCAATTTTTGTAATGATTTATTTTTCAAAACCGCACCATTTTTTTTCTTTGAATATTTTTATTTTATTAAGGGATGGTAAAAAATAGATGGTGATAGTCCCATTTTCGGCGAACTCCCAATTTTTTCGCAAATTGCAAAATGTTAATATTTAACTAAATTTAATATAAAACTATAAAATTGAAGGCAAGAGATGATTGCCTTAGATAAAATCTGTTTGAAAAAATCCAGCTATTTAAAAATGGTCAAGTACAATTTTTCGCAAAAATTAGATTTCTCGTATTTTTCTCTTCAAAAACTACTCCGAGTTTTTCCATGGTTAGAAAAAGATAAAATCAAAAAATTGGGAGGAGGCTCATTTTCGAAAATTGCAAATTTTGAAATAATGCGAGAAAATGTGCTCTTGTCGCACCAGTAGTTTGCAACAGACTTGTCTCAGGTAAAAATCTTTTATCTTCAATTTCGTAATTTTGAAATGTTCACATTTTTCCAATTTTCGAAGAAAAAAACACGAAAGTTCGGCGAATATGGGACGAGCAAGCTGAATTTTTCCTTGAACACATAAGAGATGAAAATTCAAAGGCAAAATTTTGAGAAAAATTTGTTAAAAAATTCAAATCTGCTATATATTGCGCAAATTTACATGAAAACTACTCATACTTTCGAAAACTTGAATAGGACCTAGTTTCAAGATTAGCTATAAAGAACAGATTTCATTAAAGGAAAAATCTTCAATATTGTATTTATAGAAAGAAGCCCCCGAAAAATTACACTTCTGCAATTGTGTGTTGACGGGGTGCTAATTCTGAAAAAGTGGTTTTATAAAAATCTCTTTAGGATTGTCTTTCCATCTGCAGCCAAAACTAGCACCTAAACTGTACATAGGATTTTATTCAAATGAATATCTTCTCAGTAATTTGGCTGCACTTGGGATCCTGCAAATTTCAAACAGATTTTTTATTTTGGGTGGTAATTTTCATAAAGCCCTTAGGGTATTTTCAAAATTTTCTCAAAAATGACTCCAAATTAGCTGTTCAAGTAGAGCAAAATACACTATTGAACATGGTGCAGGTCCGATTATCATTACTATCTCTGAATTGCAAAATTGTTAAAGTTGAAAATTTGTAGCACCTCTTCCGACAACTTCAAACACTTGACATGAATTTTTTCTTAGTGAAATCTATTCTTCAAAATTATGTCAGATACAATTTTTTTCAAAATAGTATGAGCGGTTTTGGAGTATTTTAAGAGAAATTGTTGCAAAAAAATAAAAAAACAAGGAAAAAATTATTACTAATTAAGGTTTTTAAAATAGATTTAACAGGTTTAGCCTTACAATAAAGAGGATTTGAATATGCCAAAATAACAGTATCTTATAATTTTGATGCGACGAAAATACTTTTTACTATCGTGAACTTCATAAGACGAGAAGGTTATGAAATAATCCGGCGGAAAACGGCGAATTTTCGGCAGAAAACCTATTGACGGGACTATTGAGTGGATAAATCCAGTTCGTATAGTAAATTACTTCCTATAACAAATGATATAGCGAAAATCCATGTTTTGTAGTTTCTTGATACCGAAAAATCGACTGACGGCAAAATGTCTGTCCATCCGCCTAAGGTCAACCCCAGCGCCTAAACCGTTCAGGCATTTTCTCCAACATTGATATTCCTCGATCAATTTGAACGAATTCGAGGCTTTGGGAGTTTGAACCGTATATTTTGATATTTGAGGTTACTTTTCAAGAAGCCTGTAAAATATTTTCATAATGTTCTAAAAAATGACAATACATTTCACCTAGGATAGATAGGAGGAGCGCTTAAGAGCAGTGACGGCTCTAGTTTGGTCCAGACCGGGCGATCGCCCGCCCCCCCCTCCCCCCCCCCACGATTAAGGAGCCCGTTTGATGGACTGATGGGGAAAAATAAAAAAAATTGAGAAATAAATTGGAAATCGAGGAAAATCGTTATCGTTATTTATAAGACGCAGACCGCCGCAGGGCGCAGTGAAAGCCTGATATTCCATAAAATTTTCAATTAATTGTGTACCTTAAATAGTTATAGGGGCGGATTTTGATGACCTAAATATAAAAAATTATCATTCAAATGCTCTTAAAAGTGTTAAAAATGCCCCAAAAACAAAGAAAAATGACGTAAAACGTTTGATCAAAACCAGTTCAGATGAACAACTCAAGCAGTTGGATATGTTACTGATGTAATTGAGGCTTCTTTCATTCATGTGAACTCAGCTTGAAAATTTTGTTTTGGAGTGAACCAGTTCTTTGCCTTTAGTTATTGTGGAATCTGCAGAACCAACAATGGTGCTGAAGACGTCATAGGAATCTTAGATGAGTAATAATAAACTGAAATACAATTTATGAGCGAAAAAATTAAATATGCTACTCAGGAATTCTGAAAAGAACATTTGTTGCACCTCATAAATATAATTAAAATTACCAATACCATTAAAATTATATTACAATTGATGAAATCCACAAAAAATGCTTTAAAAATGGCAAAAAAGGTAAAAATGACTTATTAGTAGAAAAAGATACGAAAAGAATTATTATTGCATTTCAATAAAATCCGGCCCCTAGTCATTACTTGAAAAGTAGGACTCTATGATGTGAATCAAATGACGGCAACATTAGGTTTTCATATTATTATTTCATGTGTCTAATAAGAGATTTTATTAAACACTAATATAACACAAACATTTTTAGCATTTGAAGATCACCATGAAAATTGTATTATTTGATCACTAAATACTTTTACAACTTATTTTTCCAAAAAACATTTTCTTGCTAAACATATTTTTTGTTATTTCTTGAAATAAATTAATTAATAGTTAGTAATAGTTCATTAATATTAATTAATTGTTTTTTGATATAACTTTCACATGGTGGGGGGCTACATTTCAGCATTGCCCCAGGCCCAAAATTGTCTAGCTCCAGCACTGCATTAGAGAATAGGGCAGGTCTCATGAACGTTGATATAAATTAGTGTTTTTATTGCTAGTTGTATTAATTCAGTCTGACTGATCAGACACAGATATTGTCTGTAATCAACAATGTTCTATTATTTAATATATTTATATTTGTTCTATTATCTAATTATTTTAACTTCCTCCTTCATTAAAAAAATCTTAGTCAAAATAAGGTGACAATTTTGGTTATGTAGTATTTTTTTATGAGCATAAAAAAAATGAACGACGATAGGAAGGGAATTTAAGTCACTTGGTAGGGCAAGCTTATAATTAGTAATGAGTACATAATGGACTTTATCATATCCTATTGCCTACTTAATACTTTGATATTTTTAACTGTATGCATATACGATTAATGTTTTATAAACATCAGCAGTATCCTTTATTACATTAAATATAAGCACATTCTTTCTTGCATATAAAGTCAATTGGAAACATTATTTTGTCTGTTCATTATTTAGTTTTAGACTTGCTTTAATATGTTATAAATGTACATTTGATGACATTTTTAGATAAATATTGCATCAATTTTTGGGGGTTTTATTTATAGATTTTAATTCTTGATGAAGCAACTGCTGCTGTTGATCCTGAGACAGAAGTTGCCATTCAAACTGCAATCCAGAAGGAGTTCCATCATTGCACAGTTCTTACTATAGCCCACAGACTCTCGACTGTCACTTCATCTGACAGAGTTCTTGTTATGGATAATGGCAAGGTACAAACATTTTTTTCTCTCACTTTTGCTTTCCACACATTTTTTTATATTTCATTAAATAACTTCTTTTTTTTTTTAATACACTTTTCTAAACAAGGAAGTTTTTGCAGTAGGGTTACAACAACTTACATATTTAATGTTTCATTTTTAATTTATGTTCAATTAAACCAGAGAATTACTTGACTTATGAATACGGACTGGATTTAAATGTAAATTTTCCCCCTCCAGTTAGAAAATGTGCTTGTTTGATATTTGTATGATTTTATGATCTAGCATATTTTAGTTTCTCTCGTTTTTTTAGTCATAATATTTCTGCAAATTCCTAATTTTTCTGTGTATTTTGCTTGAAAATGCCTCTCTGCCTCTGTATGTATGTTTCTACATGTATGTGGTTATTGTTATGTAAAATAAAATGTCCTGAATCTGAATTACTTACGTTAGCATGATATTTTAAAGTCAAACCACAATCATTCCATATATTACGTTCTATCGAGTTCATGAAAACCGATAACACTGATTAACTATCATGTTTTTTGAACTCACAAGAAGAGAGGGTGGGATAACCCTACAGAGAGTGAAATCAAATGCCAAAAAGAAAGGAACTTCCCCCTTTATACGGCATAAAAGTACTGAGTACAAAAATTAAGAGAAGAGTGTTTTGATGAGTTAATATATTTTATAGGGCATATTTTAGTGCATAAATCTTCTTGGAAATGCTTCACTGTTACACCACTGTTTCCATCTGGTCTCCCAATCTCTTCCTCAGGTGACTAGGATTTACCTGTGTGATGGTTATGAAAGATTCTCATCAATTCATTGTCATGCATTCTTTCAATATGTTGAATTCAAGAATTTCAGTAGTCTCTATTTTTTTTCTTGAAGACTACATACTCTACAAATTCTTCATAAATGTCTGTTTCTTTTCCTGTCCATAAGTCTATAACTAGCTACTGATCTCAGAAATCGTGAGTTCAGGGCTTTGTAGTACTGTTCAATTTTCACTTCCATACAAGTATGATGGGATACTTAACACTTTATAGAATGAAAGCAATGTTTCAGTTTCTTTTTCAGTTCTTTTGATTTTTCTATTCATATGATTTAGTCTTTCAATTTTTCCAAATGCATCTATTTTGTTCTCTGTATTTTTTTCCCCGGGCAGTTTAAACTTGAAATTTGCTCTGTAGGCAAATTGTATACTTGTTGGGTCTACACAGTTCCCTCCCTTCAGAAGCCATGACTTTTGTTTTTGAAGCGGATATACAAAGGTTACACATTTCAGTTCACTTGTGTAATTCTGTGTTTTCTGTAGACCATTTTTTATAATTTTCTATTAAACTCTGTCATTTGTGAATTGTAGAGTGATTAGGTTCCATCCTCGCTTCATTTTATGGCTTTAAGATTTTCACCTGGACATCCACATATTTAATGCTTTAGCAAAATATTCCTTGACTTACTCATTGCTTTATAATCTCCCTCTTCTTCTCTTGTCCCTTGATTCAGATTTCTGAACCATTATACATATTCCTAATGACTGAAATAAGGGAAGGCAGGAAACCTTAACAATTGAAGTGCATTTAGTGTTAGTATTTGTGTGTTATGAGTGCTTATAGTGAAAAAAAACCTTGGAAGTAATCTATGAAGAGCATGTGTTCTTTTAATGTCTTAATGATCTGCTTGACAATAAAAATGCTATCAGAGAAAGACCCAACTTTCATAAATCCATTTTGTTTTTCTAATAACATGATCTTTGTAGTATTGCATACTCTCTTTGCGATTATTTTTTAATATGTTTTGTATGCAGCTTTTAAA
>BOPP01000146.1:3070768-3091586 GCA_017312745.1 Gryllus bimaculatus
CTATTTAGAACAAAAGGAAATAATTCCTTCTGTAAACACCCTTTGCTTCACTCCTTCCAACAGTAGTACCCCATGCCAGATTTTTGTTAGAGGGCCAAAGAATGTTACAAATAGTGGCTGCCATAAATCAGTCTTTGTTTTCTTCGAAACAAATTTGAATGACCTTTTCTGAAATGAGGCTCGGAACGTTGTCCCCAATTAGAACCTTTTCTTCAGAACATAAACAGTAAACATATGGTAGACATTAGACGAAACCCTATCTTCGAAGAAGTGCTGATGGAACCGAACATATGTCCAGTTATAACGAGCCCCTGGGACTACATCACGTCTTTAAACTTTTGATAGAGATTGTGCCAAATGCACTCTACAAGATGACAAACGCTATATTGCTATTTCCTGTTTTTTCAAAAATAAATTTTTGACTTCTCTCACGTTATATTTACATTAGCGGCAATTTATTTACATTTATGTATCTATGAGAATTGACATTAATTTAATAATCGGTATTTCCAAGATTAATAATGTAAAGGTGAGTAGTCGAACTGAGAACGTAAATGTGCTTCTGTAGCATTACTCACCGTTTGGTTTCCTCCCTAATTACCTGAAGCTTAAGTTCCAAGGAGACCAAGATGCGTTGAATGATACCTCATACGTTTCGACTCGTGCACAGTAAGTGGCGTAACCGTGAGTGACAGATCCACAGTTACTCAAGTACTATACAGGGATTCCCCCCCCCTTAAAATACAGAAGAGTAAAATCTTTTCAAACATAAATTAGGAAATGCGAATAATATACATATTTTAAGTTTGTTTCAACATTGAGGGCAGTTGCTCGGCCCCGTAATTCCACTTCTGGCGATACTCATCTGAATTTGCTCCCGCAGAGTATCTGTAAATCCTTGAAACAAAGAACACAAGGTGAAATTGCTTTCTTGGACGTGGAAGAAAATCAAATCAGTTTTATCTATTCAACGGTAAATTAGTATTCATTGCTGATTTTCCGTAAGACCTGACTATTGTTCATGTTCCTGGCTTCTTTCGCGACCAAAGTGCTTTCGTGCATTCTACGTGAAATAAGCACGAGCATCAGCAGCTAGCGAGTTATTTACTACGCAATATACTAAAGAACGTCAAAAATAACTACTCTCGCAAGCTATAAAACAGCTGACTCCCTCATAGGGTATACTAAATTTCGTTTTGCTTTTTGTTTCTTCGCAGTCTCGTGGTTCCTCCCCTCCACAAATAAAACAAGTTTTGAAGACCGTATTGTATATAAACGTGAGGCGATTCAGCCTCTGAATGTGTTTTCGTTTCCGCGTTACCTCTACTTACCGTACACCAATTTGCATGTAACATTTATATGGAGGGAGGAAAAAAAAACAAACACGAAACTAAAACACCGCTTCTCCCTTTCTTTACCGAAATATTCGAGGGAAAAAATGTGTGTAATAGAAGGGAAAATTAAAATTTTAGGATGGATGTTCAACATGCTGTGTTGCTTTGTGTTCAACATACAGCAGTGCTTTACTGTATACTTGCGTTTTTATTTCTTTGCGCGAGGGCCAGTCTTCACGATGCTATCTCACCGCATTTCGCGTCTATCTCGGCCGTGTCGAAAATGTCCCGACGGTACAGAGCAGTGCTGGCGATCATACGACATTAGTGGCACGACCGAGTAAGACGCGAAATGTAAGGGGCCCTCACGCGCTAGAAGTAATAAATTAGAATTTAATAAAACGAGGTGGTTTTAGAAATGAAAACTCCAGTATAGCCATCAATTGAGGTTAATCAATGGGCAATAATTAAGCTATTTATTTTAACAAAGTTCCTTTTTCTCCCATCACTTTATTATTCACTTTTATAGTACACAAAAACTTAAACCATTTTCCGGAGCAATTTATTGATTTGGTCTTCCCTGTTTCCAAAATCACCACCCTCCACATAATGGTTGGTCTTCTTTCGCCAGCCTCCAGTGGGAGTGTTTAGCTAGAAACAAATCATTTCACTTTAGAACCTTCAATTTTTTCCCCAATACATTTTCAACACATTACCCATGCCATCCTATGCCTATCATATTATTAATTAAGCACTTACCTTGAATGGCCAGAGAAATTTAGTAACATATTTAAAATTTTTGCCAACTGTGAAAATCTCATGAATCAAGTCTTCAACACAAATGATATTGCGACCACCTATATAAAAGAGAAAAATGAAATTAAAATATTGTATTGGAATATTGAATATTTCATTTAATAACATCTGAATTTCTTTTACCTAGTTTCCTCTCAATTATTTTGTTTGAGGTAATTGGGATTCTTTGGGCGTTTATCTTGGCAAAACCCCGCTTGTATAGCAATTCTCTTACTGACTTGAGATTGGGATAACCCCATGTCACATAAGGTTCACAAATTCTCAGCATATTGATTGTTGCCTGCAATAGAAATTTATTATGACAAATTAATAGAACATTCACTGATATTAAAAAGTTTACAAAGACACCAAGTTGTTGACTATCCAAAACGTAATCTACACAAAAATATTTACAAGTGAAACATTGATTTCAACCAAAAAGTCACCTTCAAAATTTTTAAATCTCATATTTTTCCAGACCATAACTTAGGTAACCATTTTACCAGAACAGCATTAAGGAAACAATTCAACAAAAATTTATAAATTATGTAGCATGGAAACTATCAGTTCATCCTTATAACATTACAGAAACGTGTGGAAGTTGCAACTTACATTTCTGTAGAATCAAAGAACCACCAAGCGAAATTCCCAAGTTAGTCAAATTTTTGAAATTACTAACAGCAACTTTTAAAATTCTATTGCATAAATATTTTACACTGAATAACAAAAAACAAACAACCGCTTGTCTCTGTAATAAAGTGGATGTTGGTATGCACTATATAGTTGGTATACAGTAGAAGGGATTATCAGCCTGTTAATAAATTATTTTTTGAGTATTTAATAATTTTGTTCAAAACTCAAAATATAAAAAAAATCACACGTGAAAAAAAAAAGAGGCTCTTTTTATACAATTTTGGTTTTCAAGTCTGGCAGCCAGAAGCTTTTGCCTTCTGTGCCCTTTGGGAGAGGAAGGATTGATCATGTGCTGTCAGTGGCAATTTTTTTTAGGGAACTGCTCTGACCTCTGACATTCGCCCAGTGTTGATTGGATAAATATAAAAAGTATTAATCAGAGCAGTCAGCTGCAAGAACGCCCTTCCCAGTAATAGCTACATTTAACCCAGCTAACTTATGTGTCTCCCATCTGTTTTTGCTCATGATTATAACCTAACATGAAATATCTTGAGATGCTTATAATACAAGACTACATATGTTGAAGGAAGCAGATTACTGCAATTACCTCTTTGGAAATGGCCATAAGTTTTACTTCATTATTACTTTTAAAATACATAGTGAATATTCCAGCAAACAATATTAATTTGAAGATAAACAATTTAAATACACAAAGAAAGTTGGTAAAACAGTTCTGAAAATAATCTAGAGTGAAATATCAATCTAATGACAAAAACACAAACAAAATTATAGATGAAAACATTCATTAAAAATAAATTTTAATCAATTGCTTCTAATAATTATTGTGCTAAATAAAAGTTCATGATAATTTACAGCTTAATTTCCTGCAATCGTTTGAATTGTAATGTTCAAGCAACTGAAACCTGATGGAAAACTTTCTCTTGTGCATATTAATCCCCAAGTGGCAAAACTTATTTTAAATTAGGTTGACAATCTCACTTGTGAAATTATTACCAATAACATTATTGGCTGAATTGCACGTGATCCATAAAAGGAAGAACTGTTTTGGGCACACAATTTAGCACACTCAAACTTTTTAAGGAGATCATTTCATTCAAGGAATAGCCTTATGAAATACCGTTTGTGCTACACAAATTTCCACGTAAATTCCATTAACTTCACACAACTCTGGAACGTATAGAGTATTACCAATATACTTATGGAATTATCTATGACTATTTCACTTGTGAAATGAACTAAATTCTCCATGTATTTCACTGAAGCAATGGGGTTTAATCTCTCTGGTTAGAGCATTGCAATCTACCTTATGTGTATATTTTAAATTTTATGGAAAAGAGATTTTAAGTAGACAATATTTACACAGACTTCAGCTAGGCGTTTGGCTCAGTCAATCATTCTTTATTATTAGATAAAATAAAGCCATTTGCTAATGCTGGTCCGTTGCTGAACTAGTTTAGAAGTTACTCAATTGGTAGTCTGCAAAATGTGAAATATCGAAATTTTCTGGAATAGAAGTGCACTCAATAGTTCCTCAAAGTTTGCATTTGGGCCTTCTTTGTTTATTTTGCTTATTAATGACTTATGACTTATACTTGATGTTGAATTTTTGTTATTTGCCAATGATCTAAAGCTACATAAATACAAATCCTCTCAAAGACTTGACTTGCAAAATTCCATTAATAAGCGTGTGTATGGATAACTACATTTTCAAACAAGAAAAGCAACAAGCAATTAAATTTAACAATTAACAAAATTTACTTAGTCTTTCTAGAAATATAATTCAAAAAGTTTATTCCCAACCCCGGAATATGAGACATTTGGGTTATGTTGAGAATTCCCATTATTGTAATCGTTTGTGAGAATTGAATTGTCATGAATCTATTTGTAAATTGGTGTGTAATATTACTAGCCTTGTTACTGGCGAATCGATGTTTAAAGTCCCAAATATAGTGGGAAGAGGAAGTTTTCGCTATTTACACTCAGATGCATGGAACCAAGTACACACGAATAATCCAAACAAAATGTGAAGAAACATATGATGAAATTTGAATCTGTGACAAACTGTAAACGAGTTCAATAGACAGACCAGTGATTTCGTAATATGAATATATTCGAAATATGTAATAACGATGGCTGTTCTTTATTTTATTATTATAAAATTTTATGATTTTTTCTAAATCTGCACATTTGTAAAATTGTTCTGTATTTTTCTAAAATCGGCATATTGTAAAATTGGTATTACATTTGGAATTGTTCTTATAATAAAGAATAAATAAATAATTATCTGATATTTTCAATATTTGGCAAGTCTTGGAAATGTTAAACACAACGGATTATTTTAAAAATTCATTAGTGTAATAATCCTATGAATATTACTTTTGGGTTGGAAATTCAGATATCAATCCCTTCCTTAGATTCACGAATCAGGGATTTATCGAGAATTTCCAAAGAAAGCGCGGTATTACGTAGATAACAGTGTCCAGTTGCTGTAATGGTTCAAACCTCACTAGAAATTGAGTTATTACCACTGGAAATAAAGGCGCTTATATGTTTAATAATATGCTGTCAAAAAGATCTCAGAAAGTCACCATAAGCAATAAAAGATTTAAAAAACAAACCTGGCTTCTAAGGTGCTATTGAAATGTACTTCCAAGATAAAAATTCATAGATTCACAATGACAAAATTGTTTCGCCTTTGAGATGAGTGGAGGTGCAATAGCCTAGTAAGTTTTATAGGAAATCTGCCAGTCTCACTTTAGAACTGAGATGAACAGTAGGTCGACAGATGAAATACTCCTGGTGCAACATGCTAGGATATGTACAATTCTGCCTGATTAGGGAAAAGCTTAGGTGATTTGTAAAGGAGCTGAACTTGTGTAAAGACACTGCAAGTGAACAAACCATTATCAATTAGTAAGAATACACACGTTTTTTTTACTGGGCTATTGCACTTTTAACATTCAAAACCCATAAGAATTTGTAGAACACTGTGGAAAAACTTCCTTGTAAGTTTCAGGAAAATCCCATTGGTATCTGTCTCCAATCTGAAGAGTCTGCAGCACCTTCCGACTTTGGTCCAACTTGATTTACACTGGAAAGAAAATTAATTTCAACATCATCTCTAAAAAAACTATATCTAATTGCAGATATAACAGAACTTCTCTACATTATAATATACAAAGAGACTACCCTCCTCGCCTTTTAATATTACTACTCTGACAAAGATTTAATGCGGCTAAAGTAACCTGCACTCTATTCAGAGAATTATAGAGAGTAGTCGCAGGCGGCAAAGTAAGGAATAAATGGGCAGGTGAGTGGTTGCAGGTGAACTGGCGGAGGGCAGGTTGGAGCAATTACGTCCTGGTTCGGCATTGGAAACAGGATGGGCAAGAGTGGAGCTAAGTGCAGCGGATAATTGAGCATCTTGGTTTAAGCAAGCAAGCATTGATAAACAAGGACAGGAATAACGTGGTGAGGACATGGTGGCTTTGAAGAAGTGTACAAATAAAATGACTTCCCTTTAACATCTATAGGTAAAATTATTTCTTTTTGTAAATTGTAAATTAATAATGATAAAAAAGAAGGTGCGGAAGCTAGTCTTCGACCCGGAACAATGAGAAGCATCTGGAAGTGGATTCAATAGAACTTAAAAGATGGAAAGCTTTTACGAGAGCTACTCAGATTAGATAAGAATAGATGAAATCCCTAGAAACTTGAGGAAAACATTTCACAAGAGGAAGTCAAATAAGGCCTCATGGGAATTAAAAGTGGGCAGAACTAGAGCTACAGTATCCAATATGACAAAAGCAATCGATGAAGGCTGAGAGATACATAGAGCATTTGTAGATCTGACAAAACATTTGATTTGGGTACTCTTCAGCTAAACCCATTAATCAACACTGTCTTTTACATCTCAGATTCAGATGAAATTTAGCACATTGTATGAAGAATAAGAAAACTACAAATTTTGACTAAAATATTTTAACTAGTTTCAGAAATATAGCCATGTAAAATATTTTTATTAGTTTCAGAAATATAGCCATGTAAAATATTTCAAAATTGAGTTCCCCAAAGAATTTGGAATTGATATAGAACCTCTCCAATTTCACAAAAAACTGGAAAAGATATTATTTTGCAGTTTTCACAATGGTCTTTTATATGATATACAATTCAATAGGGGTTAGAGTTTTAAAGTTTTCTGAATTTGAATTTTGAGTTATTTCAAAATACACCGCTTTAAAAAAATCTGAAACCATTATTGTTTATGAACTGACAATGTAAGTATAAATTTGGGATTAAGAGTTCATATGGTAATTTTTACTTAAAACGCACAATATTTACTTACGTTCTATTTCAATATTTAAAATGCATAAATCTATTTAAACTGATTTAAATATTTGAAATGAATCAGCTATTTTCAAATCAACAGTGGCACATGAAATCTGGCAATTCTGTCCCCATAAATACACACCCAGAGAAATGAACTCCAATTACTTAAAAATCAGGGAAATAGGTTTGACAAGAAGATAGACAAAGTGTCAGAGCACTATGTTTAGAAAGTGCATAATATGTGATGTGCATTAGGCTAGCATGGAACGTAAGCAATTTACATAATACACTGACTTCGTCCACTTAAGAATTTACTAATATTAAGCCATCTAACAATAAAGTGGTACTTTTATTATGCAGCATCAACATCATATGACACAGGGCCATATTCATTGTAGTCACTTATAATATAAAAAACTTATAAGTTCCTTATAACGTTTTTCAATTCATAGACGCAACTGTACCCTACTTTCGCAACTACCTACCTCAACAGAAGGGTGTTGGGGGCGGGGGTCTCCTTAAGCCCTCCCTCAAATTACGCTTTGATAGAAATGGCTAAAACTTTCAGATAAGCGATTTTCATGGCTTGCCCTTCATATACTTTGTCCCCACTGCATTGTAATGACAATTTACTTTCAACGGCAAGATTTCTTGCTTCGCCTGCCCAGATTGAAGTCACAGCGAGGTTTGGGCCTTTGGTCCCCGCATTCACTGTAAACTTCGAGTCAATCACCACCTAATTTCCAATTCCCTTCTATAAGAAAGCATTTTTCATGGAGGCCTCCAGAATTCAAACTGCACAGAGCGGCGAAGTGCCGGTGTAATTGACTTCAGTAATTAGTACTGTATACTAGACGCCAGCCAAAAATATTTAAGCAAAGATTCATTTCACCAACACAAAAATTTACGTTCTCAGCAATATAAAGCTTTAATATACTTTTACCAAGTTCCACTATTTAAGCAATAGTGTAGGTTAGGTTACCCCACGAATGCATCCATTCACTAGTTCACAGCCAGCTTGATGGAACACTTCACGCAGGATTCAAGTGGCAACAAAATGGCCAATGCGCTGGTGCCACACAAGACGCTGCTAGCATCGTACTTATGTGAAGTGTTGTCTATGAATATCGAATGTGCATAAGAACTTCCTTATCAAAAGTATCTTCTTAGAGCTTAAATCTTTCCCTGTCCTATAAGTGACAACAATGAATACATCTGTAAACCGCCGTAAAAAGTACAAATGCCCACTGGTTCTTATCAAATTTATCATTACCTGAATTTTAGGCAAAATGTTTTAGAGAGCACTTTAGTTCCATGCCAGAAGGTCCAAATACTTTAAAAACTTCCTTTCCACAAGTTGTGTGATTTAAACATTCGTCCAGACATTGTTTTAGTACAATCACTAATTTTGTAATAAAATATTTAAAAAGTTGAACTAGGTTCAAGTATTCTTTACATCTTAATAAAATATATTCAGAAAACCCAAGTATTTTCAACATTCTTTTCTTCATTGTCCAATATATTAATAGTTTCTGGTATTGTTAAAACTAATAAATACTAGAAACTGAAACAACTATATCTCATTCCAATATGTTAATAGTTTCTGGTAATGTTAAAACTAATAAATACTAGTAACTGAAACAACTACATCTTATTCCAACATTTTCTCATGGAATTTACAGAAGATCACATGCATTGCATTTAAATGACTGGTTGGCCTATGATTAGAAGGATATTTGGAGCAGTAGACCTGAAGAATGTAAATAAACAAAAGCAGCAAAAATAAAAACCAAGTTATATTATAAGGTGAACAAGACGGGTAACTGTTGCCCATTAAGCCTGTTTTAAACAATCTTTTTACACAATTTTTCGCTGGTACAGAAAAGATACAGACCAAACTAGATGTAATTAGTACGAAAGAAAGACGCATGCTTAATTTTCCGGTACAGATTTTTTCCAGTTCGACTACCGCGCTCCTGGAACCACTTAACGGGGCTTTCTCATGTTTGTTACGCATGTTCATTTTGTAGTTACGCGAGAGCATTCTGATGCATTGTATTGCAATGTGAAGTGGTTATGTAATGAGAAATAATGTACTGAATTCTTATACTGTAGCATCCGTGCATGGTCCTAATAAAACCTAACTTAATTTGTCACCACAGATGCAATGTTCAAATGTTTGAACTTCAGCGCTAAATGCGGTGTTCGGAAGAAGTATTTTCTTCATGACTATGTACAAGGACAGAAATGACCTTATAAAATGCTGGTATCACTCTCATCCAGATTCAGCACCGAAATATACTGCGTAGAAAATAACATCTGTTTTCTATCCACTTTCTGTACAGGCGTGTAAGTGTTAAAAAAAAGGACCATGTAAAATAGGCTTTACACCTAGGTGTATTTCATTAACTGCAATGCTGTACTGCTCACAATGATCTCTAAAAAATTTCATAAATTAAATTCATGGTTCTAATAATTTTCACAACATAGAAAAGAAACTTTACTCACCCTCTAATACGGATGACAAAGGCCAGTTTTGCCTCGCCAGGAATGTAATAGTTGCCACGGCTCCTGGCTTGGCGAGCTAACCTGATTTCATCTCTTTCTCGCTGGCGATATTCCTTTATGTATTTCTCAGCCCTCTTGAAAATTTCAGCTCTGCGTCTCTTGGCACCTACACTTTTCTAATAAAAATAAGAAAATAGCGTGAATCAGAACTATAAACATTGAAGTACTTACAATTTTACAATTGTATAACTAACTTGATGAATCTTACCCTGAGAGCAACAGCAATCTTCTGCTTCCTGACAATATCCCGACGCTTACGACGCTTCAAGACACTTTCGGGAACGGCAGGCAATTTTGTAGGAACGCCTTCACCTGCGGCTCCTGGCGCCTTGGGTTGTTCCCCTTCTTTAGGGGTTTTGGATTTTGGTTGGGCCTTTCTGCCTATCATTTTCCCAGTAGGCCTAGCTTTGCTCAGCTTGCCACCCCTCTTTACGTTCCCAGATTTCTTGCCATCGTTTTTAACATCCTTCGCAGCATCTTTCGGTGGAGTACTTTTGGAAACCTCATCCTTCTTGGCAGGAGGCTCCTTTTTCGCAGGGGCGTCTTTCTTCGGTGCTTCCTTCTTTTGGCTGGAGAAATTGAAATCACGTAAATTCGTGTACAACATACAATATAGTTTCTACCAAAATAGTTATACTTATATAAGACAACAAATTTAAATTCGACAAAAATAATTCACATGGTTTCAACAATTAATTAAACCCACAAACGTCGATGGAAGTGGATAACATTAATCTAAACCACATGTACTTACGTGTCCGCCATTGCGCTATATCACAAATGAGGCCCTTCTTCCACCACGAGAGAGCAGGCGCGGAGCGGACCACACGGGAAATACAAAATCCGGAAGTTCTATATGGCCAGAGAATGTACAGTGGGACAAAATATAAGAACTTACAAACTTTTCACAGAGTATGCATAACATACAGATAACAAGTGGGAAAAACGTGGAAGAAGAGCATGAAAGAGAAGACAAGTAATAGTTAAACAAATGGCACAGACTTTCTCCTATTCATCTTCTATTTTCTTTGGTCTGGGCTAGCTTTTCGAAATTGCCATGCTCTTACCAGCTGCCATCTATCGCCGCCGAAAGTAATTTTTTTGATATTATGTCAATATTTCGATTTCCTAATGGTAAATCCGATAAATTACTTAAATAATATTAAATAACAGTAAAATATCGTCGTATATGGCAATTTTGGTCGTAACATTTGGAGTCGTTTTTACGAAAATGGCGATTAAGGTATCAATGCGAAATTTGAGGCTCTTTTTCACAGAAAACTTTTTAGTTTTCAAAAATCTTCACGTAAAGTCATTTGAAGCACTTCAACTAACAAATGCAAACATGTTTACAAATCGCACGAAATGTCCGTATTAACGGAGGGTATAACGTATTAACGGGTATATAAAAAATATTACATTTGTGTAATTGAAAAACAACAAAATAATACAATAAAATTAATTTTATATCATCTTAGCAATCTATACAAGTAGCACTGGACGTAAGAAAAAAATTAAGGAACTAGTGGTTCTACAGAATGGCACAGTAATTATTTTTATTTTGAAATTGAAAGTTAGATTTCTCAATTTAAATTTGAAATTTGTTCTTGTTATGGGAAACAATTTGGGGATTCAAGAAAATTTTGTCAGTAAAAGTAATATGAACAAATCAAACTATTTGGACACATTGTTTGTATTGTATGAATTTATAATTTAAAGCATGAACAAATTAAGTATTGAATTGATTTCAATAATTATTTATTTTTGAAGGAAGTCTACGATGTGTTAATTTGAGACTTTACATAGCATTTAAATTTAAGTTCCAATGTGAATACAATTAAGTCACAACTTGAAAATCTGTATGGAAATCCTCAAGGCAGAGTAAACTACATTCGGTGAATGTTTGATTGAACGAAAGATTGATCTAACGTTGAAATCCAAAGACTTGTTGGGCCGGTCCGGATGGCCGAGATCGGTAAGGCAGTTGTGCTATAGCGATCTCACACCAAAGTATCGCGGGTTCAGGGAAACTAGACTTAAATCTGATCGAGATGGGGAGGTCACTGACCCGGAAGCTAAGGTACATTAATTGTTACAAGCATATTAAGTCTGTTTAAAAAATTATACAATACAAATGTAAACTAAATCATTATATATCACTGTTTTGTTAAATAAACATTATTTTTCTTTATGTTGATTAGTATAGTCTCTAATTGTATAGAATCAGTTATGCGGCAGAAAAAAATTACTTTTAACATAAATTTGTGTACCGACTTCAATTGTTTTATATCATCTGGCAAATGTGTTGTAAAGTAACATTTATTGTATGTGGATTTCTGGTAGTGAGCTGTTGATACTGGCACTTAATGGTCGTGATTTCTACGACGTGTGTCGTAATTATAAATATCAGTATTGCATGAAAATATGTTCCCATCGTTAAGTAAGTCAGTTTTGACAAATATTACAGATTCGTAAATAAATTGTCAAGGAAGTGGTAATATCGTTCTTGACTATCCGAGATGAGCCAAAACGTCAGCCCAATTGAACGAGACGGATAGTCAAGAATGTATTGACTACTGGACCCCATATTCAATTGGTAAAGAACTGGAAAGATAAGTAATTAATGTCCTTTCGTGCCAGTACGGTATTTCTACTCTTTGAGATCGATGTTTAAGGTACGAGGTTATCCAATCCAGGGCGTTACCACGAATTCCATAAGAAGGTAATTTTGATTGCAAGATGTTACGGTTAATAACGTTAAAAGCTTTAAAACGATCTAAAAATATTCCAATGAGTGCTTCATTTTGGTCCATTGATGAAACAACATCTTTAGGAAAAGAAAAAATAGAAGTTTCCGTATATTTTTATTTTCTAAAACCGTGCTGTGAGTCTGAAAATGCTTCGTATTTCCTGAGAAAAGTTTCCATTCGCGTATAGAAAAGGATCTCTAATATTTTTGAGAAAACTGAAAAAAGAAAAATTGGCCGGTTATTTCGATTTTCACTTTTGTTCCCTTTTTTAAAAAGTGGCTTAATTTTTGCTGTTTTGAAAATATCTGGAAATATTCCTGTGCATAAAGATGCAGTGAAAATGTGAGTTAACGAGTGTATAAAGGCAGGTACACACGTTTTTAATAAACAATCCGGAAATTCATTTAAAGCAGATGGATATTTATTTTTTAGTTTACTGACTATTCTCAGGATTTCGTTAGATGAAGTTTCGGAAATAAACCGTGCCGAACATTTTTTGGGAAGGGAATGATGTTGAATTTTGTGGTTTTAGTCCCTTTGTGACTTCAATCGCAATTCTAGAAAAGTGATAGTTCAAGAGAATAGCCACTTTTTCCGGATTACTAACTTATCTTTCATTATCCTTTAAAACAACATTCTCTATTAAGTATCGAGATGATGTGGATGTATTTTTTACGTTATTCTACATTCTTTAGTTTTCTTACTAGCGTTTAAAATATCCTGATTATTTTTCATTATTTTTGCCTGAACTATTACTTTCCTTAAAATTCTTTTGTATTCTCGGAAATAGACATGGAAACCCGGTGATATCCTTTATGGTAAGAAATCTAATTTGACTTCGGAAGGCTTGCAAAGACATTTTTGGTTACAAATATGACAATAATTAAACTGAAGTCGGCAATTATTTAACTGTAATTCAGTATTCGGAAGACCTAAAGGCTGCAAGTAAAGTTAAGGAGAGTTGGATAATGACTCACATACTCGGAATGCTACCATCGAAGCTCTACCGCTTTCGCACTGCGTGGGACAGCACCAGTCCAGATGACATGACGTTGATTAATGTTAAAGGGCGCTTGAACAGCTAAGGTCATTGGCGCCCGTGACGAATTATTTTAAGAAAAATACGCACTAAAACATTTTTCATGCAAAGTAAAATGTGAGTAAAACTGAAAACAAACGTGATCAATTATTTTAAAAAAGGGTTGGCAGAAAATAATTTAATAACACTTTTAAATCTACAATTAAAAGCCAAATAATTGGCATAGTCCTCTTCTGTAAGAAAATATAGTAATTGCCAGTCTCTCGTAAGAAGCTAAAAATCTTGCAGAGAGAAGATCAGTCATTTCGAAGAATCTGTGCTAGAGAGCTAGCAAGGTGAAGCCTTCGGTGGCTATCTGTTACCATAGAACAGTGCATGAGAACATTTTCTACGGTAAGATTCGTTTCGCAACTATCGCAATTAGGAGGTGGGTCGCCGCGGAGAAGATGTGGGAGAAATGGCTGTGACCAATCCGAAGGCGTGTCAGAATTGTCTCCTCGCGCCTAGACCCATGACATGAGGAAGACAAGACTTTATGAAATCCTTGATTCTCGCGAGTTTAAAATCTGAGTTCTGCCACTCTGTTTGTCATTCAATGAGTATTGAGCGTTTTAAATATGCTTCGGAGTCTGCGGATGAGACATAAAGAATGTCAATATATTACTTCCGAGTGACGGTTTTTGTTTTGATCGGCTAGCTCATTGCCTGCGATTTCCACATGACCCTGTACCCAACATACTACTAATTCATAGTGGGAAGGTAATAGACGGTGAAATATATGTTGTATTGTAGTCAAGTGATCCGTGGGACAAAGAGTCAAAAGTGACTTGAGTGCACTTCGAGAATCACTGCATATAACTACTTATCGTGAGGCACTGATTCTATGTATTTCAGGGCTTGCAGAACAGCGAACTTCTCAGCAGAGAAAACGCTACAGCACGAGTGAATTTTGAATGACCGTGTGGCTGCTCTAGTAGAACGCACATGTCACAGAGTCATTTGTGGGAGACCCAGCAGTGTTCAAGAATGTATGATCTGGATAAGATGCTCTCAACTCATTGAAGTTCTTTAGATATGCAATGAGCAAAGTTGATGATTTAGGAAGATTGGATAATCTGATATCTGTTAGGAATTTTCACAGGTGCAAGAAGATTCAGGTTAAGCACCCGCAACAAAGTGTAGAAGCGGATACCAGGTGGTTTATCATCATGGACCATCCAGCTCCAACACTTTTGCATCGTACAGATTAAAATCTCCCGTCTTCGGCTAAGAGATGGTTTTCAGCTTTAGACAAGAGGCACTAGATACGGCTCCTTCCATTGGCACCTGTACTGATGCGGATTCCGGCATGGTGAATAGTATTGAGACGTAAAATTGAAGGTGACGCGGAGCCGTATATTATGCTGCCATAGTCCGAAACAGATCGAATGTGTGTCATATATAACCGAAAGAGACACGATCGACGCCTCATGAGGCACCACTGAGGTTGCGATACACATACGCTCTGCAGTTGGCGGACATGTTTTCGCCATGTCAGGCATTTTTCGCACGTCAGACCAAGAAAGGAAGCTGCATCAACAAATGGGAGTTGGTGGTTTCCAAGGAACAGATCTGGGTAATTATCCTAAAGAAGAAAAAAAATTAGACACAATTTTCGTTTCCAAAATTTCTTCCAATTCAATTCTCAAAGTAATCGGTAGACTATGAAATAAATATTCGGCCGGTTTAGATGAGTTTCCGGATTGTTTGTTCAAGGTTTGCGTATTTTATGTATCCTTATGCACAGGAATTTTTCCAAATATTGTTAAAATAGTTAAGATTAAGCCGCTTTTCAAAATCGGCAACAAAATGAAATTCAAAATTATCGGCCAATTTCTCTTTTGTCGATTGTTTAGAAATATTAGAGAAACATTTTTTACGTACGAATGGAAACCTTAGTAAAAAACACGCTTTTTCAGATTGCCAATATGGGTTTCAAAAATCAAAATCTGCAGAAACAGTCATATTTTCTTTTCTTAAAGATGTCGCCTCATCCATGAACCAAAACAAAGCACATATTGGAATATTTTTAAATCTTTCAAAAGCTTTTGTCGTCAATAATCATAACATTTTTCTTTCAAAATTTCCTTCGTGCGTAATTCGTGGTATTGCTCTAGATTGGTTATGTTCGTACCTTAAACAACGATCTCAGAGAGTAGAAATACCTTACTGGAATTGTTGGAATATTTACGTACATTTATATTAGATAAATTGCATTTACTGACATCTAGAGGATTACTATGTAAGTAGTGACTGTATGTATATAAGTGTACGCACGATGCGCATTCGGTGACTTGACTTTTTCAGCAGAAAAAATTCGCAGGCCATCTGTTACACCCGCCGCAAACACGTTTTACTCCACCAAAACAAATTACACTTGGTGCACAAAAAGTAACATGGGCACCTTAGGCAACCTGCTTAGGCGTCACTTTTGATCGAAGGCTGCGCTGGCATTTACATGTCAGGTGCATTCTATCAATATTACAACAAAGAGTTCGACTATTACGTCTTTGGAGGGAACCTTCACTTCCCTTGGCACTATAAAACGTGTTGTCGACCTGTGACCACCTACGCTGGGGCAACGTGGTGGACCACAGCACAGAAGTACAAGGATACACTTGAGCTGGTACAGAACAAAGTTCTACGGCTCATAGCACGCCCTCCGTTTTAGAAACGGTTGAAAATACTGAGGAAGGAACTTGATATCGAGTCCTTCACTCAATTCTTGAGACGGCTTTCGTTTAAAGAAGCCTATCAAACCGACGAAACTTCGGCAACGCTAAAACAGTTAGCTCGACACGCCCTTACAATAGGGCAAAGAAGACAAGCACTCCCCTCTGATATTCTAGGGCGTAGTGCAACACAAAAGTCGATTTGGATATTGACTGAGGTCCGACACGAACCCCCCTAGCCACTTACACATAACTGTAAAACGCAAAATTGCGTGCGCACTGCAATACATAGTACACAAACCTGTGGCTGAGCTAAATTGATGGTGAGGATTATGGAAATTGGAAGAAACGTGTTGTGTATTTAAAATTGAAAAAGATGTTATTCTGTAATTACAGGATAAAAAACAATTACAGACAAAGAAGATTGGGATGAGAGCAATTGATAAGCAATAAAGTACATATATAGCGCTATTAAAAATAAACAATTAGAGTTCGTGAGTAACAAAGAAACGGCTTATGAAATCATGAAGTTTGACGAAATGTATTCCAAAGAATCAACAGCTCTACAATGTCGCAATAAGGTAGATAAACTAATGTTAAAAGACTTCAGCGATACGGACGTATTTTTTAGTGAATTTGAGACACCAGTAAATAATTAAAGTGTGCGGGCACTAAAGTCGTTTTCGTTTATTGACGATTACAGTTAAATAGGTCGAGTTTATACAATGAAATTAAAATATCAACTTTATGACTGTTTAAAAGAATACAAAAATGACGTAAAAAATTTGACCGGTAAAACCATTGAAAAATTGAGATGTAATAACGGAAAAGAATATTTGAAAAAAATAATCTATGATTTGATTAAAGAAAAAGTATTTTTTTTGAATGCTTGCACACCTTATGTACATGAATTGAACGGCACGGTTGAAAGATATAACAGATCAATATGGACATGTTTATTAGTGGCTGAGGCAAAATTAGATAGAAGATTTTGGCCAGAAATGGTATGTGCGACTGCATATCTTAAAAATAGAACATTAGTTAATACTATTGAAAAGAAAACAACTTATGTACTTTTTTCAAAAAGAAACCCGACGCAAAACATTTACGTCTATATGGGAGTAGAGTTTTTGTGCGAGTACGTGAACAATTGAGAAAATCAAAATGGGATCGTAAAGAAGATTTAGGCTACAGTGAAGTCGGTTATAGGGTACTAGTAAACAACATGATAATTGTTGCTACACACGTCCGAATATTATTAGAAGATAATGGTTAAAATGTATTGTTTTAAAGACAATGATTCGAAATTTGAATATTCAGATGATTCTAATTGTGAAAGTGGCGAATAAGATTTAAATGAAAACAGCACAAAAGAGAGTATTGAAGAGGGACTTGAGAATAAAATAATGAAGATCAGGCACAAGAATTAAGGAAATAAAAAAAGAGCCAGACTACCTAATAGATTAAAAAGACAGCTACATTTATAACAATTGTGATTTATGCTAACTATTGTAGCGCAGATAGTCCTGCAAATTTTGAGAAGACGATGAATAGTAAACGAATCTGTGTTTGGAAGCAGGCAATGAACCGAGAAATTGAATGTTTAGGAAGAAAAACTTGGACATTAGTTCAAAAGCCAGATGATAGAAGTATTTTAGATCGTGAAGTGGGTTTATACAGAAAAGGCTGATAATATTTATAAAGCTAGACTAGAGAGGTTTTCAACAAAAGGAAATTGTAAAGATATTTATTCACCAGTTTGCGAAAATGCAAACATTGAACATATTGGCTTTCATATTGTTGTCAAAAGGGCTTAATTATCGAACAAATGAATGTAGAAACAGCGTTTCTTAATGGTAAAGTTTCATCAGAAATCTATGTAAAACAACGAGTTAGAGATACATTGCTAGAGATCTCTAGAGTTAGAGATGCATCTCTAACTCATTGATGCAAAACAAGCGGAAAGTTACGAAGACAGCACGGATAAAGTTTGTAAATTAGATAAAGCGTTGTACGGTTTGAGAGAAAGTCCACTTGCATGGTATGATTGTTTTGATTATTATTTGGATGAGTTTAGTCTTTCAAAAAAGTAATTATGATTACTGTTTGTACGTTAAGAGAGATGGAGACGGAAATATATATTTGATTATGTTTTTTCGACGATTTGTTAATTTGTTGTAAAACAGAATAAAATTAAGACTATGAAACGTCTTTTGTCAGAACGGTTTAGAAGGAAAGATTTAGGGGAAGTCAGAAATTTTCTTGTGATTAATATCACGAATCACGAATATAAAAATGAATCGCAAAATGTGTTGGTAAGCGCATCACTCAACAACGCCTGGACCAATTTGGCCAATTCTTTTTTTAAAATGTACGTTGAAGTTCAAGGATGGTTTTTATGTCGAAAAAAATTCGAATAATTCCCGGAAAAATCCTGAAAACATCCCTTTTCTTTTTCCTATACAAACGTTTTCTAACTAAAACGTAGAGTCACTTTGAGCTTTATAGCTATTGTATAAAGCACTCATTGTTTAAACCATGTAGGTATGTTCCTAACGTCAAAGAGTCAATTTGCACTTTATTACCGTTATACAAAGTTCAAATTCAATCATATCTATCAAAACAGTGTGCGTTCGAGCACAAAATACATCGTTGGAGGATTTAATGTTGCGTTCCGACACTATTAACAAAATAAGCTATACTATAGATATGCTTCCTATTAGACGAAGCAATTTAGGTAGAAGAACTCGAAATGCTACAAACCAAGCTAATTGCCGATCTAATCATGCTGCACAAGAACGTGACGACCGAAATGAACATGAAAGAATTCGGATATCACAAACGCGTGAAGCGTGAGCGCTACATTCAACTAATAATCGCGCAAGTTGAATCGAGCTGCTGTCAGTTACGATGTGTCAATTGTCTACAGTAACTACCAATGTGTCATTGGTTCTATGAACTCGGTTTGCACATATTGTAAGGCATTGAAATATAAAATCGAAGCTAATGGATTGTGTTGCGCAAATGGTGAAAGTGAAATTGATACCATTGGAACCACCACCAGAGCCATTGTACTCATTGGTTTCAGGAATAGGAACAGATTCCATACACTTTTTCCAACAATATAACAATTGCTTTCAAATGACTTCATTTGGGTCAACCAATGTAGTTCGGAAAAATTTTATGGCAACTTTCAAGGTATGTATTATAGCAGTTAATCGTAATTATTTTATGTTCTGTCACCTAAGTTTAGAAGTGTCACTAATCTTCAATTTCTTAATCATTAAGATCATAATCATCACTTAGTCATCATATTATTTGGTGATTCAGTTTCAGCGACACTATTATAATTTTTAAGAACAAATATTATTTAAGTTTGATCACTGACAATCCATAAATTTATACCCCACATTGCTTATTTATTTTATTTTATTTTATTTTATAGTGTTTGGTACAAACATAATATTTTTTTTAAATTTACAGATACAATGCCAAATATATCACAGAGCAGGTTAACTATTACCAGTGTCAGATAGCTACTACAAATTCCTGCAAATGTATTTTATGGGCAATTCACCACAAGTAATTAATCTGCGTTGTGCACATAACAATTTAGTAAAGAGGTCTATTGTAAAACAATTACAAACTTTATTTCATGAACACAATCAACTGATTATATTGTTTAAAACTGCCCTGGATCTGATGTCACCAGATAATCACAAAATTGTAATCAGAGCTGATAAAACACCTGCGGGTCAACATGCAAGACGTTTTAATCACCAACTATTGATGAAGTTGCTATCGATGTAGTTGGAGAAAACTTGGAATCCCGTGATATTGTTTTACATCGTCGAATAATCAGTTACAACGTATAAAGGAAACACACCGCTCATATGATGCACTGCAATATCCCATTATATTTTGGCAAGGTGAAGATGGCTATGACTTCTCAATAAAAATGATAAATCCCATTACAGGTAATTAAAATATTAGTTTAGCTATGGCGATAATATCTCAGTCACTATATTATGTATTTTAATTCTATATTTCAATGTTATTGAAACAAAATCTATTTAAAGGTTCTGAAATTACAAAAAAGTCAGTTCAATGAACTATTAATCATACCACCTAATGATTCGAGAAAAAAGACAATCTCATATTGAAATGTCGGCGATAATATCACATCTATATTGTTGACATGTATGTTAAAATTGAAACTGAGAGATTCACATTCATCAGGTTGAATCAGACCAAACTCTGATCTGAAGAGTATATTCACGTTCGAGATGCGATTAATGCTGATGGAAATGCATAGAATGTTGGTCGGATGACTATTCTTTCAGTAACACATATCGGAAGCCCTCGACATATGCACGAATATGTTCAAGATGCCATGTCGTGTGTTCGTCATTATGATACAGCGGATTTGTTCATCACATGTACATGCAATCCGCACTGGATAGAAATCAATCAGTAGTTATTCCCTGGGCAATCACCCATTGATCGTCATGATATTACAGCCAAAGTCTTTAGACAAAAATTGAAATCTTTAATGGATTTCATCGTAAACTATTATGTGTTTGGTGAGACACGCTGCTGGATGTATTCTGTGGAGTGGCAGAAACGAGGATTGCCACA
>BOPP01000146.1:3091611-3118748 GCA_017312745.1 Gryllus bimaculatus
CCCAGCCTCTAGTGGATTGATTCGTGGATCCGCCTCCAAAGAGAAACAATTTTTTCGAGCGGCATTCGCACACTGCCGGAAAGATGGGAAAAAGTTGTGCCAAGCGAATGGGACATTACTTTGAAATTATCTGTTGTAAGCACTTTTGTTCAAATAAAGCGTCATATTTGGTTGAGGAAAAAACGGCGGAAGCAAAGTTGTTATATCTGTATATGATACATGGTCCCTGTGGAACTTAATCAAAATTCACCATGTATGATGGATTGGTTTACATGTCAAAATAGATAATCCACTGACATTTAATATTTGAACAATTACTGGTAATGAAGGTTATCCCAACTGTATCGTCGACGATCGACAGCAGAAATGGAAGATCAAAAATTGCCAAATTAAATCAAAAGCAATATCAAAGACCTTCAAGCAACATCAACCTTGAATCTTGCCATTCATGTGAAATTTATTAAATACATATGGCAAATATGTAACCAAGGGAGTGATATGGTTGTATTGGAATTGGTGCAGAGAATTCCCAATGATGAAGTACCCAATACCAATTGGTCCGCTATGTTAGTTAATAAGTGAAGCAGTATGGCGAATATTTTATTTCCTATTCCATTGAGAGACACCCTCTGTTTGTTCACTTAGACTGTGCATTTAGAAATGGACAAAGAGTGTATTTACATCACAGAAGCGTACAAGATCTTGCTTCAGCCACCATCTACTACATAACCAGCTTTTTTGTCATGCCAAAGGATGATTTGTGCAAAACATTGCTATATTCTGAAATGCCAAAATATTTAATATTTGAATCAATCCTCAAGGAGATGTTATACGAGCCGGAAACAAGGAAAAACAGTTCAGGATACCCAGATGTGTATTCCACCGATGCCCATGGTCGAATTATTCAGGTTACATCCAAGCAATGAGAATGTTGTTTATTTACGCTGCTAATTAGTCAATGTACGTGGCCCAACATCATTCCCAAACATTACGAACTGTTGATGGTTGAATTGTGTGGGACTCTTACGGAAAGGCCTGACAAACGTTCTGCAATTGCTAGAAATGACGCTCCATTGATCAACCCCTGCGATGATTGCCTGTAATTCCATCAAGACGCTCTCAAATACGCACCATTGTTTATTCTATAATCATATCTACATGCTTCCCATCCAAAAACCAATTGATTTGTGGATCAGTACAAAATATGTGTGATGATATTTTGTATCAATACGAAATAGCAATGGCAGAAATTCGCAAATTACAAAATCAGTGAAGAATTTGCAACGAAGCATTGATTTCAATTGAGGACATGTCATGACTGAATGTCAAAAAAAAGTATTAATTCAATTAGCCGCCCCCCCACGCGCCCCATGGCCGCGCCCATCGAATCCGAATGCATTGAGCTTTTAACCAAGAGTTGAAACCGAAAAAAAGTGGTATGATGCTCAAACACTTTGAAACATTAATTCAAACAAATGCTTCCATCTGTTTGAATTGAACAACAGAAATATGGTGCATTGTTGATACTCTTATTGATAAAAACAATGATTGCAACTGGAGCGATTTACTCCTTTGATGCCCTGGTGCGACAGGAAAAACTTTTTTGAATTTCATTAATATTAAACAACCATTCGCTCACCCAAAATAAAATTGCACTTGCCACTCGCTTCGTCTGCGGAATCGCAGCAATTTGCTGAAGGGGTCGAAACAAACCCATTCAGCATTAAAATTTGCCATTAAATATGCAAAGCAAGAAACTCCGACCATGCAACATTTTCAAAGAACTCTGCAATGGCAAAAGGTCTTGCAGCAATGTCAATAATTATTTTGGAATGAATTGGCACGATGGCACATAAAAAATCTTTGGAGGGCTGTAGACCAGAACCTTAAAGATCTACGGAGCAATCATAACAATTGGGTATAATGGATTTATTAGCAGGAGATTTTCGGTCAAACAGTGCCAGTGATTTCCACGAATCAACACCAGCTGAGAATCAAATGCATGTCTTAAGTCCTCCAATTTTGTGGGAAACATGTCAAAGCACTTCATTAAGCCACAGAGTATGCATGTCGAGTTGCAAAAGATCAATCTGAAATAAATCTCTAAAACAACTTATTGATATTGGTTCAATGACAGAATTTCCTACAGACATGTTGACCGCTTGCATTAACTTTCTTCAAAGTTTTTGTTAGTTAACTCGATCAAAGATGAACTTATTCAGAAGTGTTTCCAAGGATGTTTCTAAAAATTACCAGAAACCATGAATTGGTGAGCAAACGAGCTATATTGGCCTGCAAAAAAACATTGATGTAAATGAATTAAATTTAAAAATCAAGAACAAATGTACAGGGCGAATCGAGGATATATAAATCGGTGTGATTGGATACTAACAAGATGATGCATTGAAACTTAATCCACCAGTATTTTTAAAACTCGCTGGCATTTGCCAGGATTGGCCACCCACAATCTTGAATTAAAGGTTGGATCGGTATAGTATAATGTTTGCGAATAATAACCAACCACGTCTTTGCAGCGGCCACCACGAGTTAGCGATTAAAAAACAACTAAAACAACGTGGATAGAAAGCAACTATACTGAAAGGAAAGTATAATAAGGGAGAAGGACGTTCTCATACCGCGCATCCCAGATGATTCCGATGATGTGCCGTTTAAGCTTTAAACGACTACAGTTTCCAGTTCGGCTTGCTATTTGCTATGACCATAAAACAAGTCCCAGGGGCAATCATTAGGTGTTTGTGGTATTAATCTGGAAAACCCCATGTTCTCACATGGCAATTGTATCGTTGTCTGTTCCCGTGTGGAAACCATCAGATTTGTTTGTCTATGCGCCAGGTAATCAAAACAAAAAAATTATACCACAAAAACCACTATAATGAAATAAAACTGATTTTATGTTAATAATTATGATTCACATGATTAACAATAAAGCGAATACTTACTTTTAATTGCTTATATATGTTTTATTTATATTTCTTATTCACAACGCCCTATCACCAGGGTGACAGTTCTGTTCAGCAGTTTTTTCCCCAGACTATAAAAGATGTAGGAACAAAAAACTGTCACATTACAAATATTTTTGACAGGACGATGTCTGTCGGGTCCGCTTGTTAATTATAATTATTGAGGGAATGTAATGAATCTTAACCAGGAAGCTTATATTGAATCTTTAGCTCAAAAATATAACATTGAAAATTCGAAACTGTATAATACACCGATGGAAGTAAATTTGAAGTTAATACCTGCGCAAAATGTATATCAAATATTAGATAGAGGAAATTCATAGGTGCTCTTTTGTATATTAGTTAAGGACCGCGACCAGACAAAAGCTACAGTGCACATTACTTGAGCAGATTTCAAAATTGCTATAGTGACACTCGTTTTCAGTATGCATTGCATATCTTGAAGTCTTTGACAAAAAATCTAAAACTAACATATAGTAAAAGTGTAACAATTGATACTATAGATTGTTTTGTAGATGGAGATTGGGCAGGCGATAACATAGATCGTGAATCTACGACTGTATACGTAATTAGATTATTCGGAAATGTCATATTTTGGAAATCACTGAAACAACGTAGCGTGGCTGAAGCTGTAACTGAGATTAAGTTAGTGAGAGATATTTTTGATGTAAAACTTGACAAACCCGTGAAAATATATGAAGACAATTCAAGCGCTTTCAGCATTGCAAAATTTGGAAACTTTTCAAAAAATTCAAAGTATATTGAGGTAAATTATCTCTTTGTAAATGAATGTTATATGGAAGGAATTATAGATGTACTCAAAGTAGATTCGAGTAATAATGTAGCTGGCATTTTTACTAAATCATTAAGTAAAGTTAAGTTCGTGAAAATTCTTGAAATTTGAATGTTATCGGATAATTGTAGATATAGAGTGGGATATTATTATGAGTATTGTAATATAAATGTAAGGAGGCGTGTTGGAATATTTACGTACAGTTATATTAGAGAAATTGTATTTACTGACATCTACAGGATTACCATATAACTAGTGACTGTATGTATATAAGTGTACGCACGATGCGCATTCGGTGATTTTTGTTCTGAAGATTGAGCTGTATGGATGTAGCCTGCACACACATCAATAAACAGAGATTATACTTCCACGTGTTCATATTTTATTTAACAGGAATAATGGAACATTATGTACACACTTTTCCGATTCTTTGCCAATTGCATGTGGAGTCCCGCATGGTTCGATTTTAGGCTCTATTCTCTTCCTACTATTTCGTTGACGATTAGAAACGGAAGAACTCTTTGCGGATAATACGAATATTCTTTGCAATAAAGAAACCGTAAATAATACAATATCAGATATTTCAATTTGGTTCCGTAATAACAAATTAATAGTAAAAGATAAGAAAATGGTTTCAATGCAGTTTTCTATTTCAAATCAACAGCTATGCACTCCATTGAGAGTGAACGGTGTGCCATAGACTGACGTTAAGGTAACAATTTTAAGGTCTTACAATGCAGTCAAACATTAAATGGAACGTCCAATGAAATGAATTGAACACTAAATTAAGTTCTTTATGATACGCTTTCAGAATTCTTTCAAATCCAGCCAGCCTCTATACTGTTCGTTGTGTATATCTCGCCTGAGATATGGTATAATATTCTGAGGGAATACATCTTATAGCTCCGAGACTTTTAGATTACAAAAAAGAATTATACGAATAATAAGCAAATTCTACCCACGTGATCCTTGTAAGCCTTTCTTCATTAATCTAGGTATATTACCATTACCTTGTCTCTTCATATATGAATCACTGGTTTTTGTTAAAAATGACTTACTTAAGTGTGGGAATATATTTTCAGCAAACGCCGTTGTCTATAGCTTCAACACGCGACGTAGTTATCATATTCATTTGGTGGCAGTATCAACAAGTCACTACAAACAATCCACACACAAACAATATTCATGATAGCGGATTTATACAGTTCAAGAATAGAGACTGTGTGATCTCACTGAGGATTGACTGATGCAACTGCAACTTTCCTTTACCTTCTCCAAGTGACTATCACCCTCTCTAGACATTAACATTCATAAAATAATAAAATGCGATAAGCACCGCAACAAATTAACGCAACCGATCGCAGATAAAATTTCATTTCCAGAAGAAAGTTAACGTGATGGCGAAAAATTGTTTTCACTGTTGTGATCAAGGCAGTAAATTATAAATCAAATATTTTTATTCTGTGGCAAATTTCATTGTCGCACTAATTTATTAAAGTTTAATTTATATAATGTTTCTCTCAATGATAATTAATACAAATTTCTAAAAGAATTATTGAAAAAGCCGACCATTTATAAAAATATGAGTCACGGCTACGCTAATAACGCAGAGGCTCGAAATTCATTGGCACTTTTCATAATAACAATAATAATAATATTTATTGAGTCACATATACAATTACAATCGTGTATGACGAGTCAATGTGATGTCTTGGGTGGAGAGAGCGAAGTTACGTTACGGTTCAGGAGCAAACAAGGGGCCATCTCAGCATTTGCTCAAAGGACCAGGGAAACTGAACTAAACTTGATCGAGATGGGGTCATTGGCCTAGAAATACAATACTTGTTACAGTTAGATTAAGATATTATACAAAAGATAAATTATCTGCTAATAATTAACATTTCAATATGTTATTACCGTACATAACCGATGAAAGGGTTCGTGGAACCAAATGTTTCTTACATTTAATTATAATGCAACACCTTAGCATCTTCGCTGACGTCATGATAATATTTAGTGGCGCACATTAATATTCGGACAGCCACAAATACTGAAGTCGTTTTTTGTTTGAATGTAATTTTTCGCACGTGCGCGGAAGTTACATGTGAAGAAATGCCAAGGAACTGTGACTTTATTATAAGGAAACATAATAATACAAAGAAAATGTTTCTGATGCACAACATATGTTTCATTAACACGGATTAATGATTGAAAATGCAAAAATACGATGCCACATTCATATACGATCACGTAATAGAAAATGTCGTTACCCCCTCGTCACTTTCCTATACCGCGCGATAAGCGCACCATCCTCTACCCAGAACGAACGAAATGATGCAGTCAGTCGCTGTAAATATTTCCGCTTGGAAACGCCTCCTGCAAGGGAAAGAACTCGACGTTTGAACAGAGGCAACTTCCGGTTTTCCACCAGGCAGAGGGACGCTCCTGCAAGGAGATAGCAAATCTTTTACTTATGAGCACGGTACACGATATTATTAAGAGATTTGAGAAAGAAGACAGAATTGAATCTAAATCGTAACATGGACAACGTAAGAAGATTTGCGAAAGAGAGCAGCGTGAAATTTCGAGGATAGTACGAGAAAATCCGAAGGTTAGAGCCGTCCAGCTGGCAGAGGAACTGCACGAAGCGTCAGAGACATCTGTGCACCCCCGAAACAGTGTGCAGAGTAATTAGAAATGCCGGATTTCACGGTAGAGCGGCCAGGAAGAAACCCTTTATCCGTGCTGGAAATAGTGCTAAACGACTTCAGTTTGCCAAGGAGTACGTGACGAAATCAGAGGAGTGGTGGCGTGAGGTAATTTTGGAGGAGAGAAAAAGTTTAATATTTTTGGAAGTTATGATAGGAAAACGATATGGCGAAAACCAAATACAGAATTGCATCCTAAAAACGCAGTGTCAACTGTGAAACACGGAGGTTTACACATATTGGTGTGGGGCTACAGGTCAGCTGCTGGCGTGGGGGAGATGGTGTTTATTAAAAACACAATGGACAAACAACAGTATCTCAACATACTAAAAGAAAATTCACAAAAATCTACTGACACACTAGGCATCAGGAACTCGTTTAAATTTTATCCAGACAACGACCCGAAACACAATATTTAGTGTGCGAATGGTTGTTTTACAATTGTCCAATAGTACTGGAAACGCCGCTTCAGTGTCCTTACCTCAATCTAATCAAGAATTTATGGCATGAATGGGAATGTACAGTCAGGAGAATTCTAATTACATTTAAGTCCCATCTGCAAGTGAGAATCCAGGAAGAATGGGCACAAATTGGACAACAGTACCTGAAGAGGATTATTGGTTCAATGGTTATGCTACTAAGTATTAATTTTATTTTCGTTTTTTCATTCATTCATTTATATTATATTACATTTCACGTGTCCGCATATTACAGTGGCTAATAAATACAGACTATTTTAATTTGTTTTCTCTTTTATTGAATACGTCAACTACATTCTGCATTTTTTGTTTTGTTTATACTGTTATCCATTAGCAAAGGAACAATTCTGTTTCACTTTCTTGCTTATATTTTTTCCCTACAACCGTCAAAATAACGCAGAACATACGATTTCTAGAGTATATCTGGGTGTCCGAATATTAAAGTGAGCCACTGTACTTCGAACCGTTTTGGAGAAGGCAAGGTAGCGACCTGATGTGTGTTGATAAAATAGTGGTTTTAAATCCAATTTGTCAACGAAATTCGCAACCAGAATCTAAATAAACAAATAAAGTAAGAAACAAATGTAATAAGACACACGCACCTCTACAACCGCATAATACAGCCAAAAACTTGGTAATGTAGCTTACGCGAGAGGTTGCCATCCAATACTTTCCCGCCTAATGTTGTGACGTCATTTTGGACATCTCTCTACGCTGGCGATCATGGGACATCTAGCGGCACGACGAAGAACACGAAGAAAAACTAGAAATGCCGTGACATTCCATCGTGAAAACACGCCTTGCCGCGCCACGTTATAAAAACCGAAGTATTTCCCCCCGCTCAGGCCCAGTGCTACGACAGTGAGTTAGTATAAAAAACTTGTCATTGTTGATTGCAGTAGGCTGAAACAATCATAAAGCTTTGGGGGTGTTGTAGTCGTAATGTGCCCTGATCAAACATCAAATCCAAAATGTATACTATTATTCAGTGGCAAACGGAAATCTGGTAAAGATTTCTTCACCGATTTGCTAATTGAAAGGTTGGTGCCAAAAATAAAAGTTATGTTATTAATTGTCATTTTTTCAAATGAATAAATATAATTTATTTAAGGATTGGTCACGATAACGGTGTTATCGTAAAATTATCAGCCCCCATAAAAAATCACTGGGCCCAATTATGTGGTTTGGAATTATCCAAATTACTGGATTCGTCGTCTTATAAAGAAAAATATCGGCAGGATATGATTATCTGGGGAGAATCAATGAGAGAGAAAGATTATGGATACTTCTGTCGTCATGCAATTGAAATGTGCCGAGGTATTATTTTATTTTTTTATTTTTCGTTTTTTCTCCTTTAATGATAACTGGTTAATACAATTTCTCATTAGCTACAGACAAATCTGTGTGGATAGTAAGTGATGCTAGAAGAAAAACCGATATTAAATGGTTTCATGAAAATTATAAAAATGTTAAAAACATTCGGATCTTTACAAGTGATGATGTCAGGAAACAACGTGGTTGGACTTTCACTGAAGGTATTTGAAAAGGGTTTCATATTTATCCTCATTTAATATTATGGATAATCATTATTTCAATTTGATTTTAGGAATTGATGATGCACCGTCAGAATGTGACTTGGATGATTTTACATCATGGGATTTTGAAATAGAAAATAATGGTAATACTGGTAACGTGGAGGAAAGTTTAAATCTTATCTTACAATTAATAAAGCAGGAAGTACCAGTAATTCAAGGAACAAATTAAACATGCTGAAATAAAAATAATATTTACTATAATTGCCCTCAAGAGAGGGTTGGGTTTGAGAGAACTTTTCAGCAAAATGCAAGGTAGAAATTCAATCACAAAAATAAAAAAATATACAAATTTATTTACACAGATACAGCATAATTGCTTCTCCTGCCATTAAACACCAGATGTAGTCCACAAAGTTCTGTACAGGAAACACCCAACTTTGTGGTCATTTACGTTTTACATTGTTTACAATGTACAGAGATAGATTCTTTTCTCAAAATAATTTTAATACTTCCTAAAATAAAATTTTATCTAGATATCATGGTTTAGCAAAGACAATATTATAAACGTCCTGAAATTGATTCACAAAATGAACTTCTAAGCCATCAGTTATATACTTTGGCAAATCATTGAAGTCCTTTTTGTTTTCTTCTGGAAGAATTATACATTTAACACCTACTCGTTTGGCCTGAAAATGATAAATTATGGTTAATGGAATATATATTCACTGGAAGGGGGGAATAAAAGTAATCACAAATTATAACTTACTGCAATTGTTTTCTCTTTGATGCCTCCAACTGGCAAAATCTTTCCCATCAAAGACACTTCTCCTGTCATGGCCACATCCTGTCGAATAGGACTGTTCTTGGCCAATGAGAGTAATGCAGTCACAATAGTGCATCCAGCACTAGGCCCATCTTTGGGAGTGGCACCCTTTAACAATAGGCTACTTTTACAGACTTACAAGTAAAATAAAAGTGGGTATACAAGAAATGGCTTACCTCAGGGACATGGAGATGTAAATGACTTGAATAAAGGAAATTATTTTTAGGATCCTCTTTTTTCATGAAATTCCTTGCAACAGTCAGAGCTATTTTAGCAGATTCTTTCATCACATCTCCCAAGTGACCTGTCAGTTCAAGGGAACCTTCGCTACTGTCGTCATGAGGGCGTCTTGTTGTTGTTTCAATGAACAGGGTGGATCCACCTGAATTCAATAAGTGAACTGCTAATTAAATTCAATATTTCTTAAAGTAATGATCTCATTGATTTATAATCAAAATGGCTAATTTCTATCTAAGAAACAGGGAAACCAATGCACAAAAAAATATACTGGGGAAACGGCTTCAGAAAAAAAGCCCATCCCCATAGTTACGTTATGCGTATTATGAGCAGCTGAGTTGTGCATATTAGGTCATGTAATATTCACAACTCAGATGCCAACGGATGGAGATTAACCACAATGACATGGTGCTGGAATGCTAAACAAGTGATTCTCCCATCCCAATACACTGTATCACACATTCACACACAACAACTCTGATACTTCTATTATTTTTGTTTTGTATGCAATAATACATACCCATAGCAGTCCATGCCAAACCCATGACAACACCAGGGGGAGTAGATTCATACATGCGATCATGTGTAAACATAGGTTTACCAACAAAATCATGAAGATTTTCTGAAGACACATCAATTTTTGCTGCTTCCTGCTTTACAACTTTAAAGGCTACTTTTCTCACAACCTGTGAAAGATAAAAAAAAATCAACATTTATTCTAAAACGATACTGAAACTGATATAATCACACATAAATATGAAAGCATAGTAGTATATATTATTATTAATTTATTTACAGTATAATGGACACGAAATACATTGCCAGTATGATTATTTGAAAACTTATCCAACAATAAACATAACAGAATAAAATACGAACACTGGTTCATATGAAATATTGGTCATTCAAACATAGTGCAGTAAAATCTATTTTATGACATTGTGATATTGATATTTCTTTCATGAAATTATTAAATTATATAACTTTATTATAATTATTGAAATACATTAACATGTAATCTAAGGTTAGAGTTAAATGTTTTTTTTTTTCCCAACCATTGTTAAACTGGTTGTGAAACTTGTCAAAATATTCACTACATTACTGCCTCGTGGCTGGAGTCAAACTGCTTGCCATATTACGATATATTTGGTCCCTAAATGTACTAGTGGTGTTACAACATCAAATACTTTCTTGCATTATTTGTAAATTTTAGAATTTGCAAAATTCAAAGTTCAATCAAAATTAGACCTGGACCAGTTTTAGAACATTATTTGCCCTACCAGAGGATTGGCTCAAACTTTTTGAGAAAATCTTGTTTTTAAAATTGCCATAATTTCATGCAAACTTATGTGAAAGCAAATGATATTCCGGAAAAAAATTTCTTTATCTTCACTATTGTAGTGGTAGGAAAATGACAAAATTTTTTTAACTATTGTAATTTTTTAAGCATACATTACAAATGTATCACGGTGGCGATGGTGAAACGGTTAGCGTACCGGACTGTTGTACCCAAGTTGGCGGGTTCGAACCTGATCGAAGCCATGGATTTTTGAGGGCGAAAAAATCCTTCGTGCGCCTTCCTTCGGAGGGGAAGTAAAGCCGGCTGTCCCATGTTAGTAGATTTACATGCATGTAAAAGATCCTCAAGCCTAAATGACGCCTCTGAGCTAAATTCAAATCGCCAGTTTCTCGCCCAAGAAATACCTCCTTTTCCTGCTAGTTGGTGAAAGGAGCGTAGCGAAATTTGTGGTCAGACGGAAGAGCGGGCCTGATGGCCTGAGTCTCGCCACGTAAAATAAGGCATTAATTCTATTCAAACATGTCACCAATGCTTCTAAATTCTGAAAAAAAGTCTAATTTTTTTTATTAACTGTTGTCAGGTAAAGAACTACACGCAGTTCTCATTTTTGTTAAAAAACCCTGATTTTTCAAAAATTCAAACCTTCTTCTATTCTTGCTACAATTACAATATTGAAGATAAAGGTTTTTTCTTAATAATTCAATCCTGACAGATACGCCATTGGATCAATTCTGTGTTCTGGGCAATACAGCTTTTATTCAAAGCAAAATGAAAACTATCATACACGTTATATTGATAAAATATTTTAGAATTGACTTTTCTCTTTAGGTCTGTACGTATTTTTTGATGATTATATTTTTTTAAAATTTTCAATTCAATGGACAATTTGTCCAAATTATTATTTATTCTGTGAAATACAAATAATATAATACACGTATGTACATTATTATTCCGCTGAGGAATCAATCCAGTGTACAGGCCTGTTATAAATAATTTTTTTTTCTCCCTCCCCCCCCCAGAGCAACAGTTTTTTTCAAGAGCTTGTTTATAAAAGAAAAGAAAAGAATACAAAAAAGTAATCGGAAAATATAATTAATAGAAAAAGAAAAGAAGAACGAAGCATATATACAAAAATTACAATTAATTATTATTACTCAAATTACAATGAAGTTCAGTTCGCATAATTACATCTATATATGTTATTATAAAAAACAAAAACATTTGATTATAAGATAGTAAGAATGGAATTCAAAGAAACATGTTTTCAATTTTACATTTTTGCAAAAAACAAAAAGTAAACAAAAGTAACAATGTTTCAAAATATGTGGAGAAATGCAGTGAACTTCATATGACAACAATAATGGTGCACTAATGAACACTATTTACAAGAAAGACATTCTGAATGTAACTGACAATGTCTGCAAGAACAAACATTAATCGCTTCCTGGAAAAAATGCAAATACTTGTGAAAAAATAGAAAAACACATTAGCATTTGTCCCACAACCATCTTAGTTATATTAACTAATACCACAGAATAGCACAGACTTTCCTGTGTTAGTTTTTCTAATTCCTTTGGTCTCAGCTAGCTATACGAACTTGCCACATATTCTTGCCAGCTGCCATCTATCACCCCTCGAGAACATATTTTTACTTAATTTTTCAGTTTCCTAATGAATGGAAATATTATCCTAAGAATATTAAATAACAGTAAAACCTCATCCTAAATGGCAATTTCCTTTAAAAATTTGGAGCTGTTTTTAAGAAAATGTAGCTTAACAGCTTTTTTTAAATTTGAAATTTAAAGCTCTTATTCACAGAAAATTTTCGAATTTTCAATAATACTTAATTTGAAGCACATTAACTCACAAATACAGTTGTGTTTACAAATTGCTGTAAAGGTGCAAATTAATAGCATGGGAGATATTTAAGAAAAATTACATTACAGTAATTTTTGGGGGAATAAAAATAAATAAATAAATAAAATGAACATTACCTTACATTAAAGAGTATAATTATCACTATCTGCTTGAAAAGTTAGAAGAAAGAATTTTGAGCGATATACGACAAAATGACATTTGAGCGTTTCTGAACATGCGGAACTTTGAGCTAGTTTTCACAGAAAACAGTTGAGTTTTCGAGAAACATTATATGACATTTAAAGCACATGTACTCTTGTTTTTTAAAATTTCACATACTTCACGCAATATTGCGTGAAAAGCTCGGTGTGACACAGGACTATAGAAAGGAGAGCACGACGTTTTCCCCGACGCACACTTGCAAAGAACCTCAGCCCCCTCCTGCATACACACAGTGTTTCAAAACGTTTCAAAATAATGTATCTGACCTTAATGAAAGAACAAATTATGGACAACAAACTTTATTTGAAGAAAAAATCTCTATCTTAAATTTTGTTGTAGGAAGACTCCGGAAAAATTCGAACTTTTGAAAATTGTGAGGTAACTGTGAAAATTGAACCTATACCACCTTTATAAGTGCATTTTACTACATTCTTAGAAGAAATCTGAAGAAAATATTTGGAGCCTTTTTTGAGAAAATTTTGAAAATGTTCCAGGGGCTTCCTGTAAAGTACCCCTCAAAAACTAATAATTTTCAAAATCGCAGCTTAGACTCAGGCCAAATGGACAGGGGTTTCTTCGATTTGAAAAAATTTGTACGCGTGGTTTACGTGCTGGTACTGTTCACATACACCTGACGGAGGAATGCACGGTCACGAATGCCACAAAATTATCAATATTGGCTTTAATGATGGAAGAAGAAATAGCATTGTAGTTGAAATGAGTATTTGTTTGTGAACCGCAAAAAATTAACCCATAGTGGAATACGTCTCCTGGGTTGAAGACCTCAACCACTGCTCTTGAAGTTTAACTGAACAAGAGGTTTTGAAGCTTAATCTGAGGCTTTCCGAATATAAAAAGAAACAAACCCTCTTACTAAGGAAACTGTCAAAGATAAACCTAGAGCAGTTATTTAGAAATTTCGTTTGAACATTATAGAAAGTATTTCATTTTTTAGTTCTCTTAAACTATACGACTTTTCAAAATTTGAAAAACTTCGTTACAAATAATTTGATTCTTTCGTGTCTATGGACACATTAAACTATGAAATTTGTATGTAGTATAAATGGTATTAAGAATATGTAAGGTGTTGAAAAAGCCAAATAGCCAACCAACACATATAAACCACTAAACTCAATTTTCCTCCACTCCAGTCTGAAACTGCTCTATATTCACAACACATTTAGATTTACATTTACAGAAACCCAGTTTTTGTATTTAACAAAAAGAACAGCAGAAGAAATACTAACATCCCCCACTGTACTCTATGTGGAGAAATCAACTGGCTACTAGGGTTGCCCTAAGGATAACAATGGAATTAAGGACATCTGAAATATATTTCCGAGCAAATTGTTTATTTGTATACAACTAAATAGAATGTCAAGGAAACAATTAAAAAGTGGATCAAGATAAATTATATTGCACACGTTCAAGAATAACGGGGTGTCTGGTCTTTTTCTAGCATAAATTTCCCTGACTTTTCCAGGTTATCCACGTCATTTCCTAATTTGAAGTATTTCAGGGTATTTAAATAAAATATAAAAAAAGCTTGACTTTGGTTGATATTAACTTATTTACTTACACTTATTTACCGAGGCCTTTTTACTTTCTCGTATATGTGGTTAAATATTCGTAGTATAAAGTTATGCTACGGAAAATTGATTACGAGATATCAATGGAAACACACGTTTTGGGTTCCCTGATACTAAAGAAGGGATTTTTCCCGTTCAGTAGCACCACTAGTTGCCTTTTCATTCCACATAACACACTAATAACAATATTTGCTCAACAAAAGAATTAACTGCTTGCGTTCTTTGATGTAGCATATAGTTCTGTGATGTAGTTCACAAGTAGTCCCAAAAAGCAGTTTTTATTGTAGGACTGTGTGGAATTATAACAGTATACAAATTTAGGATATCTGGCAGAAACACAGAAAACTCTTGTGGAACAGCAGGACATACGTTGATATTCAGGACATATCTCACTTTCTCAAGACATGGCAACCCTACTCACAACATCAAGAAAACAAAATTACAGCTAATCTAAGCTAAAACAATATCAGTAAGACACTAAAACAGTCTATAAAATAAAAATTTATTTTAGCAACACCAAGCATGATTTTTATACATGTTTTCCCTACCTAATGAAAAAAATTGTCTTTTCTTTACTCTACGATGATTCTCTGTTTTGTATTTATTTGTACTTCTTACTTTCTAAGAAGATAATGTTTTGTAATTGGGTGCAGGAAAATACGGGTTCCCTGGTAATGAAGAAATGGATAAATCTTGTTCCTATACATAGTAAATTACTTCCTCTAACACATTGTACAGTCAGAATCCTTGTTTTGTGAGCCCTTAAAATCAATTGAAAGGAAAATGCTAGCGCCTAAACCTTTCAGCTGATTCTCAGATAGCGTAAAGAATACTTACCAGAATGGGGCAAGTCTCCTTTTCATTAAAATCTTTGATTTTTTGAAAATTGCTCAGTTCAAACTTTTTTCTGTGCTTCCTACAATCCTGCTTGGATGGTTGGCATCATGCCGGGTTACTGATCTTAAGTTCACAGTTTCAAACCCAGTCAAAGTAGGGGGATTTGTGAGGTACCGAAAATCAACAGCATGCATACAGACACTTGTCGGCATATGAAGCAGTTGCCCGGTAAGGCACTTGGCCGGTTCTGGCAAAATTACATACTCCAGCAATTTAGCACAAATCAAGAGTTTCTATTTGAATGAAATAGAAATGAAAGAAGGTCATTTACAATTTTTTTAAAATGTGAGTAGTTATCATGTAATTTTGGTAAAATATAGGTAATTTTTAATTTTGAAAGTGGCATATTTTGAAATACATCAAGAAAGTATGTGCTGTTGTACCACTAGTTTTAAAATGATATCCATTTCTTTGCAAGCAACCCCAACTTAGTGAAAACATCTGTCTGCTAAATCCAGTAGAATCTCCATTAAAAAGTTCTACTGAACCATGTTAAGAGTATCATCACATCAACTTAGTGAGCACCTAAAGACAATGATAATCAGGCTTTGGAAGCCTAGAGAATATTTTATTTCCCATTATACCCATTTTCCGCAGTTGGAGTTTCGAGAAGTTCAAGGGCCCCAATCCTCTGATATTCCTTTGTGCACTGAAGAACTCCTTAGCTAAGGACGCATATGCTTTTTCACAGTCCAACTCCTTCGCTGTTATAACTATCTTCACTAAGTTTACCTTTCAACTTTTTCATTATGTCATTTCAACCACTTACTGCAAGAAACACATGAAGTACCTAAAGTCACACACTACGATGCAGATTCACAGCAGCAATGATATATGGTTAACTTTTTACAATTATTATTCTTTATTAACACATCTCTGCCAAACAAAAAATTGCATAATAAACCTAACGGGTATATAAATACTACTTGAGGCAATGGGTAAAAAGGGTAAAAATGGGTAAAAAGATATCAAAGATCTTATTAAGAAATCTTACCTTCTCTATATGTTTCTGTAAATTTCGGACACCACTTTCTCGACAGTATGACTTTATAAGAAGCTGCAGAGCATCATCTTTAATGTGAACCTGAATAAGAAAAATATAAAACCTGCTTTTAGTTTACCAGTGTTTCTCACCAAGTAACAATACACCTACAAACAATAATTAGAAGTCCAAGATAAAACAAAGAGTTATTTCCTCAGCAAGATATGATGAAACGCTTTTTAAGATCATAACGATGATTAACAAAGTCTAAGTTTTACCTGGTCATTATGTAGTCCAGAATCATTCATAGCCTGAGGAACAAGATATTGCTTTGCAATTGCCATCTTTTCTTCCGCTACATAACCAGACATATCTATCATTTCCATGCGGTCTCTGAGAGGTTCTGGAATTGTTTCCAGAACATTGGCAGTGCAAATGAATAAGACCTGAAACGCAAGAAACCTTTACACATACATCACATCTTTTTTCTTTCTTCAAGTAATTCCATATCATCACATACTATCCATAATACATACTTTTGATAAATCCACAGGTACGTCCAAATAATGATCCAAAAAATTTGCATTTTGTTCTGGGTCTAACATTTCTAGAAGAGCTGAAGAAGGATCTCCTTGATAACCCCTTCCAAACAGCATGTGTTAATGAGTTTCAATAAAAAATATTCCTAAATTTATTACAGAGAAATAATTTTCTTCACTTACTTTCCGATTTTGTCTACTTCATCAATTAATATTAGAGGATTTTCAGTCTTTGTTTTTTTTAAACACTGTATAACTTTTCCAGGCATTGCTCCGACATATGTTCTGCGATGACCTTTTATTTCAGCAACATCAGTCATGCCACCCACACTAAAGCGAAAATACTGCAAAATTGAAAAAGAGAATTAGGTTAAATCTTTGCTGAAACTTTGCAACAAGAATATAATAAATTAATACAATACCTCTCTATTTAAAGCCCGTGCAATCGATCGAGCAATACTGGTCTTGCCTACGCCTGGAGGCCCATAGAAACACAATATTTTGCCTTGGGTGGTCCCCTTCAGTTGACTAACAGCAATGAATTCTACAAAATTTTACACAAGGAGGTTTGTAAAAACATATCTTGAAGTACAGAAAAATAATTGTTTAAGCTTATTACCCAATATTCTCTTCTTAACGTCTTCCATTCCATAATGATCTTCATCTAAAATGTCAATTGCTTGTTTTAGTCCCAAATTTTCTTTACTCGTAATACCCCATGGTAATGAAGTCAACCAGTCCAAGTAATTCCGGGTAACACTGAAACAAAACAGAAAGAATTAAAGAGAAAATAGGGTGTTATTAATCTGCATATGTGTGCAATTAAGCCAATTTACATACTTAAATTCAGATGAATGACTCTCCAGAAATGACAGTTTATGTAGCTCCTCATCCAGAACTTCCATAACTGCTTTAGGAACAGTTTTTTCCTAAGGAATAAAAATGAAAACATTCTGACCTTCATAAAATATTCATTCTACATTTCCAATCACTATGCTTTAACATTTAAAATTAAAATTGAAATTGCTGAAACATATTCCCTGCACATCTTCAAAAATGAAAAACATTAAATCTGACCAGTTAGGATTTCATAAATGTATCATAATGCAATATTCTTCAATTAGAAGTTAATTAAATGTTCTAAAATTTATTAACAAAATGCTGATTATTCTTAGGACTCTCAATACAGCGCAGAAATGATCCTGAGCAGCTACAGCACAAATGAAATTTTTAGAAATTAGCAAAAAAAGTTTTACCTGCTGCTTGTATTGTATATTAAATAAAGATAAAATTAAATAAACATGAAATTTTCTTTACAATTAATCTTTTATCTTAAAATCTCACACATATTTACCTTGATTCTTTCACGAAATTTCTCTTCTATTGCATCTTTGTCATCTTTCTCAAGGCCCAATTCTTTTTTAATAACTTTAAGTTGTTCATGTAGTATATATTTACGATGCTGTTGTTTTACTTTTTCTTCAACTTCTCGGCCTATCTTTTGTTGTAATTTACTCAATTCATATTCCTTCTTCAATAGTGACAATGAGAGCATTAAGCGTTTTGGAATCTGCAATATAGCAAAAATATTTTAATTCTCAAAGTTTTTAATATGCAAGAAGAAGAAAGAAAAAATAAATTAATAGAAAGAGTCTTACATCCATTTCTTCAAGGACCTGCTGCAACTCTGAGGCCTCTGCTCCAGTAAGAGCTGCCCCCAAGTCAGATAAGTACACAGGATTATCCACAACCCTCTGACCTTGATGTAACATCTGTTGCAGAGATTCTCGATACAAAGGATTCAAACTGATAATATCTCTAATGGTTTTGATAACTTCTTGGGTTAAAGCCTTCAAAAGAACAAGGAAAAACATTCAGAATGACACAAAAAAATTTTTGATCAATGTTCATGTATGAATTTTACTAATGTAAGGGCTCTTGCCTCTAGATTTACTCACACAAGATAGCTAGTAAGAAGTAGAATTTATTAATATGTTTGGAGGGGAACTTTTCTTGTATAATTGTTATAGTTATTAACATGAGTACATTGCAGCCTGAAGAGAAACATATGCTACTGGAATTGATTGGGACACAAAATTATTCCGGTTTAAGGGAGTTTCTGTTTTAAGCAGAGTTGTTCATTTCAGGACAATAATTATACTGATATTTCCGTTCTGAAACTAGTAAATTACATTACTTTATTAGAATGATAAAAATATACTAACATGTAACATTTACCAAGAAGTGAATATTAAACATATTTCTGACAATTAAAAAGGAAAAACTACTACTTGGTTTTCCCAACCCCTTTTCAATCGTTTTTGAAGTTGAAAAACTTTAATATTTAGGGTTTTATGCTTTTTCAAACCATTATTAAACTGGTTGTGAAACTCATAAAAACACACCACCTCACTGCCTAGTGGCTGCACCCAAACTGCTTGCTGCCACTTTCAACATTCAATGCTTCACAATCCAGAGTAATATCTTTCAGATACCCTTGCATGGCCTTGACCAATGCGTCTCTGACTGAAGAGTGACGCTTGTCAAGTAGCAACAAGCCTGTAAATTTGACTAGCGCTGCAGGGAAGCTAATTTAGTGACTTGTTGCAAGGAAACTGTTAAACAATGCCCTTTTCCCGAACAGCATACATTCCTGGACCACTACAATCTTACTCTGCACATTTGAAGTCTGGACTAAGACTACTGATTAAGGAAATTCAATAGATGTCATCTATTTAGACTAAGCAAAAGCCTTTGATAAGATCCTGCACAAGAGGCTATTGCTGAAACTTGAAACTTTGGGAATCCAGGAAAAAAATATTTTGATGGATCCTTCCAAGTGTGTATAGGTGACCACAAGTGGAATTCACCAAGGCGGTGCAACATTGGGAAACAAATTAAAATCAGACAGAAGTTGCTATGAAGATGATACCAATTATACAGAGACCAATGGAAGTTGCTATGTAGATATTACCAATTATACAGAGATGACACCAATTATACAGAAACATTTCACTACCTTGATATTCAAAAAGACTTGTGCAAGTCTGAGGAGTGGTTGACTTCTTGTCTGCTTCTTCGTAAGAGTAGTAATAAGTGTACTACTTTACACCTTGGAAGAGATAATCCTAGGTCCCAGTACTCAATTAAGGGGAAAACAATAACACACAACGTCTTGAAATGATCTGGGAGTAATTGTAAGGCAGAATTTGAAATAGGCGAGACAAGTAGCTGCAGTCACCAGGAAAGCGAATTCCGTAGTCTATCTCATGAGAAGAATTTTCTCGGTGCTTAAAATTTTTGCCTTTAATCACTTTCTGTACGGACAATTTACACAAGGTACACAAAGCCAATTTTGGAGTAAGAACTACTGTCTGGTCTCCATATTATAGAAAGGATAGGTACAAGATGGTAAAAAGGTTACAAGAGGGCGATCAACAAAAATCTCTATTGATCTACAGCACTGAAGCTACAAAACAAGATGCCATGAAATGTCCTTACTGACATTGGAACAGAGGAGGTATAGAGGGAACCTCATCGAAATCTTCAAAGTTTTGAACAAGGCTTACACCACTACAATTCTAGATTTCTCTTTCAAGAGAAGCTCAGATTCGCGATGCAGAGTACAAAATTTGAAAATTAAACAGGAACGAACCAAATCCCTACATCACCAAAATTTTTTGAAAAACCGGAGTCAACACACGGAATAGTCTACCACCACTGAATGTCAAGGATATCACAAACTCATTTACAACATATTTCTGAAGAGATTTGATAGAGATATGAGTTAGCTATGTATTAATTTTTAGGGGACTTTTATTTTCTCTCATATTGTTCCAAATTGTACCGCCAGATATCATTCCAATAGCACCAAATAAATATGCGATTTCATAGTGTCCTAGTCGGTTTTTATTTTTACTGCTAATGGGAACATCCTATCAAAAAAGTTTCGTAATTGACATTATATCCTTGAACTCTTAAGTATTAAGTAGAGAAAGAAAGAAACACAAAACCAATAAATAAATAAATAAAACAATTTTTTTAAATGCTTGGTCCAGGAACTCAAACGTAACGTTACAAAACGAAAGGCCATTGAAAATTATGTCATAGATTCATGAAGCTGGGACATAACTAAATTTTTTATTCTACTGCCTCTTTTCTGAGTCAATAAATCCATTAAAATGTGGGCATAATTTATACTGAAGAAACTCTGTTCTTTTGATGTTTCCCATAAAGCACTTGCATGTCTGAGATGCCCCAGGTGCCTTTCTTATATCAAAACATATGGAAGTAAAACAATAAGTTCATCGTACATGCAAGCTTAAGCCTTTCCTTTTTTTTCTTTTTTCTCAGACTCTCTCACCCCCCTCCTATTACAGATTTTCATAGATATCTGCACATTCTATGTCGATACATAGCTTATGCAAACTCAATTGATATATGTTTATTCTATACATTTTGATTATTCTACAGTATAATTCAAGGATCACATATTAAAAGAAGTATCCTCAGCCGAGAATACAACTATAATATGACAAAAAATAAGGGTATAAACAAAGACACAGGATCAGTCAACAAAACTCATTTCAAAATTTTAATGAGCTGAAAATTATTAACAAAATGACTGAACATGAGAAATTGCACACGATAAAATCAAGACAAAATACACTTCAGATATTTAAAAATCAACACACTTCAAGTTTAAGACAAACAATATTGCATATGTAAAATAATTACAAGAAACTCACCTAAAGGGCAAAAGTTAAACTTGTATAACAATAACATTTCATGAAAGCAATTCCTTAAACAATGTTTTTATAACATTCGCCTTTTTGTCATATGTTTATATTATTAGACTACAAATCAAATAGTTAACAACAAAACAAAGCTATGAATTACATTAAGTCGCTGTTTGTGATGGTTAAAAGTCACTTCTTGCCTGCGGTAGCCCTGCTTCAACTCAACACAGTGCATCTAGAGAAGTAAATTCTGAAAAAAATCCTCATGGCTAAGGTGTGAGATACCGTGCCAAGCGACAGCATCCGAACGATATGATGGAGTGTGAGAAGTTGTAATGTGTGCCCTTTCAGAATTGGCGATTTCTGATCAACATTCCTATGTGCCATGCTCTGCTGGAACTGACTTCTGACACTTCTGCTGTCAGTGAATGAACTATCCATAGATATTGACACGCAAAAGGGAAAAGATAAACCAATGAAAAAACAGAAATGAGAGAAAAAGAAAAACAGAAGACCACTCAGATCACAAAAGCTTACATGTACAAAGACTTATACTTACAATTGACATATACAATTGACTTAAAACAAATAAAGGAAAAATTATTGTGGAAAGCTTGGCAGTAATGTTTTGCAGAAAATAAAGAAGTAAGAACTATATTAAATGATCTTAAGTCAAAAGTAAACTTGTTAACAATGGAATAAAACCAATGTGCATACATGTGGATACAATTAAATAACTACAAGAAAGTACTATAAAATTATCATCTACGGAAAGATACAGCCAAGACAATTCAGAAAATCGATGAAAAATTAGTAGCCATGGAAATAGATTGGCTTTAACAACAAAAAAAGTAAAAAAGAAAACTTAAAATTCACCAGCGACAAGCACAGTCCTGAGGGGGGAAAAAGACACTACTGGTAATAGTACATGAAAAGAAAGATTACAATTTTTTTTTCTTCAGAACATGAAGACAAATAATCTGAAACCTTAAGTAATGTTAAATAATCAGCAAATTAATTTCAATGTAGGATCAGAACCCAAATATAGTGAATAGAATGACTTGTAAATAAATCAGAAATGGAATGGAATATTATGTGAATAACAAAATAGGACAATGTGAGTCATGGTAAGGGACCAGTATCCTCTGTGAACAGAGATGGAAATCAAAAAGAAAATATTTAAGATAATTGAAGTAACACTATCAAAAGAAAACAAGATTGATAAAGAGATTGAACTCTCCCCTTGCCTTTATTAATGTTAATATTTAATAATTCTGAAGATCTCAAAAGAATTTCTAAAATTGAATCCTTGTCATATGAAGGTCACAACGAAGTAAAGAAATAACCTGCCAGAATTGTCGAAGTTGGAATACTCACAAAAAATCTGCCAACACAAACTTGCCTGCATTAAAAGCACAAGGAATCATAAAACTGCTGTCAGCAAAAAGAAAATAGTCAGCCAGATCAATGGGGATAGCAATTTTGGTGATAATCCTGCATTGAGTTTAACTGCTAGTACTGTTAATGGACTGACGGACAGTATATGCCTTGTGTGGTCTATCACATCACACTGTTCCTTTTCTTCTATTGCTCCCCGGGGTGGGCACCTAGGTTTCAGCAAGCTCCAACAGTCTGTTTTATCAGCGATCCGTTTTCTCATATTCATTAATAAGTTTTTCAAAATTAATTTTCCAGGAAAAAAATAACAGCTTTTGCTGACAACATTGCTTTTACCTTTTCTTGAAATGATGAACAACAACTTTGGAATCATATTGAAGATGGTCTTACGATTCTAAAACATAGGTGCAGCAATAACAAAATGAGTATTAATGTATGAAAAACCAAATACATGAATATGGGATTTGCTGATTTTAATTTTAAAGATAGTACTTAGTCTACGATCTTAATTGTATTCAAAAGCTGACATATATATGTGAAACAATTGAGAAAGTAAACTATTTCAAATATGTAGGAATAATAAAGACTTGGAAAATTCATATAATGAGTACACAAAAATATTTAAGAGGTAATATAAGAAAATTCTATTATCTACATACGTTTTGCAATATTCACACACTTTAAATTCTATATTACGCACTAATACATTCAAAACTCCAACATGGAATTCAAATATGGGGAGGCACATTCAAGATGTATATTCTTCATTGGGACCCATATAAATGTACCCATGTAAATATAAGTATGAATTTATTTATGGAGTTATATATTTGTATATGGAAACTATTGCATCTCTGTAAATTTGCATGTATATTATGTTTTAATTATTGGTGTTTTATTTCTTGTACATTCACAAAAACTATTATGAAACAACCATGCCACAATCGAAAAATACTATGTAGAAGTAGACAGATAATACATTATAAACCCAGTGTTGCTAACCATCACAACTGGTTATCGACGGTTAGTAATTCAAAAAAAAATTATTTGTTCATTATCTCTGTGAAACAAAATGGGAATAAATATTATAATTATTATTTATCATCGTCATCATTATATAGAAAATTGTTTTGGCTGCTGGGTCAAACTTTTCAGCACACAAAACAAATTAATAATTCACAACCAAAATTTAAAATTAGTTTGTCTCTATTACATTTAGCTCTCAGATTGTGTCAAAGAAATCATATATTTATTTCAAAACAATGTACAATGAAACATGATGAACATGTCATGGCACATAAGAAATAGTAACCTAAACAGTGATCTTGGCCTCCCTTGTGTCTTGAGTGAATCACATTAGCGCAGAAGCCATTCAACTGCTAAATAACCAAAACTAGTTAAGAATGTCACAAAGAACCAAATCATGTGAACCAGTATGACTGTCTTAAAAAAAAAAGTCTCGTGAAATTGTACCTAACTGAAATACATAGGGCACTATTGACAGAACATGTAAACAATATATTAACCTAGAAATGTAGAAAAGTATAGGCATAAATTGATGATCAGTCGCTTGGGACTTGTTTTAATGTAGGACGCCTTGGCGTAATAAAAGAGAAAAAGAAAATAAGGGGGTGAGGGATAGAGACTTCATTTGCATTCAATAATGTCATCAATAAACTGCCAAAATGTAACTGCAATTTGTCATTCCATCATAAGAATGATAAATTCTAAAAAATTTTCTGTGCAAGTGAAATTAAAAGTTAGAGAGCTACATAAGTACTGTTATCACAATTAAATGAGAAGGTTGTCATGTCAAAACAACTTGAATTTTATTTTTACTTTTGTTTATTTTTTATACTTCAACATGCAATTCCACAATTAATCAACATACCTTAACTTCCTCAGTTTGTCTAAATTTTTCATGAATAACATTTTCAACCTGCACCATGAGCACTGGCTGAGGTTTTGGCGGAGGAGTTCCTGCTGCAGAAGCTGTGGCTTCAGCCTCCACCTGCTTTTCGGAGTTCACACTGGCACTTTCCTCCTCTGCAGCCTTCCTTTTACGACGGCGTCGTCTTCTCCTTTCCTCTGTTTCTTCTAGTGGGACAGTAATGGATGTTTTTAACAGAGGAAAGCTTAATGTCATCTCTGCATTAAACAGACATGAGATCTAGATATACTGATACACCACGTGTTACAACAAACATATATTTGATATTGATAATTATACGGAATGCCCACAAATTTCATGCTCAAAACCACCAGAAACCCATCTTTTTATATATTCTATCTGAATCTCACAAAAATATTTCTGAAAGAATGTTTTTTAATAGAAATGTAAAAATGAATTATAAACTTACTCAGTTTAATTAAAATTTTGATATGGATACTGTAAATTATAAAATTTGAAAAGTATTAAGCACTAAAACATTCTACAAATATGCTCTTAGAGTAGAACGAGAGTAGTTCAAGTTAAATTCAGGTCATTGCCTATATCAGATGAAACCAAATCCGCAGACAATTAGAATTCAAGACATATTTTAATTTTCAAAAATTATTGGAAAATGAAAATTCTGTTTTCATCTTTTTTTATGGAGCCAATCTTATTAATATTGTATACACATCATGAAAAAATAATTTTGAAACAAGAATTATCATTTGGAATTAGTCTATTGTGTAGATGTGGCAATGCGCAATTTTTCCACGTATGTAGTAATTTCCTGACACAATGAAGTCATAACAGATTTTCAAAAGGACAAGGACAAGAGCAAGAGGCAAGTTAATGCCTTATTGACAACTGCTAACAGCAGAGCAAAGAAACTCAAAAGAATCATTAAATTCTGCAGAATTATGAGAATCAATATATTTTGCTATCGTTTTTCTAATGGACCTCGCATTTGTAATAAGTTACCTCGGGTAAAGGGTATCGTATTCTCTATACAATCTGGATCAATAACCGCAAAATCGATCAGATTTGCTGAGGTGGCTACTTTATTTACTTCTGGACATAAATGTAACTTCCCTATGGGTGCACGTTTTCTAGAGCTCAGTGGGAAATATAGTTATTCAAATTATCATTTTCCATGTTGTCTCAGAAGGAAGTAGATAACTTCACGAAGGTCATGATGGGGAATAATATTCCAAATCTTCAGTTGATTTGCCTTTGCAAATAACCACAGAGAGAATATTTTCTTATCAATTCTTGCCAAAAAACACTTATTTCCATCTTTATTCATAATTCAACTTGTATGTGGATTAGAAAGGGATCCCAAAATTTAAGGAAATGTGCACAGAATACACCACCCCTTAGTACATCACACACACTTTTTTACATTTTTTGACTTTATATCTGAATATATAACACAGGGTTAGTTACAGTATTTATAACTCAAGAACGGCTGGACCAATTTTCATTACCTCTAATTTGTTGTATTCATCTCTGCCCTGAATTGCAGAATAACTCTTAAAATACTGGAAAAATTCACTAAATAGCGCTGTAGAAAAAACAACAACTAAATATTCATGTCAAATACAACCCTCAACATACTCTGCATTTTTTGAACCTCTATCACTAAATAGCTCCTTAACAAAACGTTCTAGGGTATTAAAAACTAAAATTTTAAGGCCACAGGCTTCAATGAAAAGTGTCTTGCCCCATGATTTTCAGGATGAGATCTTTTTGAAAAAAAATTACTACATTTTTGCTGGGTGAGAGGGGGGGGGGAAGGAGGGAGATAGGAGTGAGGGAGAGGGGGAAGGGAGGGAGAAAGGGGGAAGGGAGGGAGATAGGAGTGAGGGAGAGGGGGGAGTGGAGAAACGAAGGGGGAGAAGAGAAAGGAGGGAAAGGGTAGAGGGGCGAGGGGTGGGAGAGAGGGTTTTTGGAAAACTTCATTAGATGTCGTTTGAAGCACTTAAACACACAAATACAATAGTGTTTACAAATTGCAAAAAATGTACATATTAATGGCATGTAAGATCTTTCAAAAAATGTCTTTTGTGTACATTTTTGAAAAATATACTCAAATATAATAATGTGAACAAATGAAAGCTAATATACA